>OZ017773.1:42293836-42709328 GCA_963969385.1 Philonicus albiceps | reverse complement strand
AACAAACCCGAGTCGATTACATTTTCCAAGCACTTTGAACTACGGACTTTTTGCCTGATATAGAATTTGGCAAGAGTCCTAGATCCTTCTAGCTCTTACTCCATGATGAGATGACCTTCCGGAATAGTTGCATTAACCTTTCTGCTATGAGGTTGCCATGTCGTTGCCCTATTGATGATTTTATTCGTACTGTGGGCTGAAGGAAATTGAATATTACATATTTAATCTGATCAATATAGTAATGCAATTAGTTTTTCTGTATGTTTTTTTAAAATTAAAAATCGTATACAATCGAAAAACTTCTTTAATAGTTTAAAATAAGAGAATTTTAGTATTTTTATAGTTAAAGTTAATCGGAAAAATTTTCCCTGAACTTTATCTTGAATGCCTTTTTTCTCTTATTTCTCGTTTATCTTAATTGTTATCGTAGAAGTAGGATGAATTACCAAAAAAAATTTCTTATGTTTTTTTATTTAATTGTTAAGCGCGTTAGGGCAGATTTGGCGTTATTTAATTTCAACCCATTGGACTAAACCAAACGAAAATTTAATTTAGACGTTATAAATGTTTGCGGCGGTTGCCGTTTAATTAAAAGGGCTTCTACAACTTTAACAAATCGATAGGAATCGCTGGCGTTAAACACTTTCCACGCACCTGCTGCTGGTATCCTTTGAATATAAAGAACACTCGAAACGCACATGGTTCGCATATTTTATCACGCACGGGTAACGGATACATTTCCTTTTGACAAAAAATTTCTTACGTGGAATACTTAATAGTTAAAACCTTAAACACCGCAAAAAAGGCACGTTTCTGTGTTTGTTCCAGAAATCTAAAAACAAGGTACAAAATTAGAATTTTGATCAAACGTAAAAAAAAGAATTTTAGTCGAACCTTGAAAGCTTATGGATCATAGACGCTGCGACCCAACTTGACATTGAAATAAGGGAAAACTTACTTCAAGGACCTGAGGCAAAAGGAAAAATGTAGAATGCTCCCTGCCTTTTAAGGAACAAACAGTTGGATATTTTCTTTTATGTTTCTTTTGCAGTGAATTGCATATTAAGATATATTCATATCGTTGTGGTTATCTTGATAAATATTTGCTTTTAGACAAATACCAACAATACCATCAATTTGACTTTTGGGTTAAAAAACTGAAGAAATTATTTTAATCAAGCGCCCTAAAGGGTAACTTTTATCAGGGACGAAACTGAATAATCAAATTTAACCTTTCATTTTGAGTCATATTTGTGACATGGGTTTATTTGATGTAGTTTTAAGTTCTCTCTAAAAGGGATATAAATTGAATAATTTTGTTTTTACTTCCCGATTTTGGTTCTGTTCCAATTTTTACTAATAACCGAATAACTCTCTTGGACTTGGCTTACATTTGAGAAACATATTGGTTAAATAGTATACATAATAAAGGATGTTTCAAATTGCGCGGTTTTTTTAAAAGAATACATAAAACACATTATTTGCATTCATTTTCAAAAACTTTTTATTGGTAGTTATGACATTTATATACGAAAAATAATATCTGCCAAATGGCCTCCTCTTGCAGCTCCACAGAAGTCCACTCTTTTGTTAAAATTTTCAATGACATTTTGATATAATTGAGGCTCTATCTCACCAATGACACGAATAATTTCATTTTTCAGAGCAGAAATCGATTGTGGATTGTTTTTATAAACCTGAGTTTTTACATAACCCCAAAGAAAATAGTCTAACGGCGTCAAATCACATGATTTTGGTGGCCAATTAATTATCACTGTTTCTTGAGATTACACGCCCAGAAAATTTTTCTCTCAATAAATCAATTGTTTCTTATGCAAAGTAAGGTGTAGCCCCATCCTGTTGAAACCAAATATCTTCTAGATCAGTATTCATTAATTCAGGCCACAAAAATTCGGTTATCATCCGACGATATCGATTACCATTAACAGTTAAAGCTTCACCAGCAGCATTTTCGAAGAAGGAATGTTCAATTACACCACCTGACCATAATGCACACCAAACAGTAACTCGTTTAAGATACATAGGTTACTCATGAATAATTCTTGAATTTTCCTCATCGCAGATACGGCAATTTTGTTTATTAACATAGCCGCCAAGTTCAAAATGTGCCTCATCGGAAAACATGATTACTTGAGAAAAATAAGCTGGTTGTTCATTGATGAAATTGACAAATGATCGACGTTTTAAATGAAATGGCTTTAGTTCCTGTATCATTTGAACCTTATACGCCTTCAGAGCTAAGCTAAGCTATCCTTATGTGAAAACGCCTTGTTGTTGATCCACTAAGCCCACCTTGTTGTGAACGTCGTCTAATGGACATTTCAGGATCTTCAGCAACATTTTCACGAACCAAATCAATATTTTCTTGTGAAAGACCGCTACGACTGTGTTTTTCACGTTTTTGATCGATTATGGATATTGGACGGTTATGTATTGTATGTATTCAGTGCGCCATCTATATTTTATTTATTCTTAAAAAAACCGCGCAATTTGAAACACCCTTTATATACGCGTTGCGTGGATTTTGGCTCCAGTTTGGAATGATTACAGAACAATTTTTAAATCTAGTGTGTTAAAAATTATCAATTTTATTTTTATGCACAGTCACCTGTAGTTATAGTAAATAATATCTGTGTGAAACTTTCTGTGGAAAATGCTTTATATAAAACGTATAACATTTTTGTCTTATTTATTATATAATATTGATTTATTTTCTACATAAAACAACTAAATCCAAATCATCAGCTTATGGTGTTTGTTCCTATGAACATAAAATAATTTTACTTTTAACACCGTTCTTTTGTAGCTCTTGTGCACTAATTACTAAACGCCCGCTGTGTAAAAGGAGTAAGCTTTTAAAATTATAGTGTATTTATTAACTTAATATATGTATGAATGCATTGTATATGCATATATCCATCATAATTAAGAAAATTATATTATCTGTACCATATTAAATTTTTAATACTCTATCGTAAACGTAATGAATTAATTGTTTTTTAAAATTATTTAAAATCCATCGATGATGGAATTACATGTTAGCTAGCTTATTTTTGTATTCTAAACTAGATATCGTGGAATCCAGGTTAATATTGAACAAATTTAACTTCTTTAGATGTATAGTACATCTTATACTAGATGTATAGTCCAATGCCCAAAGTCCAAAGACATGTGTTCAATGTAAGACAGAAATTAACAAATTTGTTGAACGAAAAGGTCTTCTCAGGACAATAGAATTAATTATAGTTAATTCTTTTCTTTTCTCTTAATAAAACCAAGGAACTTATTTACCTAAATATAAAAGTTTTCTATCTAAAATTATTCCTAAGTATTTTATATTAGTTGCCTAAGCGGAAATTAAATTAAGAGGTCAGGAAAATAAAAGCAAGTTCAAAGCCCTGTCATCGTAATTGCGATTGATTAAAACTATTTATTCAAGAAGGACTTATTCCTTTAATTTGTAGTTATTTGCTTAAGACTTTAACAGCAACGCATTTACATGATAAGAGTAAAGATTGAGAGTTTCACAACAAAAATTCGTCCAATATGATTCCATTCTACACAGAAATATTCTAGATATTTTGAACGGAACACTGCTTCTAGGGGGAAATGATTTTACGGTGTGGCATAATAAGGACTACTATGGTTTGAGAAGATTCAGTGACTTGAACTATTTCTAACAGCGCATATCTTATCTTCGCCTTAGTTCAAGTCAGCTGTGATGAGACGACAAACAATTGAGAGATAATTCCATAAAAATAACGAGCAAAGTTATTCTTCCACAGATTTCCTTCCGGTTAGATTTACTGCCATATACTCTTATAGCTTAAAGAAGTATCCTTTCCGAAGTGGAAAAGTACCGTGAAAACTTTTCTGAATGGGAAGACTTAAAAGATTTGAAAAATGCAGAAGCTGACGAAGTCACCCTTTGTGTATGAGGTAATTACACAAATTAACAAAATTAGGTCATTTCCGTGATAAGTTTTTCTTTACATTTTAAATGAAGCAATTTTGAAAAAACAAATATCCTGAAAACATTGCAAAAACGAAGATTTAATATAATTACGAATAATTTCGCAATTTAATAATTTTATCCATTTGCTTTCAAATTTTGCACAGAATTCTAATGACAGTTTGTTTTTAGTCTGATTTTAAATTTATTCAGTTTATATTATCAGATTAAGGGATATTGTGTAAAATTTGTCTATTTGATCACTAAAACTTACCATGTTTTTATTTTTCATGAAAACAACAACATCCAAAGCAGATATTTATTAGCCATGAATTGTAATCAAGGTCAATAAATTAGCGAGCCCTACGAGATACACCAGTAATCAATCAAAAGAAATGATCCATGATGACTAATGAACTTACTAGATTTTGAAGGGATGGCCATCTGTGTGTACGAGTACTTTGGTCAACAAAATTAGTTCCCAAAGTTTATAGTAACAACCCAAATTTTAGATTAGTTGCAAATCTAATATTTGCCAGGTCAGTTAAAGCTTATTGGATTTTAGGAAAATGTCTTTCGAACCCCTGTCTGAATTCGGACACACTGTTTAGCTCTGCGGAAATTCTGCATTAAGAATTCAAATTACTTCGTCCTTTATGGTCTTTAAATATTTATAGGACACCTAAAGTATCGTAAAAATTAAATTCTTGGAAACAGCTTCTGCTGTACTACTTAAATTAGGTTCTTACTTCATTTTGTGTGGGTACACGCACGGATCCCCAAAACAAGGGTAAATTTTCATTTTGTACAATATAATTGAAGATCATCTTACCGTTTCCCTTATAATTTTTATTAAAATATTCCTGAAGCACATATCCTCCCTGCTCGAGAGATCCTAAAAGAGAAGTATGAAGAAGCTTAAACGAGGATGTGACTAAATTAATGATTCTGTCCCCTATTATGCTCAGATATTCAGTGGTTTGGTTATGCTTATAATGATTTTTATGACTATTTGCGGTGGGAAGTCTTGTAATATTTTTAAAAAAAAATTCTTAAGCTGAAAGATAAATTTAAGTAAGCATAGTGCGGTGCAATTCAATTTTACGGTGCACCTGAATTTCCATTTTCTTAGAACAAAAAGGAGAGAAATGTTTAGGTCAAAAGGTAAAACCATCGTAAAATCCTATGATTTTAAGACCTTCTTTGTAGATTTCGAACAGTTAATGGAGAGTGAAAACGTCACCATGAAGTATCTTCATACTCCACATTTGGCAAGACAAATTTTCATAGAGTATTAAAAAGGATGAAACTTGAGAGAGATATTCCTGTCTTTTAAATGTGTCTATTGAAATCTAGAGCAAACACTTTAGGTGAACATAAATCCTCATGCGAAGTGGTAAGTGGTGGTTAAGCACGCCAACTTCTTCTTGAGGTTCATTAATATTGCAATACACAACCACTGCTGTTTAGTTTAAGATCCATCAGGGTAAAGTCTACGAAACAGGGCATCCTTCCCTGTGTGTATTGTATCTACTTATAAATGACTATACTTGCACTAGTATGGGTAACGCTTTTAAAAAAAGGATTTCCTGCAGAATATACCTACATAATCTGCTGTAGTTCTATACATTTAACATTTTTAGCTTCATTGTCGTTTTGCGGAAATTTTCTTATCCTTGGAGAGCTGATTAGCTATCCGCAAATAAACATTTTTTCTCGGCATAAAACCACTGTTCATTTTTTACTCTAGAAAGGGTTTTGTACTTCTGAATAGCCTTCCTACGGGGTGAGATTTTGCTTATTATAATTTTTTTAGAATATTGAATGATAAATAAGAACATCTGGTAATTGTACACTTTTTAATTAACCTAATTTTTTCAAAATAAAATGTTGCTTTTAATTATCTTAATTTACGATGGCAATAATGAGCATTAGGGAATAGTTAGATTATTATAAATTAAACATTTTTGTCCTTATTTTGGAAAAACATAAATTCAGAAGGGTTGAAAGGAAATTTAAGTCAACTAATTGTGAAACTTATGGACGCTATAACAATTATTTACAGTGGGTTCCAGCTAGAGAAGGAAAACTTACAAACTGTATTCGTCTATCCTAATTTATATAATAAAAAAAATTAATATTTAAACAATTTTACGATTGCAGAAGCAAAACAAGTTATAGGAATACTTTCGCTGAAATTATACATGTGTGAAAACATTACCATTGAAAACTTTTCAATTGTAGTTACTTGCTAATTGAAAATCACACATGGTACAAAAGTAAGCAGTACATGCGATTTTATTAATCTGCCCTTACCCAATTAGAGAAAATAAAATAAGCAGAGCAAATCATACGCTCGTTTACTATTTCAGAATTTTCTCTAGAAGTCCGTAAAATTATTGTACAAAACAATAACGCCGCATTGAAATTTCTTTAAAAATTTGTATGGTATCACTTGTTTCTGACGCACTTTAAAAAAGAAGGAGATTTTCAATTTAACTATATGTATGTACGTTACTCGATATTTCAGCCATTTATGAACTATCGAATATTCTTTTACTTTTGACCCCATATAAATTTGGTATGTCGTAATATTTTTACTTAGATTTCGAGTCGAAAAACCTAAATAGTGTTTTGGTGGGGGAATGTTCTTTTTTTTTGCAAAGTTATATCGATATCACAAAGCTATTTATTTGCAAAGATATCAAAAGTAGTTGGCTATTAAAATAATTTCTTGAAAAAGAAGCTAAGTCATTTCAGTTGAGGCACAAAACCATTAAAGTGTAATATTTGACGTAAATTGATTACACTCAGGTTAGCCGCTTTTTAAATACGCGCACCTTTCGTATTGAAAATGGAACAGACCAAATATTTTCTTATTCTTTATGGTCTTCATGGTATAAACCCTCCACTTCTAACACCGATAAATTCACTCTGATAGAAATCACTACCACGTGCTGATTCTTCTTTTATTCCTAAGAAAAGTAGGCCGCTATACATTTATCTTTTCATTTGCAATTATCGTTGAACGTCTATTAAACGTAATTTTTTATCTTGATAGAATTACATAATATCCGATGTGATGGCCAATTTTATCCATTTATGTTGCATGTAATTGAACGTGTCAGCGTTGAGAATGCATGTAAATGAACTTAAACAACTCGAGAGATTGCGTTATCCTCTTGGGATATTTTAATCAATATAAATATCGTTCGGGAAAGAGACCATTTTTCTTCTTAAATTATATTTCTCCGAAAATATTCCTCTAATGGCGAAAGGTCATTCTTATTCATTTCACACGTGGGAAGAAAAAAGTTTGTTTATCAAGGTTTCTTTTCCGTTGCGAGGATGATTTGTTGACATTATAGCTTAAATTTTTAAAGATTATTTTCCTGTGGGAAGTGAGAATAGAGGTGTTTTGCTTTATGTTAATATTATTCCTAAACTTGATAAATGTGGTATTAGTGAAGCTATTATGTAGAATTGGTAAAGCTCCTATTATAGGATAATCAATACTTTGAGGACACTCAACAAGAATTCCAAGTTTTTGCTGTAAATATTTTTTTTCAAAAATATTTTAGATCAGACAAAAGCATACTCTCCTTCCAATAAATTGGAAACCAAAACAATATTTGGACAATGTTCATCAAAACATTTTTTCCCCTTTTCCGGAAATTATTAACTTGACGCGAAACATTTCTCTTGGTTGTAAATTAGCTTTTTTTTTAAAAAATACATGGAAGTATAAAATAATCTAAATAAAAATGTAGGATAATAAATCTATATCAGATATATATTAGGTATCAAAGATGATGGGGAAGGAAGTCTAAAAAAAGTTCTACGATTATAATTCTTTCCCTATTAGAAGGAAAAGGTGTTTGACTTGACTACATGTCATATGACAAATTTCGGAAAAAGCACAAGACTCTGTGTATCTTACGTATAAACTTCTAAGATTCTGTTGTTCAAGTTATTATGCGAAGGGTTAATACCAAAGAGGAAAAAAACCACTTATACAGAAACATTGATAGCAAGCAAAACAAATTGATGCCTACAATAAATAAGTGTAGTACTCCGAATATCAAAATCATGACTACTATTCCTGAATCACCATAATAAATTTGCTGAAACTCATAAAATTCACACATAAAATACAATACAAAAACACCTATGTACAACAAGTAAAGACAGTGAAAATTTGCTTTTCTTACATTCTGAGAATCTTAATAAGAAAATATGTTTCATCCTGTGCGTTTCGGAAATTCAGCAGAATAAAATTGGCAAAAGTATATGTGGTGGATGTCACTTTAAGTCCTTTTTATGTTTATTAGAATCTTCACTACTTCTGAGGGCAGTTACTTACATCTTTTCTGTTACATAAAATCTTGTTTTTGTACACGAAAATAACACATAATGACAAATAAAACAAGAATTACTTTGTCCTGCAAATATCCATTTTATTACCAATTTTCCTTAGAAGGTGAATTAAGTGGGTAATGTGGATTTTTGAAATCGATATAAAATAAAAAGTAATTTATTTTCAGAAAAATGTTTTTTAATAGAAAATTATTAATGTTTAAAGGGCTGTAAAGAATGTTTGCATTTGAATTTTAATTATTTAACTTTATTTCAATTTTGCTGTTCAGCTTCTTTTAGAGATAAATATGTATCTTCAAAGAAACTCCCATTTTAATTTTTAAAGGACTCATCCTTAAATTGCTTTTTGATGCCCTTTAATTTCACTTTATGGACTGTCGGATTTTAGCTTCTATGAAAGCAGCGTAGGCTACTATAGGAACAATCTCCAAATAAATTATGTTTTCATAACAACTAGCCAACGCAAACGATTTTCAGGAACCGATTTATTTGGTGAAAATTATTTCAAAACCCACCAATCGTAAACACTAATAAATCGTCTGCAGAAAGGAATGGCTGACAATTTTTATTGATCTATTTTCCTAACTTCTGCTAATTTGCTAATAAATTCTTGTCGGCGCTTCAAGCTTAACTAAATCTACGTAAAAAAATGATTTCCTGTTTTTAAAACATTAATCATTACAGTCTTTCCAAATTACTCTCCCTATTTTGGGAATAATTTAAAAAAATCGATAAAAGTTATCACTGATTCTTTAAGCCTCTTTAAAGTATTTTTGGCGGTGAAATACACTCAATTTTGAAATTAAACCGCACCGTATTATTAGATTATATTGGCTATTTTCTTTAAATTTTATTTGGTGCATAATTCCCAATATTCCAATTTATAATACATATAAGCTTATCTGTCTTTCTCCTATTATCAATTTTTGTTAATAGTTAAGTTTTTTTTTACCATTTTGCCCACAAGTTCAAAATTATTCGGAAAAAGGACTTAAGATTTTCTGAACTAATCGAAGTTTCGAAAGTCGAAGAATTATTCTTGGTATAGAACAATAAAATTTAAAAATTTTTAGGGTAATATTGACAAACCTTAGACAAATCACCTTCTAACCCAGTTATTTCCAAACTTTATGACGAAAATAATCTCCAACGATATACGTAGGATATAAGTTTATGGTACTTAATAAAGTTATTATCGTTCTAATAATAATGATCATTGTATTTTTAAGCGGTTTTAATACTTCTTTCAGAACTTTTGGTTTTAAAATTCCACAATAAAGAGCTTTTCAGTTATAATTTTGTGCGCGCGAGAGGACATAAAGTAAGTATTTTTTAAAGAAATGTGGCGTACCCCCGAGAATTTTCTGCGTACTCCTAAAATTTTATACATATTCCCCTTTGGAGACATATACTCTAATCATCTCAAATGCAATCTAAGAAGTATGAAATAAATTAACTTGGTAAAATATAATCTCTGTTGGAGAATTCTATCCTTAAGTAAATGTTGTTCGCTATACAGTCGTTTGATCTTCGGAAATTCCTGTTTTCGATAACATAGACTCTTTTCAATTTTTCCTATTATCGTTTGAACATTTGGCTTATAAAATACTCTTAAATCATATATGGATATAAGGAAACAATATCCAGAAAATGAAATTATTTATGGTTTACAGACCCTATGTACTCAAGCATAAAAACATCTTCTGCAACCCTAAGAAGAAAAATTTCCTAAATGTGAATGATACCGCCAACACTCCCTCCTAAAAGCAGTGCAATCGATAAACGACGCTTAGGGTTTTCAGTGAATTGTGAGGGCGGCCACCAATCTGATAAGAAACGAAATTGAACGGTTCCTGGATGAAGAGCTGAAAATGACGTCTTACGGCTATCGCTAAACCACTAGTGTATAATAAAATCCTGCTTGCTTTTTTTTAGTTTCAGTTCTCTTTTACGATAGCAGTCATACTCTTGTGAATGCTACTCAAACTTTTCTCGAACAATGTAATTTATATAAGAATTGAAAGATATCTTGGAGGGATTATATAATGAAAGCAGGGTAAAATTCGTATATATTATTGCTCAATAGGCTAATAGAAAATATAGAAAATCTTGATTTGAGGAGGTCGGATATTTTTTTTCTGTAACAATAACAAATTTTATTTAAAACGATAATTTGATCAATTCAGTTCAAGCATACAAGTTTAAGTTAAACTGTTGGAATTAATTGCTTAAACTATGTTTAAGAAATGAAACGATGAGTTATACCTAGTTACTAATTTCATTAGAAAGCAAATATTTGCAGTAGATGTACAGATTTTATACTGTAAGAATATGCAATTCAAAATGAATTCCATAAATTGAAAAAAAAAACAGTATATGGAACTGCGAAAAATAAACTATGAAATATATAAGTTGAAATGAACCATAACTTAAACTACCTTCCTCTGCCTTGCTTACTAAGCTTACTAAAATTGTGCTCATACTATGAGACATTGCTTTTATAACTACTGCTAAATGTCCGTAATAAGCGACACTCCTGTATCGTGCAAATTTGAGTCAATTTGCAGTTTGTTCAAGTTGATCCGAACAGAATTTTTAGCCACCCAAAGAGGAGGTTAATAAAAGTAATAATGAAATAAAGTAAATATATAATAATTTAAGTTTAAAGGTAAAATTGCTTAAATTAGAAATAAACAACTCATATAAAAATTAGTAAAATAATGGAAAACAATTTGTAGTAGGTATGTATGCTGTTTTGGAAATATTTATTTTTGTACTCTATGTAAAATTTCTATTAAACTGAAGTTTAAAAACGGAAAATTGATCAAGTTTTTCTGTTGTTAAATATCCGGAAAAAGTTCAATTATTTCAAAATAAATACCTATACTAGCGAAGATTTAAAATTCATTATTTCGAATTAAAATTAAATAAAATAAATATGGATTTCAAATTGGGACTATACAACTATCTGTATACATTTCTCGGGTAAAGTTAAAATTTTGTTTAAAAACATTTTATTAACATATATTTTTAATGAAATAAAGCTTTAAAAGAAATTGAAATATCGAAAATCTTTTTCAACTTTGTCACAATGAAATACCCTCAGGTTATTAAAAAGGTTTCAAACCGAATGGAGAATAAATTACGCGGCTATTTTATCATAACCATAGCCTAATATAAAAATCCGACCCAAATACGTTAAAAGAAACTTCGACAAAACTGTTCTGAATGAGTAATCTTGAATGATTTCTCATTGTGACGAATAGCACGTTAAATGGACTTTGGGGAAAAATATCTAAAGTATGGGAGGACGCCCCAAACTCGTTTTGCCCGTGGTTTAACTTAAGCATTACTCGTCATTGTATAGTAAGGGTTTCGTATGAAAACCCCATCTTGGATACTCATATTTTATGGAGGGCACTTTGATTCGTTTTAGTACTTATGCTTCCTTTATGGTTAGGCAGACAGCCATTTAAAAGAGGAAGAGCTATTTTATTTTATTGTATCTCAGGTTTCATTATTCCATTGAATCGTTTCTCATAATAAATACTCTAAAAGGCACTGTTATAACTTTGGGAGAGTACCTTACAATGGTATTATAAATTTGAAAAAAATTACTTCCTGCAAGGTATTTCATTTCTTTTATAATTGTAATTGGTAATCTAAATTAGTAACCAAAAATTAACCATTACTTTGCATATTTAAAATAAATATATCACACAGATCTTGCAATCATTAAGAACAAATTTATTAGTATCAAGTGTACTATGTATGAACTTCTGGAGAAATTTTAAGAAGTATAACCAACAATCAATTCTTGTATAGCAATGGATAATTTCCAATCAAAATTTATTGATTATCGTTTAACCATTATTTTGGTATCAAATTATTATTTTTTTTTGGGTTTTTTGTTTGAGTTATTTTCCGATTTATTTTTATTTAATAAGAGTTATCAATAAATTTTTATAATTCAAACAAAAGTTATTGATCGATGTTTTCTTTTATTGATATACAAAATTATATAGGGTTTCTTTTGCAAAATCTTCTAGTTTAAATTAAACTTAATTTAATTTTAAAAAATAAATCGATAAATAATGGTGAGCTAATAACCTATAATTAAAATTTGTTATTCAATAACTAATAAAAATAATACCGAATGTTTTGCTATAACCTCTATAGCATAAATAAATTAAATGAATTTTGAAATATTCATTACGGCCCTTAATCTCAATAATTTCAAAAATACAAGGGTAATTAGGAAAGCATTTATCAAATATCAACAGTCAGATTTTTTCTTAAACTGCGATTAAGTATTTTGCTTATTTGGTGTGTGTAGGTCAAACCATTCTTCTTTTCTGAATTAATATAAAAATTGCCATTCGACACCAAACGTAGGAATTTGATCCTTTTTAAAACAGAATCTTCCACTACCAAAGAACTCCGAAGACATAAAACGTATTTGAATTGGAAATTAGCAGCGATTCATGTCAATAATTACGAAAAATCATTAACCCTCGAGACTCATTAATATTGCGTTAAGCACTTGAAGGCAATTTCAACAATACATCACAGCTAATAAGATCTTCCAGCTGTGAGCCCCCAGCTCAATAAATTTGTATTCTCGCCTTCAACGGGAGACATCTAATTATTTATTGTAATGGAATCGCTTGCGTTCTTCTCCGAAAAGGATATTCATCAAGAGTGAAGCTTTTGTATTTGTAAACATTTCGAATGATTTCCAAGATATCACCTTATTTTTTCAACAAGTTTAATGTTTCATACTTAATTACAGTATTTGTATAGCCAAAAAATGTAGGTATATGTCTCCATTTTATAACTTTTAATATTTTAGTTGAATTTTGAAAAAAATAGGATTTTATTTTGAATTAAATTGTTAAACATTAAAAATTGAATCAATTTCTTCTATATGAATGATTTGTGGTCCTCTTTAAAATTTTCTTTCTTTTATTATAAGAATTTTTCCGGAAAAATCTTTAATGAAGTTTTACGTAATTTCTAATGAACTTTTACTGAAATCATACCGAAAATTACGAGAGAAAATATATACAATTATTCTAATTCATTATTTTTGGTTCCAAATAACTGGTTTTCTACAACATTTCATCAAAATCTTTGTTCATGTACATTTCGTGATTGGCAAGCAAATACTGAGTGAAACATACCTTCAGCAAGCAAATTGCTTAAATGTCCGGAAAACGACAAATTCAATGATACATAAAATATATATTTCTCGTAGATTTCCATGTACCTAATTTTGAATTCATGGCTGTAACATTTCTAAAAATTTATTATCCAAGAAGTGTATAACAAGTACACAACCTTCCTTTCAATCTTCTTTTTTCTTTCAGTTAATTTACATATTCTGTTTCCTTTTTAAAGCATTCATCTCTAATAAAGGCTTCAAAAAAACAAACTCACACTATCAACACCGAACGAACGGCTGAAATTATTAAATACAACCGCGATGCGCTTCGCTGACTAATTCAAAATTCTTTCGCGAGTAGTCCTGCGCTGCAAATCCTTGATTTTGATGGATATTTCAGCTGGATTAAATTACGCCATACTATCTGTGAAAAACAAAAATTAATGATTAAGTCGTATTTTGTTTCCCGAAAAAGGCGTGAATAGACTAACATGTGCCTCTGCAACCCTCAGTATGGCTGAATTTCCAGAAAATCTGCTTTGAACACCCTTGTTCATTTTTATAGTTAATGGTTTTGGGGAGTAAATGGAACAGTTGTGACTTCTCAGTGAAAATTTTCTATGTTTTTATGATAGAAATCCGTCCGTCATCATCGATTACCTGTGTAAAAGCGTTTTCCGTTTGAAATTCGCTTTTAACGACAGCTAAAAATGGAGTTATTAAGTGACGAAAGCTATGACAAATTTTTTGATTTATGACTAGATAGAAAAACATGACTCAGAGCTTGTAATAGAAGATCAAAGTCCACATATATGTATGTGCTTATGTGCATATCTTGTAAAGGATACGTAAAATAATCATAATAAAATATCAAATAAGTAGTATACTAAGAAAATCAGAGGAAAATACGCTTTTACAATTTGTAATCTAATTCTGGAACTTGGATCATTTTATCGCAAAGTAGACTACCGGAGACACACTATCAAGAAGGATAAGGATGGATTTATTTTGGACAAGGGCGGTATATGTGGTTCGATAACGTAATACAAAAATCGATAGAATTTTAGGTTGACTTCTGTTCTGAGAAGTATTTTCCGATAAATCAAATAGACGTACGATTTTCAACAGGCATCCAACAGAAGGTATTACGGAAAAGATAAGTGAAAAGCACATGCGATTAATGAGGTGCCAAGAAACGGAAATGTCAACTTAATCTCTTTATAGAAAACATTTTCGGATTTAAGATGTAGCTTTGCAGAGAAGGATAGAATAAAAAGGTTTGCCCTCTGGAGAAATAACTTTATCAAGATATTTATATATAAAGAAAAAGTTTTAAATCTGTGTATCTAAACAGTGAGATGATCGGTTCACATGTACAACCTGTTTTCGATCTCTTACTTTATTATAGAAGGGTTTTGAATATTATTCACTATCTCAACTTTTATAATTTATTACCATATTCAATAAATTTCGATTTATATTCTTGATTATAATTATACATATTTAAATATTTACAAAAGTAAAAAGTTATGTTTTTAGCACAGTTCAAATTTTATATTAGAGATACGAAAAGAATGCAAGATAGAGAATATATCTAGTAATAACATCAGCTAGGAGTATAACCGCGATTTTTACGAAATCTATGTCCCCAAATATGCAATATCCCCAATCACAACATTCCTGAATGCAAAATCCCTAAAAACGAAATTCGTAAATTCAAAATCCCCAAATACAAACAATTAGGATTTCCACAAATGCCTTGTTAGTTGCTTGTTTTTTGTTTGTATATTTTCTTTGAAGGCAGGTAGACCTAGCTCAACTCAAACATTTTCTGGGATTGTTTGTGGAAAAGTATCAATCCTCTCATTAAAAACAATTAAACATTGGTCCCTAGCTGATCATCTTCTTAATAAGAGCAGAAATGAACCAACTCTTTACAGGCGAATAGTCGATTATTATATGTATGTCAGTAGAGGCAATTATCGAACCTGTGACTTTCTAATTGGCGCTCCAATACTCTGACCGGTGTGCTGCAGTACCAGATTGCCGATGATCTGAGTAATTCTGTTTTGTTTTGATGAGAAGTGCAGCCGATTCCATATGCATGTTTTGACATTAATCAAATATGGGATTTTTAGAGAACTGATAATTGAGAATTGCATGTTTGGGAATTTTGAATATAGAGATTTTGTTTATGGGCACTTCGATTTGGAGATTTCGTAAATAACGCTGTTGCCGTAAAATTTTTTAATTAGTTTTTATAAGTCACATCATTCAAACTTAAATTAGTTAATACATACATTCTTATATCCTGAATAAACTGTAAAATTATAAATACGTTGACAAGATATGTAATGAAAGGCCCTGTATTTCATCGGCGTTTAGTTCCATTGTATGCAATATTAGAATTTATTTTTCCCATCGGCTATAATAGAAATAATTTTGATGACATTTTTGAATTAAACCATTAAAAAAACTGATTATTGTTAACAAACACGATTGCAAATAGTTTTCATTAACTGAATCTATTAATTAAAAATAATAAAAGTCAAGTATTTTTTGAAGAATCCATTGTATATTATTGTAATAGCAACATTTTAAACGTCATAAGAAAGTAACAACATTTTTCAAACAACTTTTAATTCCCTTTTACTTTCTTAGGAAGGTTCTCCTTTAGCCATCGCCCATACCAAACAGCACTTGCACTTAACGCCGTTCTGTCATCAAATTTGGGATCATAATCCATATGAATCGATGCTCGAATTCTGTTGAACATCATTACTGACGCCGCATATGCTGCTATTGCCCGTAACGAATAATTTAATTTAGTTCCAAATATCGGATTTAGAATTTTTACAAAAGTTTCAACAATAAAGGCCATAAAGAAGAAAAGAAAGTGCGGTATATACCACCAGGTCTTGTTCACCTGAACAGTTTCAGTCTCTTGCGTTATTCTCTGGACAAATCGACAAATATCGTTGATTGGAGTATCATCAGTTATGAACGCAGGTAAACCAGCGATTTTTTTAGGGGACTCTTTTAAAGTTTTGTAGGCGCAGATATGTCCCCAAGCCACATTTCCTGAAAATATTTAAAAATCAATTATTGGAAATTTATTAAAAATTAACATTTTCTTCATACCAGCGTATACCAGTTGGTGTTTTCCACCAGCACCACCTACTCGAGGAATTGTAAAGTTCCTTTTTGAAAGGTATTCGTATAGGGGCGGTAGGAAATGATTGTCACCTTCTCCATACATTATTGGAAAACGTAAAGCCACAGTGTTAAGACACCCTAAAATACAAGCATAAATTAAAATCTGTATTTTAAGACCTTAGGCCACAGTAATTTTTGGAAAAAATCACACTTTCGGTTTTATTTGCCTAATATATGCTTTAGAATCTCAAAAATGTGAGAGATATTGTTTCATATTGAAAATAAATTTTTAAAAAATCAGAAGAGTCATACTAAATCAGAAACTAGTAATCAACATTAAATAGGTTATTTTTCAAAACTATGTTTCGCAAATTCACTCCAGACCCTGTATTCGATTTTAAAAGGAAATATAAAAATCTTTAAAAGTTATTAACAATTTTTTCGTAAAAATCGAGATGTTTTTTGTTTTCAATATTTTTGAAATATATTTTTTATAGCTTTTTTCTAATTTTTGTTAAAGGATCAAATTTACTCAAGATATGCTGCAAGCCTTGAAGCGTTTTTATAAAAAGTTTTATAAAAAGTTGCAGGTAAATCTGTAAAACTATATCCTTTTTTCCGTTTCGCAGTAATTTTACAGTAATTGTTACAGTAAAATCAAATTCATTTTTTACAATCTAACTTATTAAAAATTAAATTTCGTATGAGCATAAATTACATTTTTAAAACAATTGCATGAAATATTTTCTGTTAAAATTGACCTAGTTTTTATATCCCTTGAAGGGAAGTTCAAACTCTAGAGAAAATGAAAGGACAGTTTTTCTACACTTGCTCGGCGAATGCATTAAATGAAAATCCTTCGCGTGACATGAATATAAATTCATATTTCACAACTCACCTTGACCATTCTTCAGAATTTGCCCGCATGTGTTCAGGACCAACCTTTCGGCCCTTAGCTTAGAGGATGCATATCCTGGCATGAAGAATTGTTTGTCGAACGCGGCGGGATCGCTTGTCGCATCGGTGTTTGGAACTGTGGCCTTGGTCTCAGTCTGATTGATGACAATCGTAAAAGTGCTATGTCCCATGTAGGGAACAAAATTGATTGATGCACAGCTCGTGTAAATTAGCCGTGGGATATTGTACTTAATGCACATGTCAATAACGTTCGATGTACCTAGAATAAAAAGAGTTCAGATAGATTGAAAAAAATATGGGAATTCTGTCAAATTATCTTTGTATTTTTTACATTTTGCAATTAGTATCAATAAAAGCGATAGTTTTCACTTATTCATTTTTAGAGAGCTTATTCAATTATTATTTTTAGAGATCAATAAGTTTATTAAATCAGCACATCATTAGGGATTATTAATAAAGAATAAAAGTTTCTAAATAAATTACGAAATATCAAAAAATTAAAAATTTATGAGTATATAGTTACTGTTTCAGAAACAGTGTCGTGTTATCATCGAAAAATAAAATAAAAAATTAAAAGAAAAGTGATTAAACGTGAATAGAAAAGGAAAATTTCTGGCCTTAGTACAGTTTACATTGAATTTAGAATTTGGACCTATTTTACTACCTTCACCTCCACCAATAGTGGGGAGTTAAAGGTTCAAAGTAGATTGAATTTTTCGATTCGGGTTTAGATCTACTTTATTAGCCTCACTTTTTCTGATAGTAAGGACCAAAGGATTCCAAGTACGAGTTGAAGGATTTGGCAGTAACAAAATAGGAGAATGAGTTCTAATAGGAGTAAATGCTATCGAAGTAGGCCTAAAATTTCATCTCGGGAAGGAACATAAGAAATGGAGATTTGGAGTTACAGATTAAGTAAATTATCTGGTTTCAATATTGGTTTTGATTATTATCAGTGTAAATGTTCAAAGAATAGTTTTTATCTTCAATTACTGTCGACAGTGAATATAAAAACTTTGTGCAACTAAGTTTTGACTTAAGTTGAGACTTAAAATAAAACGCTAAAGTGTTGGAGTTTGCTAAAAAATATCATAATTTAAAAAACTGTAATATTAAGGATTTTGGAGTTCTAAATGCGCCATATAATAAAAAAATTCGTAGGGAAATTGAAAATATTTTTATGGAAATGTACATGAACTAAAAACTGTATTCAATATTATTTTACAAAGATATTGATATTTATGTTAAAATTACGCTTATTGTTTTAATTTTTTATTGAGTTTAAGCGTACGATGAAAATATTGTAGCCTTTGCTCATCAGATATCGTTGACGAGTGAATTTTTACAAACGTAGAGATTTGGAAATTTTGTATTCAGCTCCTACCAACGATCTTGTCAGTAAATCATGAGAAATCTTCTAGAATTTTAATCACCAAAGCCAATAATGACATTAACTTTGAAATATTCAAACTTGTCTAGCTATAAATTTAAAGAAAAATGCATATCTACACAAATATTTGTGTTAACTCTTAAATGAATCTTATTTTAATATTTAAAAAGGTGCCTTACCAAAATAATTCACATCGGAAAGATTGTCATAATCTGCTGGAAATTGAAAAGTAATGTGAGCAGCACAATGGAAAACACAACCAACACCATCGAAGGCGCTCTCAATTGTTTCGGGTTTGCAAATGTCCCCAACATAGGTTTTTAAATCTTCGCATTCAGGATGACCTAAAAGGCCATTACCATTTAATTAAAAATAATAAAGTGTGGTTAACATTTTGCTTTACCAATTAAATTCCTGTATGGTTTTAAATCCACAGAACGTATTTCTTTAATTCCCAACGAATACTTTTCTTGGATTAAGAGTTTGATTATGTGCTGACCTAAACAGCCACTTCCTCCTAAAAATTTATTTGTTATGATTAAGTACAACTAAGTGCTAAACTAAAGGAGTACAAACCTGTTATTAATACAATTTCATTGCTTTGTGCCATTTTGAAGCCTAATTATAGTTAGTTTCTTGCAATCTAAATAAAACGAAAGAATTATAAAATTAGTATTATTAGTTTTTAGTGAACGAAAAACGTTTTAAAAAAACTTTGAGGTTGACTTCAGTATGGTAAAGGGTAAACGGTTTTTTTTTTATATGGAAATAAAAACAAAATTTGCGTTGCACCCTTTGCATAAATATCATCCAATTTTTATATCTTCCGCATTATTCGTTTTTGTTATTGATCTTTTGTTTACATTAACTTTGGAATGGTTCATTTTATTTTTAGCTTCCATTAGTAAATTTCCCTTGAATATTTATAATTAGCAACAACGATAAATACTTCCACTTTTTTAAATTTTAAGGTCAATTCTTTGTGAACAAAATTTTGCATGCGAAAAATGTTTTGTCACCATGCAAATTACAATCGGAAAAAATTATATATTTCGGTACTTTTACAAACATATGCAGCTGCCTTCAACCTTCGGATGATATATTTAAATTATATTTTAGATAAAATATTGATTGAGTTTGACGACATATCATTAGCATCCGGTTTATTTAAATTTCCGGTACACTATCTTTAACTTATAATTTATTAATATTTCAGAAAGTATTTAATTAAATCATTTAACATCATCAACATGTTTTTCGAAATTTAACCAAAAACCTATCACTTTCATTAATTATCATAAGATACAAAATAGTGCATATAGTGCAAATATCGTAGTATAATTTTAGTTTACTTCTTTGTTTTACAAACCTATCTTAAGGATGGAATTATTGTTAATATAGCTTTGAATTTATACTTTTTCACTAGAAATAGTTTTAATAAACCACATTGTTGAATTAACCCAATTTTAAATGACATTTAATAATTCAAGGTTTTTAATACAGCTAAAGATTATATTTTATCTGATTCAGTACCTACAATCCACTTTCTCAAAATCTAACTAGGAAAACAAATTTCGTATTAGAACGTCGTAACCAATATTGGATTAAGGATTTTGTACGTCTCAAGCACAGAAATTTCGTGAGCCAGAGAAGGTACAAGATAACACGATGTTTACTCAAATACGACCTATTAATTTTAATAATTAAAGAAATCTTATATCTTCTTTCTAAAGTGAACATACTCAGATACGAATGAAGAAAACCGAAGAAATTCGGAGGGAGAGAATGTATAAACAATATTTTTGGGAAAAATGTTAAAAGATTTCGGAATTTACTTTCGCGCTTCTGCATTTTGTTCTATTAAAACTAATTTTCGACTCCGGCTAACTAAACTTCAAAAAATATTAATTCATATAATAAACTGAGTGCTAAATCCAGCACTCACTTACTCACTACCGATCCAGCACTTACCGACTCCAACTAAATTATTTTAAAAACAATTCCTCGTGAATTAAAAATTATTCAGACAAAATCATCAGAGTTGATTTCATAAATGTTGAAATTGCAGACACATAAATAAAAAAAAATGTATGTATCCGTTTAATAAAAAAGCTCATAAAATAATATATGATCTAAACATCCTGAGATAGACAACAAATTTATCTCTTCAGAACACTTACACTTAACGCTTTGGACCCTCAACCAATTCTAACAAAATATTTTAAATGAAAGTATAAAAGAAAAGAAAACTATTTACTGAATTTCTGGAATAAAATCCCGTATTTGATATATTGTATTGAATCAAATTTCTATTTAGTAATATTAACTAAATCATTTCTTTACATAAACAAATATTTTGATCATAAAATAATTGTTGAGTTCTATTAAATCAATACAAACACGACTGAATATTACATAAAATTCAACTAATTTAATCAAGCATTCTAAAGAAAAAAAAAATAAATTTGGGGTGATTATTATTTAGAATTAATTAAAAAGTGAAGAATTATTATGGAATATTGTATTATATTATACTAAATCATTATATAAATTTAAACCTTTGCGGACAGTAGCCTAAGCATTTTAACCATTCAGAAATAGGTTCTAGTTTTAGTCTACTAGAGATTTGCTTTTAAGACTCCCAGTCCAGTCGAGCACTTGCGCGTCAGAGTGCTCCGTCCGTAAAGGATTTAGATGTATTAATCCTTTTAATATTTTGTATTGAATGAAGGAAATAAATTAATATTAAATGCACAATTATTAGAATGAAGATGCTTATTTGTTCTACTAATATAATAATATTATTTCCATTCCTGAAAATGTTGACTTTGATCGGTTTTACGTATTGATTTTTTAAATTAAATAATAACAAAACAAAACAATTGGACATAATATGATCACGTATCTTTACACGATCACTGTAACTCTCAGTGTTTTATTTCAAAACGCTTGAAATGTTTTATTGTGATGTTACCCATTTCATTAACATTGGCTTAGTTTTTAAACACCTTTAATTTTTTTATTTAATACTATTCTTCGTTAATATCAAAATGAGAAATGAGTTTCCACGCATGCTGTTGTAATGGAATTTAGGTAAGATGAATCAGGCGATATCTATTGAAATTATTAATTAACCAGAATTCAATATATGGTAACTATAACCAAATCATATGTTGTGGTAATTTTATATACAAGATAAAGCTTATCTTCTACTTTCAATGAATTAAGTCAATATTTTCTTTCTTACTATGAATTAATGAAAACAATGAATAATCACTTTAAAAGTTTATTGGATTTTTAGTTAATTTTTTATTCAAATTCTTTTCTCAGTGTTTCTCATCAATCATACTTTGGTTAAAATTCCGGTAAGCAAATAAAAAAAAAAAAAAATCGGTATTTTGAAGGTTTTATCTCAGGTATACCACCTTAGATATTTTAACAGTGGCTAGCGTAACGTCGAAATGTAATTAGAAAATTGTTTTTGCAATTTGCGGTCGAAAGGCGCGCAATGTGCACTGTCTGCAACTGCACACTTTTTCAATGCACTTTTCCTACTACATACTTATTTTGGTATAAAAGTATTATCGTATTTTTGTATTTGTAAATATATTATTAATGAAAATATAAATTTTTAAAGTATATAATGAACAAAAAACCACATTTATGAGGTTGATGACATTGAATTTGAGACTAGGTCATGAGCAAACTTTTTATAAAAGTGGTTCAAAAGTTAAAAATAGCATCATGAATAAAAACTGTTAAGAGGTTTTATTAACTTAATTATAAGAGAATTTATAATTTTGCTGAAAATTCCTCAACACAAAAGAAAGATAAAAGACATTGAAGGCAGCGATAGTACACTAAATGAATTGACCTTTATTTTAAGTCAAAACTAACATCGTCTTAAGTTGAAAGGTTAACAATTTGTAGTAAAACAGCGAATTTTATCGAATTGGTCCTACTGACGTGTTTTGGTTTTTCTATCATTGTTTTTGAAAAATCTAACATAACAATTTAATAAATTACTTGCTTTGGTGTTGTAATAAATTAAATAACACGCAAAATCATTAATCTCGCCCATCGCACCGACCATTCATTAAATGCAATGTTCAAACGAAAGATCATTGAGCTTCTACATTAACAATTCACATTGTGACCACGTAGTTTGCGGCATAAAAACAATGCTCCTCAGTCCTACTCAGTTACCTACTCAGGAAAAAGTCACGTTTTGTAATACAGAATTATTCCAAGTTCCACTTTATTGACGCCGAAAAATACTAAGCCAACGTGTTAATTAAATTAAAATGCACTTTCACTTTCACTTTCTTAGACTTATTGACCGTATGCTTGTTTCCCAAGACGGCACCAAGAGCATCAGCTGAAAATGTAAGATAATCTTCAGCACTGTTCACATAAATTGAGCTAGCCACGTACTGTTGCGACCGACGGTCTGTATCGACTGATGGTGGTTTTGCTGACGGTTGGCAATTTCTTACCACTTTAAGACTGAGGAGCTGCGACAAAACGTGTGATCGTGACAGGTTGAATAACCCAAAACAGATCTTCCTCCTGGGCTCAGTCTAACTTAGACAGCTACAAATTTGTGTTGCAAGAAGCTGAGAAAGTGCTGAGAGATAATTTCTTTCGACTATTAGATCTATCTACCGATGCATCACAATTTCTCATCTGGTAGCATGATCTGGTTTCCATCAGCCTCCAATGTGACTTCCGGCCTTGAAAATTTGTGCCTCTTCTTGCCTTTTAACTCGGTCAAAGTTAACATAATTTTTACTTTCATTTTTCAATAATTTTTGGTAGACTTCCCGTCCATTCAGATAATCAAGATTGAACCGGCCAATTTCATTAACGCAAGGTTTTGAAATGAAAAAATCTCTGTAGTATGAGACGACTGACTTACAATTGAGTGTTGCAAATAAACGACAGCGAAACCAAAATATCGTTGGATATATGAAATTTTAAAAATTCGATTTACAATGTACTGCATATAATTTATTGTTAATGTTCAAGACAAATTACGCATTTAAAAAAATGTATTACTTTATTTTGTTGATTATTATGTGTTATACTGATAAATTGGAAAAAAGAACAATGAGGGATAATGCTTAGATAGTCTTATTTTCGAACCTGTTCCAACATATATTTGAACGGAGGACAGTAAGAAACAATAAAAAGTGAAATGAATGAAACTGGCTATAATAAACGAATGTATTTGTATTTAATTGACTATCATTATAAAATTATAAAATTCTTGATAGGTATTTTGATCACTTATTTTTTGGTAACAATATTCGCGAAAATCATTAAGAAACATCGCTGAGAAACAAATGTGTATATTTGTCGGTACTTATGTATATACTTCAAAATTGTAAAAGGTAACAATATATGTATTTTCTGGTGTTTAAATTTGCATTTAGATTTATTGTGATACAATTTATTAAAATTAAGCCATTAATAAAGCTTGTCTTGTTTTACGAGGAAATTTTCAAATCATCAGCAAGTAACAAACCTTTCGACAATTAAAACAATCTGCAACGTTATTAACAATATCACCCTTACGGGCTGCCTAATTGTCCTAGATAAAACTGACATCGGTTAAAATCCATTCTTCGTCCATTTGAACGAGAAGTACACATTTTAAGTACATTTTCCCCTAGATTATGACCAGCATAGCTATTTTATGCTATGGTACAAATTTGATGATTTTAATTGATCAAAATTCACATACAGAATGGAATTTCCGGTTTGATTAATATCAGATGAATGCAAAGTCAAACATACCTGAACCCCAAACGTCTAAAACTATAAATATGAAACATATCTTTCTAATCCTAGTTAATAAACAAGCAATGACGCTGGACTCATGCGGTCAACTTAAGCTCTTTGTAATAGTCGGACAAATTACTCTACTGGTGGCAGACTTTAATTGAAGCTGAAAAGTTACTCAGTGGTAAATTATATGGATGTAATTTCGTGGATGGATGGACATCCTATGAATGCATAACCATCATATTTTATTGTATTGTACTATTAATTTCAAAATTATTCAAAAGAGGAATAAGGATGAGTGTAAAACGAATATTATTTATGTAAATTTAAGGATTTTATTTGCTTGGAATCCATTGTATAGTTTTGATTCAAAATATTTAGTTTTCTTATTTTCACGGCAGACGGTTTTATTTAGTTGATTAAATTTAAAGATTTGCTTTATTATTAAGGGTTCAAAGGGATCAAAGTAGGAAACTGCAAAAAAATTATAAATACCTTTTTAAAAAGATAGATTCCGCTTTACTTAGTATCGTAGGCGAAAATACCTAAGTAAGACCAAAGTCTCAACTATCTACTAGGTGTAGAACTTAATTTTCAAAAAATGAACAATATTTGTGAAAAAACTGTTAAATATTCTTTATTCAAAGTATACACCGTCATTAGATATACATTTTTCCCATCTTTCGGAAAACTTATGAATTCTCGTATGTTCAGATATCAACATATGTTTTATCGCATTTGTAGTATGATACGGAGCGTTGTTGTGGAGGAGAATTGCTTGTCCGTGTCTTCTCGCCCATTACGGCCGATTTTTGAGTAATGCGTTGTACAAATTGATGAGTTACTGTTGGTACCGAGCCGTATTAACCGTTTCACCAGGTTTTAAGAGTTCTCGATACACCACACCTTTCTCATCCCACCAGATACAAAGCATGACTTCCATTCCTCCCGAAACAATTTGGCTTTGATGTTGAAGTTGATGGCTGTCCTGGACTAACCCAAGATGCTTTTGGGTTCTTAAAATAGATCCATTTCTCGTCGCTATGGTTACTATGCGGTGCAAGAAACACTTTCACTCGAAGCGCTGAAGCAAAGTTTCACAAATTTTTTTTGTGCCTTTCCATTTGCCTATCAGTGAATTTGTGAGGAATCCACTTTTCGGCTCTCAATATCTTCCCTATGGCCTTCAAACCTTTGCTGATGGCTCTCTATGTAACATTAAGCTGCTCTGCCATCTGCTGTTGAGTTTGCGGGCTATCTTCTGCCAACAAAGTCTGCGTGCTAGAACTTTTTTGGTTGCCTAGAATGCTCCTTGTCTTTCACATCAAATTGACCACTTTTAAATCGTTTAAACCATATCTCACAGGTATTAATGTGTGAAGCAATGTCGCCATAGGTTTCGACGAGCAAACGCTGGCTCTCAGCTGCAGTTTTTTTTCTGAATATAGAACAAAAGCAATGCGTGCCGCAAATGCTCTTTGGTCGGTTCAAAATTATACATATTTCGCTTGCCACACAAAATGAAAAGTTAATTTGTGATGAAAGATGAAGTGGTTATGTAAGATGAATTTCTATTCCTTAGCAATTCAATGCCAACTAAATAATTGATCTTAATTTAATGCTTGGCCTTTGAAAAAGCCCAGGATGCAGTAAACTGTCGGAGAAGTTTAGAAAAAAGACGCCTATAAACTCTACTCTAATAGATTAATATGAAAACAGTAAAATATAATAAAATAAAATAAAATAACTATTTATTAAAGATAAAAAAAAGATTATAGTAATAATAAATCGAATGTAAAACCACGAAAAATCAAAGAAATTGTCGAAATAAAACTATATGATATTTTGATTATTTATATTTTTAGATTTTCAATCACCTTTTGCAGTATTGTAAAAAAACTAAAAAGATTTGCTCTATTTGTAAGGGTTTTAAAACGAATCACCCAGTGCTGAATTATTAAAAATTAATTACAAAACTGTGATAAATGCATCAACGATTGAAGTATCTGTACCTAAATAATTTTATTAAAAATTAGTGCTGATTTTCTCTCAAACAAGATTCTTTAAGCATTTTTTGAGACAATATCAATAACTGATTTTTTTTTTAAATAGATCCTTCTGATTGTGACTTTTAGCAAGTATTATGCAATATTTATTTTTCCCTTGGTGTATTTGTTCCCAATTTTCCAAAAAAGACGGGGTGAAAAGTCAAACAAACCGCCAATTTCCTTCTTTGAGTTTGAATTCACACGTGTCTTGTAAGTGCGTTCGTAGGCACTGCTATGTATCTGATTACGTTTCTTTCTCAGGTATTTTCGGGGAGAAACACTCAGATCCTCTTTATCCTTTATTGACTTATTTTCTCAACTGTTGACGGAGTTCGTAAAAGAAAACAGGTCAATATTGCTTTGAACACCAACACCGTCTAGTCTCAGGTTGTTTCTTAGAAAGGTCTTGTTATTTTAGCTCTGTTTTGCGTGTTCAGAATTCGAAATGGAAAGTGTGTAGAGTATCGCCACTTATACTACATGCCGCGGATGCTGCTGAGCATGAAACTATGCTCACCTGATAATGTTCTCCTCTTAATAACTAGGTCAAGCAGATGGTGCACCTGAAAGTAATGACGACAACGGCGCGTGGCTGCAGAGAGAAGGTAAACCGAATTTCTTTTTCGGTAGGATAGTGATTAACCCAAGCAAATCCTAGGGGTGCGCCCGTCTGATTTATTGTACAACTTCACGACATAGTCTTCGGAGGATGAATATTGAGGCGACCTTGTTGACCCGAATGAATTTGATTACTGGGAGACCTGGCTCACAGTGTAGCTATGACCCAGCAAACGTCCTTTGAATGGATTCTGGCGGAGTTACGTAACACGGGTAAAAAGGATCGATACAAGGAGAGGCTTCCTGCGCCCCGGTTACGTGACTGCTACTCTGCAGATGATTTTCTGCTTTAGTACTTCAGAATTTGTTACAGTAAGTGAGTACGATAGGTGTCGAGTGAGTTCTACTTTTTATGGGGAACTGTCGCTCAGACCATCTCCTCGATTGGTCCTAGTGCTATATGCAGTAGGTTGCTAAATAGCCAGAAAAGGTAATACTTACTCGGATTGCCTTCACAATGGGTACTTCATCCCTAGGGATGAACTGGGATTGCTTTCAATTTATGTGACTCCTGCAAATCCTTAAAATTCAAATGTCAGATTTGTGCGTCCAATCCGACTATAGATTTACAAAATGAAAAGGTTACACCTCACAAAGTCTAACAAATTCTTGCAAGGTATGAACAAATTATGTTTAGGATATCAAAAGAATTACACTTATCCTGCCTGATACCTTTACATACTCTTTAAATATCAGTTTCCTTTCTTTTTTGCGAATACGAGCATACCTATACTCTAAAAAAAATGTAATAACAACAGTTTTTTTTTGCGATATGCATTTAGTAAATTTACAATTTTTGAGTAACAATGCATACCTCGTTTAAAATTTAGTAAAATATATAGTTGCATCTTAGATACTATATAATAAATGTGCAGTCAAACACTCAAAAATATATTAAAATATCATTTGATAAGTGAATTTTAAAGTGTTTAGAAATTAAATGTAAAAGCGCTATTCATACTATACACATATTATTTTTAAAACGATTTTTTAATTATTTTAATTAAAGCTATGCAAGTCTATAGGATCATAAATCCGTGAAAACATAGTACATAATACGTCGTAATAAATTAATGAAAATATATCTCAATATTTATTTACATAGAAATATGTATAGCGAGGGTAAAAAATTGTTTTTTAATTTAATAAACTTTCGCTTAGTTTTGTTATACCTACAATTAGAATAATGTAAGCTAATTTAAATTTATACAAAATATTCCGAGTAGTTAATTTTACATGTTTGGGCCTAAGGATGTAATAATTTTATTTTACAATATACAGAAGACATATGAAAATGCAAACGCTACATCTACGTTCTTATATAACAATCTAATAATGCATATTCTTTAATACTTTTAATCTGTATATAATTTTACTCTTTTGGAAATTCCCTTACCTAATCGAATATTTTTACAAGTATTGGATCTAAATTACTAATACTACATTTTCTTATAACTAATTTAGTTCAAGAAAGAAAAGAAGGATCTTGGAATATGTATCAGTGCAGTACTACAAATTGTTTGTAGATATTGCATGAATTAAAACAAAAATTAAGTATAAAACGTTGTATGATTATCTGGGATGTTGCGTAATTGCTTCTAAAACTTAAATTCAAAGCTAAAGTTTGGTGCACCACATGTATCAATGGTTAAAAAAACTTTTTTAACCTCAGCTATTACTTTGAATAAGTCAAATAAAAAAATCCATGGTGTATGTGTTTACATAAATTAACACTCGAAAATAACATACACCTTGCTATGCATTTTCGGTTTGTTTGAAAATCATGTGGTCATGGTGGTTTATTTTCTGCGAATTTATCGTACAAAATAAAATTATTGCATTTCATTGTGGTGTTTGGAGATGCCCAGATTCTAGTTTGCTAATCATTTCATATATAACGTCAGTTAAAATTCAAATTAATTTACATATATTTTAAAAACTAAGCAATGCTAACGTTTACCTACTACTCAAAATGTTTATTCTAAAAATTTATAAAAATAATAATAACTCTGAAAATGAAAAATTGTTTATAGTGTAACACAGCTTTGCTTAAATATAGCTGCCATCAAGTTGAGCTAAAATCAATTTCAAAAGATCATTTCGCCTTACCAAGGGACTTCGAAGAGATTATTGTGGTGCAACATTTATCGCTCGTAATTCTTCCTTTCGAAAGATTAGAGAAGAATATTCCATAAATGCAGATCGTAAAGCGAATTCAACTGTGGGGGATGTCTCTTAAGGTAATAGTATATTCTCAATAAATCAGAAATTCCTACAATACAAGAAATCCAATAAAGCTTAGATTCCCAACTCAGTTATGCCAAGGATTATCCTTAAGTGATGACGGGATATTCATCACAATATGTAAGATATTTGCAGATTTTTCTTGATATACAAGAACCTACTTGTCACAGTTGTAAATAAGCTTAACTTTAAACCTATTCTAGAGTCTTTGAAGAAATTTAATTTTAAAGGGACAAACAGCAGTCTTGTAAATAACTGTAAACAGAAATGGGCGGGAGGGGTTTATACTGTCATTTCATATGAATTTATGAATTTATTAATTTAAACAATAGGGGGTTTATATGAAGTCTTTTTCGCAGAATTTGCAAGTGTTAAGAATGTTATACAGGGATCAAAGGATAAGGCAGTCTGGATATTCTGAAATCTCTACAAAAATAAAGTACCATATGAAGAAGAAATATTTATTAAAATATTGTGTAAATTTTGAATACATATGAAAGGATAGCGCGATAATATAAAATAATTTTTTTCTGGCAGTTGGTTAGATTACCTAAGCGCCAATTTGAAGGTCGCAAGTTCGAATTTCGCACCTGGTCAAAGGCGTTGCATTTCGCGCTATTCTCACGGGTATTTATAAATTCAATTACATAGGACAACGACATACTTACAGACAGTAGGAATATCAAAGACCACAATTCTATCTTTCAAAAATAAACAAAAGTATGTCTGTTATAATTGCTTTTGTTCTTTATTTTTCAGAAAGATATATAGTTACGTGCAACACTTTGCATGTATTTGATAGATGCGTTTTTAAAATAGAAATAGCACACAGAAAAACATATGGGAAATATTCTGCTAAGTATGTTGAACACTCGTACTTTCGTACCAATGAATTGTGATAAAAACTTTTAAAGTTTAAAAGGTTCCACTCTTCTTTCCAATTTAAATTCCAACTTTTTAGCTTCTTGGGACAACAAATTATAACTTCAAGAGCTAAAATATGCAGAAGTTCTGTAGGTACTGTGGTTATATCATGCAAAGTCACAAAAATTATATAAACTATAAAAGTTTGTTGCATATATTTTATATCCACTCTTGTTGTTATATATCCCGTGACTATACTCGAAATTAAGTTCTAGAATTATGCGAAATTGGTCATATATGGTACGAGTATACCATCAAAGTGTCTTTTTTAGAAAACTCAGTTACAAAATTACTTTATAGTGGTCTAAAAATTAAATTGAATTTTTTACTCTAAATTAATTTTATATATATAATCGACAAAAACAAAGTCATTTTTTAAAATATTTAAACTATTGCTTTAGTACAAAAATTAAAAAAAAACTACATTTTCTCATGCAAACTCGAAATTCTCACCCATGTTCTTATTACAATGAAAATCTCAAAATTAAGCTTAGTTTGTTTTGAGCAATTATTATCGACTTAATATTTTTAAGGATATGACAGTAATACTAGCGTATCATAAAGAGACATATTCGCTGAGCGTAATTAATTTATTATAGTCGCGAAATCTAAAAGTTCATACTCCTTAATTAAAGTAAGAGGTCATTAGCATTATATCAATGTCGCATAAAGGAAAGTTCACATATTTGGAACGAACACTCCCTCGCCACGTGAAAATATCTCAGCTATATAGTCTACAGGCATGACTTTCATAATAAAATTGTATGACGCAGTCTTATCTCTAAAAAATTATTAAAATATCTCATTAGCTGAAAAGGTAAAAATTTTCTTAATTAATTCACTGAAAAAATATGGGAAAATTATTTAAGCACAAACTCCGTAAATTTGCATTGCTCTTGAATAGGTTTTATTATCGAATTAGTCATTCTACATATATTTTCTAATTTAATATGCATGCAGGTACATATACCTTTCTTTTCTAAGTAACAAATTCAATGTTAATGTGTGTAGTACCTAATATAATAATTTTTAATATATGGCCTTTATTTTGGCGAAATTTGCGTGCCATTAAGTTTCAACCTCATAAATAGAATTTGTCGAAATAATTATTTTCTATACTTTATATGCAAATGCGAGCACTGTATTATACGAGTATATAAATTGTCGAAAAAAATTAGTAACGAAAAGAGTTCGTGTCAAACTTTCTTTAATGCAGTATTTATGGTATATAGGAAGCTTTGCAGTATAATAACACAGCAATCCACGGCATGAAAGAAATTGCAAATAATTTAAATGATAAAATTGGTTGCGCAAAGCGATATTCTCATTTATTTGAACTTTGTTATTTTTAGTAAGAATATCTTCAGTAAGGGATGAAAATAATTTAACGACCGTTAACATTTTAATCGCCCTTCTACTTATTTTCCTCATTGATTTCCCACATTCTAGTCTAGAAATTCCCCCTTTTTGTGTTACATCATTCAGGTTATCAACGGCTCCCCAAAATGTTTCGGTGCCTCCTAAAGTTTGTTCTTACACATATCACTTGTATCTGTTTCTTAGACTGTCATTTTCTGTCATAGGGGTGGATTGTGGATTAAATGGGGCAAAACGATGAGACTAATCTGATGGTTTTGGCTTCTTATTCAGAGTGCGAAGAAAGTTTCGGGTATTGTTCAGTCTTCCAGGAAAATTTGATGCCTTTCTTTATAACTTTCCATACGGGATATGATCTCTTTATTTGCCCATTAGGGGTTTTGTAAATATAATTGAGTAGGGGATCCCTAGAAATCATGAGAATTTTGGGTGCTTTAAATTTATCTGTATAAATATCCATATCCTTCCTGGGTTTTGGTTTTGCCAACTTAACTTAAGCCTTCATAACACCGTACAAATTATCAAAAAAAAAAAACCAAGATGATAATAATATTTTGTAAATTACAGGATGTGTATAAATATAGATGATGCAAATAATATTTGTAAATTATTGTAGACCCGATTAACTCTTTTCCAAATCTCTTTATCTTACGAAGTTGGGATTTTTTAATATTCTATAATATTGGTTCTGCCTCAAAAATATATTAATGTCTATGTGCGGGAAAATTATAAGCTATCTCAGTGTAAAATATCAAAAATCATTATTTTATTTTATATTGTAATTCAGATGCATCACTCTGGAATGATTATTCATATTTCCTATTTTAAGGATAAACTGCATTACTACTGTAAAAATGAGTTTAAATTGACTATAAACGAAAAAAAGGTTTATACCTCATATCTAAGAATACACTAAGACTTCGTATATTCACCATTGACTGCAAAAATGTTTATTTTTGCTACTTTAAACTGCACTAGATGGCTAAACGTCGATAAAAGAGGTATTTTATTTAAAAAAATTATAAAATTAGTTTTTAGTGTAAACAATTATAATTTACACAATCATCGAAGTAAATTTTACACTCATATGAGCCTCTCTTTTGCTACTCATGATTCAGTGTAAAACTTTACTGTGTAAAATTAAATTTTTTAATTTAGAAATGAGTTAATTAATGTCCTTTACTCTACGATGTAATTTCATTATTTTTATACTAGACAATTAGATCATATGCTAAAATGGTAAGAAAAAGCTGTTTCAATTTTTATATGGAAAAGCCAAGTTCGATTTCAATTTAAAACTGTGTTTTCTATACAAAAATTGAGTCTAAGCTCTTGCTCATTTTTTAGAATATGAGCCTTGAATGCCTTGTAAAATAATGTTAAATTGATTCCAACATTTTTTAAAGTCTAACCTCGACCATATTAACTTTTTCTGTAAGTTTTCATAATTGCATTTTGTTAGCCATTAGAGGTAGATAATTTTATATTTATTATTATTTAACTAACATTAATTGAAATCTACACACTTGCCCTAAAAATGTATTTTTTTAATAAATTATTGGGGTATTTGATTTTAAATCAAACATAATTAGGGTCAATAAAACAATAAAAGTAGCGTAATACATGAGCTTTCAAGGTAAATTATAATAAACAAATATATAAACTACCTAAATAAGAAAAACTTACGTTTCGCACAGGACACTTTTCTCAAAAAATTTAGAATTAAAGTGTATTAATGGAAAAAAAAAAGTGTTCACAGTGATGGCAGTTATTTTGATGAGTGAAAAGTAATAAAGTTATCAATGAAAGGCAAACGAGGCGCAACCCTTTCCCTTAGTTTTGTAGTGCCATCATGAGCAAGTTTCATGTGAGTTACAGTGCTTTAGGAATGTCTGACGATACCTCATCAATACCTTCCAATCGGACGGTCAGGAATGTCAACTTTCCACCACACACCCTCGACGGGTTCCCGACAATTAGCCCAAGACGCGGATCAAAATTCTTCCAGCGACCCCGGTCAATGTCAGCATGGAGCGACATCAGCAGAAGCAGCATGCGGCTTGATGAACGGTAATAAAAATTATTTCATTTTTATCATTACAATTTTACGTTGTTTATATAGTAGAGCATAAGCTTTATCGTAACATTTATGAGGTATTTCGTCAACGAAAAACGTAAAGCCCCGTAAGTAGAAGTACAATAAATTCGTAATAAAACATTTATGCCCAAAAACTGTAAACGTACCACATTTCGGAAAAGTAATTTCATCGTAATTACATAACTTTTTGCTATATTTACATTGTGGTGTTAATGGACGTTAACTTATTAGCCTCCGATTTATGGTTTTTTTTTTTTGCGAAAGGATTTATAAGACAGCAACAAGACTTATGGATTGGAAAATAAAATGTACAGCTACGATTTTATGTACCACAATAACTCCCCAACTAATTACATATTTGGTAAACACTTTGCTTTTATATATTTTTAAAGACGTGCATTCCATGAAGGGACTGCGTTATTGAGGCACTTTATAGTGCCAGAATCACAGAAGAAAGTAGGTTTGGTATGTATATATGAATGTGATGTACTATACTATAACTGAAGTGATGTACGTTAACTAAAAACGGTTTTACTTTATTATTTAAATTTTTATCACAGTAATTTGCTACCCATGAAAACCAAAAGAAACCAAAAGATAACAAATAATAACTTATAACTAATATCATGAAATTACTGTCCTGACAACCTGACCCTTGACAATGTTGAAAGAATTTAAAATATAATTAAAATTAGATATATTTAAAATGGTTCTAAACACATTTTTTTCTTATGAAATAAAATTTCCAATGTAATCATTATTAATTTGAAAATAGTGTTATCTGAGAGAGCATTAACCAATTTACTCTAATAATTTATTTTATATATTTATTATCAGTTTATTAAATTATTTTTCCTCTATTAATACTTTTTTCTTCTCTTTTTCTTTTTATCGTTTTGACAATTTTCTTGTGTTAAAAACGTTTCTATTATTGCTATAGAAGCTGGAAAATGTTTAAATTGTAACTACCTACAGTTAAATGTACAAAACGACCCAAAGATGGTACTTAAGATTTTTTTCCAAGTAATTCGTTTACTCGGGTATATCATAAAAACAGTTATGGGTAATGTTGTAGAGAATAAAGTTTTCTATAGAAAAGGCCATATAATAACTTTGCTGAGTTATTCATGAAATAAATCTGCCAAATGTCATTAATTAAATTCTCGCAAATAACTCTAAAAGTATCATTTTTGCAGAATTTAATTATCAATACATGAAGACACTTCTCTATTTATAATGCTATAATAGAGCATAATATATAATGCAAAAAACATTGAAATACAATTATAACTCGAAGATAATTCATCTATTTTTCCACAAATATAACAAAACTATATCATATGATATTTTAGCATTTATTTGTAAAAAGAGAGCATAATGTATAGTGGAAAAAAGTATGAAAAATAATTATAACTTTAAAAGTTTAAATTTGCTCTCTATATTTCTCTTATGTTTCGTTATATTCCTATATCGTAAAAATTACTGGAATACTAGATACTTACAATTTATATTATTATCACTTTGGTTTTCATATAGAGCTTAGAAAGATAGGTTGCGATGTAACTTTACATCCTCACTTATTTATACCTACAATATAAAATAAAGTAAAATTGTTTGTTTTCGTATTCTATCCAAGTCCTACTAGATATTATTTATTATAGCTAGATTAATTGATTACATAATACCATCTCAACATCTCATAGTACACGCAAACGCTAGATTGGCTATATTGAAACATAAAAATGTAAATATTGAGATCATGTTTTTTCTTGAAATAAATTAAAAAAGAAATAAAATTTAATTTGCCGAGTACTTTATACAAAGTATGCTAAACTTTTGCACAGGTGTGTATCATTGGAAGCAAAATCTCTTGACAATTCACTCTAACTGATTTAAAGACGATCCCGAGTCAATTTGTGCAGCCATCAGAACGACCGTTTTCCGAGATATCGCTCTCAGAAGCGTCTGGTACAAGATGTGAATAACAAATGGTCTTTGAAAATTGCACCCTGGAGATGTCCCCCCACACCCGTTGCCACCCCAAGAGTTATGTTAAAATTTAGAATTTCTCAAATCCAGCAACGTTGACACCTTTAAAACCTCTGCCCGGAGAAGAAGCAGAACGCTTGAAACTCAAAGTGGTAGAAAAGCCCTAGCAGTGAATTAGTCTTTGGGGATGGGTGCTGTTCATTCTATCCCAAAAATTATGGGAACGTAAAGTGTTACTTGAATGAAAGTCCTCGGCAACGTTTAGTCTTACAGTATACTTTCCCTTTAACTCTCCCGGGTGTTCCCAAGTATTCATAACTTATAGTTTGTAAGGACTTGGCCTTGCCGAGTTAAGTTTCATCCTTTCCCGGAATCTGCGCTGCCAAGGGCTTTGAATTCAAAAGCGAATTTGATTTGCGACCATGCTAGACCCATTTGACAAAAATTCCCTGATCTGGTTCTTGTAAAGCTCTGAGAACTGACCAAAAATAAGTTTAATTTTCTTTTTTATAAATACCACCTACCTTCACGAGGACTTGTGATAAAATTTCTTGCAAGAAACTTCTTGAAATAGAGAAATTATATCTGCCATTTTCACAATAGATATGGCCTTATCATTTCACGCTATTTTCACTTGAAGAGTAAGATTTGAATTTATCTAGAGGATTTTGCCAATTTCATTCAGAGCTTTTTGTTTGTATTTCCTAGGAGTTATCATTGAAATGGAAATTAAGTTTTCTAAAAGAGGTAGAGTCCATGTTGCCTCGAAAGTATAAATGTTAAATTCAACAAAATTGATTAATTTGACTAATTTGCGTTTTCAAATATGAACCTAAGATGTATTTAAAACATAAATTTTCTATCATAATAACTAGCGCAAAGTAAAATTAAATTGAACAATTTTAATGTTAAATATAATGATTTTTGGAGCTGTTCTGCTTTAAGAACCATAATTTTAAAATACTATGGGTTTGTTTTAATTTTCATAATAATTTAAAACAACATATAAGCCTTTTCATTAAATTATATTATTAATGTTTAATTTTTTATGAAAGTGAGCTGTGCAAAAGTTTAAAAACATTTATAAGTCTAACCGCTTACATTACAATAGAAACCTTTACCTTCAAGGCAACTTTGAATTCTACGCAAATTTGAGTGAAAGAACTCATGAACAGTTTGTAATGGAAAATTTCTCCACTCTTTTTCCAAGAGATTTTTTAATTTTTCCCACATTTTGTCAACAAACATTTTCTAAATATTTTCATTAAATAACAGACTGAGTTGAAAATATCCTCACGGATAAAGCATTGTGGAAATATTCATTTGGGCTCAAATGTGACAAATATGTAAAAAAGAAAAACAATTGTCGGTTGCTCAGATATTTAACTTTGAAATACTTTATTCCGCCATAATTTTAAATATATTCTCCAAATTCGTCTCTCAAAAACTCTTAAGTTAAAGATATTTTCACGTTTTCCTTAAAATAATTCCCAAAACTAAGCTAATTAAAAGCAGTAATTCGATTTATCGACGGTGACACTCACGCATTTGTTGTATAAAATCGTAAATCGAAAGTAAGTAACTCAGTTCAAGAATGTTCTCTAATTCTTTATCATATACAAAATATTGTGGTAGAAAAACGAATTTGCATTTTCAAAATTTTACAGTTAAGAATTTCTAAGAAACCAGCAAAATATCATTAAACTAAGCCTGTTTATCTTTCAACTGTTATATGATCTGTTTTAAAATATTTGCTCTAACGCTTTCATCTATAGTTCTTGAACACCCACAATCTCACTTTATAATAACAACTAGTTATTACAGCAAATTCAAAATTGAATTATAAGACGTAATCACAAACAGCAATTCATAGAGTGTATATAGAGTGTCGTATTAAAATTAAGATTCTTAAAGTTGAAATATAGCAAATTTAGTAGTGCTGGTAAGTTTTGCGCACAATTGTTTTTTCACCTAGATGCCCTCTTTTAGTAAAACAATAAGTGCAGTATTAAATAACTTGATAAATTGAGCTCAATTTGAACTCAAATTGAATTTTCCCCATGATCTCCGTTTTTCACCGCAGAGAGGCAATTATCTTAATACTTTTCATTCACAAAATAGGCAATCAGTGCTTTTCCATTTATGTTTCTAGAAGTCCCCCTTTGAAAGACTCTGAAAACAGATTTCAGGCAAAGAATAAAATGAATGATTCTCTTTCGCAAACGGTTTTAGGATACTCTTTACCAAGTGCAAATCAATTAAATAACCTGTCACAAACACCGCAGGGCTAACGAAATTATTGTGGCCCTCCAACTGAATCAATTTGATTATACTTGTTATTGTTTTTAACCAGCCGCAGAATATGCGTTTTACTTTATCTAACTGAATAGGTTTGAATAGATCCAAACGTCACCATTCAAAACGGCAACAAATAACAAATTAAAGCGGGAATATAAATTTAATTCTCAATCTTTCTAATGCAATCATACGGTTTTTGTTGTACATATGTATAATTGTTAATTATCGCATATATATAGAATAATTCTTTATTTTGATTCTTATGGAAAAGACGAAAAAATTAAGGTTCGAATCTAAAAACGAATTTCACTAGCGATTACTCTAAGAAGTTGTCCTTTTGATTCGCGATACTTTTTACTACCTCTGCGAATAAATTATAATAAATGTTTGAGTTTAATCCAACTCAACAGGAAAAATTTATATATTTGATCAAAAATACTTTTACTGTTAATGCAAAGTACCGAATACTAACATTGCTTAAATTCATTTAAAGTCCACATCTCGAATTTAACAATCCTCTACGCTCTTTCCGAGCTTTCCTATGTAATTTAATTTAACCAAAATTCCCACACAGGTCGTTTGAAGCGCAGTTTTTGGCAATAAAGTTAAGACTCTCCGACGACGTAAGTCCATTAATGTCGAAATGTACAATTTTATACGTAAACAGAGAAATCCCACAATAAATGCGAAAAAGGATTATTTTTTTTTTCATGTTTGCTTTTACACCTGGAACGGATTACGTAGTTATACCAAAATTCTCTTTTCGATCCCAGGAGGTATACGCAAAGCACGCGAACTTTTCATAATTCAAAATTCCGCTCATAAATTTTTTCATATTTTAGTATTCCACTGCCGGCTTTTATGTTTATTCGATTAGAACACCGAAGCTGGAGGAAGCGATAAGATGCTCCTTTACCGGCACCCTAAGGCGTGGGAAATTGTCTTTAAAGAAGAGGTCCCCTTTAAAACAGACTAATTAATGACTTAATCAGAACAGGCATTTTTCGAATCCGGAATCCTTTGTAGAAAATGCTTCAATGGTAATTAATCTTTACTCGCAATCTTATTGGTTGACAAATGAGAAATTAGGGTAAAGCTGGCAGCTTCGGGACTTTAATAGGGCCAAATTTTTGCACTTGTAGTTTTTTGCTTATCTGTTGCGTTAATCAATAAGATAAATAAACGAAAAATAAACATTGCCCTTGACTCTACCTTTAGCTAAATTTAATTGCTTTTCAGCATGAAACACTGCAAAGATCGAAAAGAGGCAATTCTTTCCTTAACATAAACGACATTTTCGTGATATCCTCTAATATAGAATTAGTATTTATTTTTATATTTTTAATACTTCCTAAAAAAATAATAATGAAATGATGTGCATAATTTGTTAATTTTTCAGATTTTCAGAAATTAACAAAGGTCGTTATAATTACAGAGCTGATAAAAGTTACCAAAATTGTACTCATTGGTTTTAAATTAACCCCCAAAAAGATTTTGCACAAGTAATTTCTGGAGTTTTTTAAATACTTGCCTCTAGAGTAAATTTCAATACCCTTGCATTATAATGAAACTTAAATATCTTAAAATATTAATTTCATTAAGCTAACTGTTGTTATTTTTAAGATTAGGTAAGTACCATATCTAAAAAATACTACCATATTTTCAATACGGACTATTTCGTCACTCAATTACACAAATTATGCAAAATAAAATCTTTGAAATTGGCTATGAGCAGTAGTGGATTTACCAGGAAGCAAAGGAAGCAATTGCTTGGGGCCCCGCTTGGACAGGGGCCCCAAAAATTTAAAAATGTTGAAAATACATTCGGAAATTAAAAAAAAAAATAAATAAAAAATGCGAAATGAAAAAATCCATGTAAACAATATCGATTATTCATTGTCCTCAAACGAATTTAAATTAGTTCAAAACTGTATTTCGCGCGTATAGCTGGCTCGTCGTCGCTCGTATTTCGTGTCTTTCGTTACTTTTTATCGAAAAAGACAAGCTTCAAAAACTTGACTTTGATGATGTCATTTATCAATTTGCGACTGCGAAAAGTAGGAAAAAGTTGTAATTTAGTTCGTAAATTATAAGTAAACTGTATAATATATTGATTTTGCAAAATTAACTGGTTATTTATTATTTTAAAATATTGGGGGGGGGGGGGGTTAATTTTAGAATGAGGGCCCCGAAAACCTGAGGTTGCTTGGGGCCCCGTCTTAGGTAAATCCGGCACTGGCTATGAGCCCCTCTTTAATTCTTTTAAATTCAATACTCATAAACATAAATATTTATCGGAACATATTTAAAATATATAAACTAAGCGATTATAATATAAAATTGATGCAATACTACTTTAATGGACACATATTTTAAATTTAACCCAACCCAACACTCTTTCCACATTCCCTAAATGATGCTATTAGTATTCCGCTGTCTCATAACAGAAAGGATAAAGTGCGTTTAAAGTTTACGACCTGAGGTTATTTTAAGTGCAATTTCTTGTCTTAATTTTGGTAATTGCTTAAATTAAAAGTGAATGACAGGCAATTAAAACGTACTCTGTTAAGTGGCTTCGCATATACATATATTTTTCTCCTTAGATTATTATCTGCTGACTAATTTAAGAGGATAAAATTAACATTTGTGTGTCTGTGCAGTATACACTATTTTTTTATTCAGTCTAATAAAAGTTATTTCTACTTTTTACATAAATTTACCTTTTATTTCAGAAAAATTTGTATCCTTCGATATCTTGTCCGGTACACAAACTTAAGCAATCTTTAACACTTTATCGTTAATCTTTAATACAACAAATCTACATTGGCTACATCTGCTATCTCTAATTTTTGAACATCTGGCCGACGTTATTTCTTGCCCATCTCTCATTCGCTTTGTCTGTCTTCGATTGATATATAAATTCTGCAAAGCAAAACAAATTGGTCACATCTTGTGAATTGTTCATTTTGAGTGGGAAAATACAGAGCGTTTTGCCCCAATTTCTACCTCGAACTTTGCTCTCTTCGTAACCATCAACTTTCTTGCAAAATATATGTTCGAATTATATATTTCTATAGAAGAAATTCGACTTCTTCGAGTTATAAAATCAATAATGGAAATTGAATTAAATAACATTTGCTGTCTACGTTATAAATAAAATAATAAAACGCCCACTCAAGCAAACGAAGAATTTAAGAAAATGCTAAAGGACTAGACAGGATAAGATTTATTTTTTAACAGGGGCATGGAAAACAAATTTTAGAATTCTGTATTACTAATCTAATTTTCGTATAATTAATATTACATAAGTAGCTTAAGATTGTATTGGTGTATTTTTATTTCATTTCGAAAACTTTTACGAATTCATAGTGGCGAATTAAATATTCCAACAAAATTTTCCTGAAAATTGAGAATTTGCATTGGAACTTTAAAAATGAAGGATGTCTGATCCAACATAGCGACCAACATTTTTCATATTCAGCAAATGTTAAAGTACTGATTTTGATTCTAATATGGAAGTTCGTAAATTTCAAGTATCGGATCCCATATAGCAAACTATTATAGATAGACTATATAGATTTCGAATTGAAATAAAGAATTTGCATATTTGACATCAAACAAAAATTGGCAAATATAATAATATGGTGACCAAATTTATTACAATTGAAAGTAATTTCATGAGGAAATGCCGCAAAATTACCTTTATCAGGAATAGTCGTTTAAAATGAAAATGAATACTACATATATTTTCATACACTTGGAACAAATTAACTAATTATAAAGGGATTCTTTTATTGCTTGTAAAACCATATCTTTTAAAATTCTTGTGAGTTAATTTTATAAAAAGAATATCCTTTGGGCACAATAGTAATACCCTTTTCTTATCTTTCAGGTTCGTATAATTCTGGAATAATAATTTACTTCAACCTAAATAAAAACAAGAAGCCATTCAGATAAGTACTTTAATTATAAGAGAATAGCTTTGTAAGCCGAAGATATCTGGTTTGCAAACTGCGTCTTCTGCATACAAAAGCAGGACCTCTAAGATTTGCCAGTTCTATCTTTGTGTAAAGTGAGCATATTTCAAAAGAGCGAAAAACATCCGTACTTTATAACCTTCAGATTAAATTAAATCAAATATTCATAGAACCTCTTCAAAATAACAACGACCATAAGAAATTGGTCCAGAATTAAAGGACGTCTATGCGTCGCTTCTGAAGGGCGTATAAGATGATGTTGATAAAGACCCCAACCGCATAATCTCCTTCATCCTTTGAATGGTTCAATTTGTACGACTGTAGGTAAGGTCAAATAAATTGGGTGGAACACAAAGCTGACTTCGAGTTATTACAACCTTAAATTTTCCCTTGCAATTTCGGTCGAGTTTTGTACTGTTTACGATGTTTGAATTGTGTGAGACATTTCTGTTATATTATTTTTGGAAAATGTGGAACCCGGATGTTTGTTATTTATATGCTAATGATACGTCGACGTGAAAAGTCGAGTAAAATGATTTTATTCACTCAATTTGTTCCACTATATGTAACTTATTCATTTACGTATACACCTATGGAGTAGGTGAATGTCCCACGTATCTGATATACCTATGTATAGAAAAAGCGATGTAACATTGGTCTCCTATTTTAGGGTATGCTTTGGGTATGCTTGGTTTGCATATTAAATTTATATTTGTATGTATATATAAAAAAATATGTATATATAAATCTAAGATACATATTTTTCGAGGTATTTAATTTTATATTTTCGAAAACTGGCATGCTATCACATAAGTTTTTGCATATTTCTTTATAATGAATGAGAGAATTTTTTAAATTTAGGAAAATGATTTTATTAGTTTCGATCACGTTTAAAGTAAAGCTAGCTACAAAACCAGCAATATTTGTATATAATAATAATTGAAAAATCTATAATATAATTATAATTTTAATCTTTAAACACAACGTATATTATGTACATTTTCAATTAAGAATTGAAATTTATTTATATTATGATTTATGGTTTTTGTGCATGCAACAAGACACAATTCCAAAAATCTCTGTTTTAGTGTCAGCATCGATCCGTTTATATGTAGCGGTTACTTTCTCCAAAAATACCATCTTTCGAAGTTACAAGAAGCAAAAGATCTTTTAACCCTTAGCTAGTACACTTCTACAGAATCGCATAATGTAGCTTGCACTATGGAGTCCGCGTGATCCTACTTACGAATATTTTTGTACAAAGTAGGTTAAGTTAGGCTGTGGTGGCTTCGGTACTCTTTTGATAGGATGAAATAGAAATTAAGAACATATTCAAAATTAAGATATGAAAAAAAATTGTTTAATGAATAATTAAACGACTTTGAAATCTAATAAATAATTTAGCAATATGGCAAATGTGAGTACCTCGCATACGGAGGGCTACGTACTTAATATAAAATTATTAATTTTCCTTAAAACTATGATTTTCATAGAATATTTGTTTTGTTACGGTAAGAAAACACAAAAGACAGAATTTAGACTACTATTTATGAAAAATTATGAAGTTATAAAAATGGTTAAAATGGTTTTAAATGTTCTGGAAGTTTCATAAGTAAGCAAAATACGGTATTTTCAACTCTATTTGTGTCGAAGAGAGGACCTAATTCAGCATGTTATTTTACAAACTCACAATACACGGGAAAAATTCTATGGGAATGAACCCCATTTATTCGACACCAATAAAAGTTATTAATTAAGTAAAATACCGAAAAATATCGATACTTTTTATGTGTTCCTACTCTTAGGTGCCAGCTAAGGTTTAATGTTAAAATCATTTTTATAGTAAAGATTCTACTTTCATGGCAATCTATAGAGCCCCATTTCAAGTCAAAAATTTCGACGTGAATTTGTAAATCTACTCAAATTTTTAATGAAAAATTAATTAATTCTTACTTGACAACACACAATCTAATGTTTTAAATTGTTTTTTGCAAATTAGGTCGTGTATGCTGCCTAAATACAAATTTTGCAAGTCCAATTTATGGTATTTGGTTGTTTTTCTGTGCTTTCTACTAAAAATTCCACAGGCCGGTTGAAGTGCAGGTGCTGGAAGTTTCGACGAAGCTTTCGTTCCAAAAAGATTTTCATTTTTAAGCTTTCACAACTTCACTATTAGGTGAGCTTAATTTTTATTATGGTTCCTACATTTGCCATGAATGAATATCCCAATTTAACGGTAGATGCCTCTTTGAAAGAGGCTTGGAATATGCTAAAAGTTTATATCTATAATTTCTTGATATATTGAGAATTCAAATCAATTGGATATTACCGTTCTATTTTTAAGGGCTATAAAAATTAATATGTTTGGATTTTGTTAATAAATTAAATCCCACTTCTCCGCAAAAATTATTATTGTATGTATATTCGTATATTAATGAATAAGCCCAAGTTTATATTGTCATTTAATTGAATTGAAATTTATATTATATATTTTACTTAAAGCCAAAAAGTAACATCTTTTATAATCTTTTTATAATCCTCTATACTCCAAAATATTATCAAATTTTTAATTTAATACTTAAACAAACCGGAAAAAGTGTACATATTAGCGCTTATTTTGAGAAGATAAGAAATAAAATAAAGGATAAGAAATAAAAAAATCTAAAAAATTAGCTTCTAGATTTTTTAAAAAACTAATCAGATTTTGAAAAATTAAAATAATAATTGTTACAAAAGTTATGAGTTGCCAAAGTCCAGACAATACATTGTTTTACATTATATTATTTATTTCGCCATAGCTATTTTTAAAAGACAAAATAAAAAAGTTTAAAAACTGCAAAAAAAATTCCTTAGAAACGAACAAATTAAATTAGTTTTTGAAACTTTAAAATCGAATGATTTTTATAAAAGTTATGAATTGCCAAAGTCTTTTATTATTTGGTTTCCGCAAAGTTCGGCATTATCTTTATTTCTGTATTGTTACAATTGTGTAACAAGAGTTTGTCTCTTAATTCCCGACATGGCATAAACTTTCTTAGAAAGAATAAATTTCGAATAAACTTAAAGGGATCACAATTACCTCTTTGGTAAATCTAGTATTTAAATAAAAAATTCGTGTGCCGAATATTGTTACCAACATTATATTAGATTAGATTAATTTTATTAACAATAAAATATTCATATACTTCTATTAAAATATAATGAAAAAAAGGTATGACCAAAATCAATTTGACAATTTAAAATAAAACAATTTAAATTAATAACCGATATTAAATCCTTAATGTAGTATGACTTGTTGCAATCTCGGAAATGTTGAGTTTATTAAGTCTTATATAATATTTAAAATACAGCCATTCGCAGCTAATCGCATTTTTAATAATTTTAATTTTCTCTAAATCTCTTCCATTTTGAAGAATTGACTTCAACAGTATTCCCTTTGTATGTTGATGAGTTTCAAATCAGAACTGCAAATAAGCCAATTCAACTGTTTTTTTCATATTCTCATCAATATTTAAAATGAAATCATCGAACATTCATTTTTGTAAATATAAAAAATATTCCAGACTTTCCAATGGCAAGAACGTCAAATATGCCAAACCGAACGATGAAAGACACCGCAAATAATCTGCAATAATCCTAAAATATATATTAAATCTAATTTGCTTGTGTTTTCGATGTAATCTGGGTTTAGGGAATCGTTTCACATATTGAAGATTGTTATCATCTTTTAAAATCGGTTGCATTATACCCATCGGATAGCGGCTCCTAGATTAAGCTCAAATATTTCATATGATGGACTTGCTGACTTATTGCAAGCCAACTGTGTTATTTTTGTGATGTCTCTTACACTTATAACAGCTTTAGTTTTCTGCCACTAGCCTCTTCTTCCTGTAATTTTCTTTTAAATTTAACAAGGTCACTACTGTCGTTTTACTTATATTCGCACTTAATCTAGCCAAAATATACATTTAAATTTACAACAATTCGAATAGAACTGAAAATTAGTAGTGGTTTTAAATATACAACAAAATATCAAAAATCTCCACCGAGCCTACGTCTACAAAAATATTGTTCAAGGCCAAAAATCAAAAGTATCGGTTTATTGCATTTTTCTCGTAAACGATAAATGTTAAATGCCTGTTGATCAGACAAAAGTTATAGATCATACAAATTTCTAACAGAATTCTTATACATTTTTCCTAAAAATCACCTAATCATCCTAAGTATCGCTACTTCAAATATCGAAAATACTGGTATACTTTACACTCCTTCGTAGCCTACATATATATGTTCATCATCGGACGTTCAGAATAAGTAAAAACAACATCGTCGGACTACAAAAGCATCTTTATCTTCTAAAGTCGTTTTTGATCAATTTATGACAGTTCTAAAAAACCCACAAATAAATACTCACAATAACTGGATAGCACAGAGACTCGGAAATGCAAAATGGTCTATATAGAATTGCATGAGATTTATTGAAGAATAAACTTATAATTATGAAAACCTCCTTAATAATATATTTAAAAAGAGCAAACATGTAGAGCGGTGTATGGAGTAATAGCTACTAAGTGCTCCAGTTGTTTCGTAAATCTATAAATTTTTCTTCGTTATAGTTCACACTTAAAGGCGAAAGTATTAATTGAGTTAAAATTTAAAAGGAAACTCCATACAAAGTAATTAATCTGGGTTTGGATATTACCTCTAAAATATAACGAACAGAATAATTTGAAATAGGTAATTGATCTATAAAAAATAGCTTAGGTAAAAAGATTTGTATAGAAATTCACATAAAGAACGAAAATTTCTTTTGTCTTCCTCAAGTAAACAGAAATAATTGTTTTGAAAATGGATCTCGCTTAAAATGAATAAGTTTTAAAAAGTAAATGAGCAGTATGTTTTTTGCTATTTATCTGTGCTTATTATTAGGATTTACTTACCCCATGTTTACATATTTTAAAAATTGCTTGCATGATTTTAGGTAAATCGCAATTGGGTTACTTTTCTTTTAATTTTTTCCCGAAGAATTTTCATGAAAATAGTTTCCTTGTTGCTTTACATAAAAAGATTTGTTATCTGTGTCAACTTGAGAATCTACGTAATCCTAATCAGAAAATATCTCCCTCAAGTTCTCTCTTCACTGGGAAGTGCTTGAAAGAATTTTTAAGGTATCACTTCACTACCTTTTGAGAGGTTACTTTCCAGGTTGAGGAGTTGAGAAGATGCAGCTTAAATTACCCTTCTGGTGCTTTTGTGGTCGTTTAAGGATTACAGGGCACAGCCGCTGCCGCAAAAGATAAGTGAGTGGGGAACAAACTAAACATATTTTGCGACTTTTTCATTAATTCAGCATATAATCTTTGATCTTTTCGTTTGCAGTCACTGGTTAAATTTTCCATTTGAGGATAAGTAGTCATGTGGTTAGTAAAAAATTAATAAGCTCTTTATGCACGTGCAGATAAAATATTTCTTTTCATAATAATTCTAAATTTACGAAATTTCTGCCTCAAAGAGCTGTGTATTACCACACACTGTAGTTCTTTTGCCTCTATTTTCACTTTGTAGAACGTGCTAGCCTCAACGCTAGTTCAGCAGGTATAAAATCTTTGTTTTTAATAGTACCCTTTCTGTAGCTTTCCGTTCACGTCCCTGAACACTCACTCAATCCTTTGAAATTGATGAAGCTTGAAAATAATTTTTTCATTTCCTTAGCAAAATGTGCGGCATTCTTGTGTGATGTTGAAGGGATCAAACTTCTCAGGCGTGGTTATAATTTGTGTAAGCATTTTTTTCTGGTTTAGACGTGTTCACTGCTTTGTAGTTAAATCTAAATTAAACAGAAAATAACACATTTTCTGTTTAAAAGCAGACTTAATCTGAGAAAGCGGTTTTTCTTTTTTGTTCTTTTAATATTTGTTTCTTCCAGGAAATATTAACCCAAGCAACTATAGTTTGTACAAATTCCCTCTTATATATATATATATATATCTTTTCGTAATTATAGGTTTATTTTTAGGCAATTGTTCAAACCCGATATTTCTCCATATTCTTCTTCTCCGAAATTTTCCATTTCTAAAGCTTTACCTGAAAATTTTAGCATAATCGGTACAATAGTTTATCCTAAATCGTGGATGCCAGGTCGAAAAACGTTGTTTCGATAAAAACCCACATAAAATCATTAAAAAGCGTCTTACTCCTCCATACATTACTCCTTCAACTTCTTGATAATACTTACTTTCACTTTACTCTCACGATATTAGGAAGCTTTATTGAAAGATCAGATTTTTTAAATAAATTTACTCAATAGTAAAAACATTTCGGACTTTATTCCGTCTTGCAGATATTCCAAAAGTAATAATAAACAGACTAACAGAAAGGCGCTTAATAATACAAAGGAAAAGAAAATGTTGCAAAAGTTTCCAAGTTATTTGGACACTGTGTGCCGGTTATTACTCCTTGGGTAATTGCAGAAAGTGTATTAATTAGGGCATAATTAGGGCTGGACTTTTTTTTCCGGATGAATAACTGAAGAGCTGCTCAATTTTGACCGGGTAGCTCATTTAATTATTTTTATCTTGCCAACATCCGGCACGAAAAGAAAGTCAGCTTAATTAACAGTCATTGGTGCTTATTTACAGAGGCAAGATTTACCCGGGTTAAAATTTTATTGTTGAATTTTGTGCCAGTGACCTACGCCACCTGAAAAGTTTTAATGGTTGAATTCAGGGAAGGATGTTGCAAGTGTCAGAGTTTGTTATCAGCTGCCAAACAAAGATAGATCACCCAAGATATTGGTAGCCTTTATTGCCGAATAAAGTTAAATTACTAAGTTTTGACGCACCCATCCGTTTCCGACGGGTGGGAATATAAGTGGAAAAATTCAATGGGAAAGTTCACACATCTGTTTCGGAAACATACTGCACATTATTGATGTTAGGGAGCACGTGTATAAAATATAATAGACGTTATATCAACTTTTGAAACAGCATTTTCGATAATAGTACTTAATTTTTTTACGTCTGAAGCAGACATCAGAGGTCTAGATCGAAATTTTTCTAAAGGAGAACATTACATAAACTCTCCATACCAAGAAAACTTGATTACCTTCATTCTTAAACTTTAAAAGTCTTCGATGGAACAAGTTAATAATAACTCGAAGGCTTTGAATACACTTCAATCCTATAGGTAAACGAGTATAAAGCTCTTGGAGCAGGTGTTTAATATTTGCACTATGAATTAAATCCTGCCACACCTAACGACACGACCAGGTGCTGGACGAATATCTGAAAAAGGTACAAGAGCTGTTGACTCTCCAACACGATTTTATTTAGCTCTTAAAATAATTATGTTTGTAGAACTTTATGAAGAAATATCGGATTATCAGTTCAGCGGTGTAATTTTCATTAGGCTTCAAGTGCAAGATGGACGGTAATAAATTAAATTACCTCTGTACACCTTGAACACATAGAGAACTTTATTAGTCCAGTTAATTTAATACATCACACATTCCACTGATTAAGGTTTGTGTTTGTACAAGTAATTAAAGATTGCATGGAGATAGAATAGAAGATTTAAAAGACAGGTGCAATGATACTGCACACGAGTTCCACATATATTTTTGTGTGAATTATCATACATTTAAGTAATGTACAATAAATCTACGCGAATGGAAAATAAGATATAAAATTAATTTTAGTTTGATTGAATACCTATGCTAAAATCCTCATTTCGTCAAGTGAAATAAATCCATGCCAAATTAATAAAAATTTCTATGACATCACATACTCCTTGAATTCGCAATAACGCGACAAATTCAATGTGAATAGGAACTATAATCATTTTAATGATTAAGAAAGAATGTATCCAAAAATGATCGATCAGAGAAAAAAAATCATGAAAATAATTCTGAATATTTTTTTCTAATTGCTTTTTATAAAGAACAATTTAATATGGAAAAAAATTATTTCTGCACTTTTGTTGATATATTAATTTATAAAAAGTTATATCATATTGAACATTTATGATCAAGAAACAGTACAAAATTGTAGCTTTTACGGTGTTGAGAAAAGTTATATTACTAACAGTCTAATTAACTCTTTGGGGATTAGGTGGGTTCAAATCAGTCCCACATTTTGCTTAACATTTTATGCATGGTGGGATATATTTGAACCCACCTTGAAAACTTCAAATTACTCATGCTTCATTACTCATATTTCAGATTTTGTTTAAAATCATGTGCCTCGAAGAGTTAAAAAAGGTTTCACCTAAACGTTTCATCATTTGACATGAATATTTTATATCGTATTTGCTTAATATGAAATATTGCGTAAGTTGTAAATCTTTTAGAGTATAAATAAATATAATTTAATTTACAGCGTTCGCGAGAACAGCAGCTGCAATATAACATATTCGCTACAAATTATGAGTAATGTTATTTCCCAACTTAAACCGTAGCTATTTTTGTTTCATACTTTCTAAGGTATTTATTGACAAATTTAAACTTTGCCTATCACAACTAAAATTAAATGTAATTTGCTTATTTAATTTACAAATTTTTATATGTAATAATAATATGTAAGATGTAATAATATGTATAAAGTATGTAATAAAAATGTGCATGAGTTTTGTATGGTTTTAAAACAAAATTGAAATTTAAAAATTGTGATATTTTACAAATGTACTAACATCAACCCAAAATTTATAACTTAATGATAAGTAACTCATGCGGAAAGGCAATTCAGAAGCTCAAAACTGGAAGATATAAACGGGATCAAATGAGATCCAATTACTTCCATCTTATAACCCCAAAAAGGTACAATTAGTTCATGCCATCTCGCCAATAAATCCATTCCCGAGCAAGTCGCACAAAATTGCTCCCATCGTAGCGAGGACATATATTGGAATTAATGAAGTCGTAATCGCTCCGTCGCCCCGTATTAATACGACAGGCCCAATGAATGGAAAACTTTCTAATTTGCGAAATTACAAGACGGTCGTGTTAATGAGTTTATTTCACTTATCTTGTTACTAACCAAATAGCGGAGGAGAAATCAGGATGTTCCGTTTTATGTCGCCTTAGTGCCGTACGTAGGACGTCTAGGAGAGAGTGATGAATTACTTATTAAACACGGCAAACCTACCGACTTTGCGTGAAATTATGTCACGTGCACGGTACACAATAAATGCGTCCAGAAAAGCTCTAGACGTCATAGATAAACTGAAGGAACACGGTACCTTAAATTTTGTTTGCCCAGAACGCGCCCTTTCAAGTTGTATGCCACAAGGATATCCTTAGGGCCACGTGCTTGCAATGAAAGAAGCGATTCACACAGACCCTCTATCGTCCACAGATATTCCCCCGAACTATAGAACTCGAAGGTGAAGCAATTGCTTTCAAGCACATGCGATAATTTTTCCGGTAGATTGGAGTTCCAAAACAAAACGATTTTCCGGTTGGGAAAATTGCTTCCTTTTACCATAGTCAAAAAGAGAAAGTTAGGCGCAGACGTGTAACAAGGTGAAATTCTTCTCTTTGAAAAATCCAAAGCTTTCACTGTTTAGAGAAATTATTCCCCCGGAAAATCTTCTCTAAACTTACAAAGGGCTGACAAGCTTAGTCCTCTGTTAGAAATCTCTTAAATATATTTTCCGGGTGTCCTCAAGAGTGGTTCTATTCTCTTCTGAAAAAATATCCCTTTAAGGGATTTTTCAATATGTTTTTTTCGGGTAGATTGTCCGTAGATTTTCCAACTTTTGTTAACGGTCTCTACCAGGAAAGGTGATTTCGTTAATTCAGTGTGTTTTCATTCGTCGCGCATCTAACATGCCTGTAAGCCAATGTGGATCCCCCGCATATGGCACCAAAGTGATTTTAAAAACATCATAATTTTGCAGGTATTTTGTTTTGAACAGGAGACTGAAAGATGAACGATTTGTTGAGCTTAGCTCATACAATTATCAAATTTATCTGAAGTTCATCTAAGAAAGGCGCGAATTTGAAAAAGGATCACTGTGTTTTGTAAATAAATCGCGCAAATGTGATTTTACTGAGTTATTTAAAAAAAATTTTTGTGTGTACGTGTTGATCTCAGAATTTATCTTAGAAGGTTTCTACAAGTTTTTTAATTAATTATTTTTTTTTCAAAATTTTTAAATATCGCTGATGTGAACGCTTTTCTAGCAACTCCTTTGGATTATATTAAATCAAATTTCCCAGCTTTAGACGTTGCTATTTCATAGGTGAGTTCTACAAGAATTTTAATTAGTTTCTTAAGATTCAGGTGAACGCTTATCGTATGATTTTATTGTAACTTCAATCGTATTGAATTACAAATTACAGTCCAAACTCGCCGAGATCCTTTCTATGTGAAAACCAGTAACGAATTTAATTAAAAGATTTTCGAAACTCAATAACGACAAATAACATGCGCCCTGCAACGTTTGGGAGCGTATTTATAGCATTTCCGATGAAGTGCACCTCAGAAATCGAGAGGCAGCTGGATATATGTGCACGTAAATTATATATGCCATCATAATTCACATATCCTCCGGCGATATACTCTGTACACGTTAAGTAATGAAGTCGCCCTCGCACCATCTTCAGGATGGGAAGAAAGTTTCCGCCGCATTGTCTTAGGAAACGTCGTGTAATTAATTGACATGGAAAATTTTTGGCTTTTACGTCCTTTCAATCCTAACGCTTGGGAATTAGTTTTCTCGACGGCCTTTGCTGCTGTCGCCGTAATCTGTGCCACTATTGATTTTTTTTCGAAATAAAGAAGTCATGAGAACTCACCAGAAAATTACGGTTGTAATCTAACTTTTGGATAAATGAATTAGTTTGGAATTTAGTTTGATATTGTTGTCTCAATAGTTTATATAAACTTTGGAAAAGAAGCCCGTTAATCTTCTAGGAATTCGAAAATATTTTTACTAGATTAGAACACATGGATAATTAGTTCCATTAGAATTGTTTAGTTTAAAGATATATCTTCTTTTAACGAATTTAGTGATAGAAATAGAGAGAATTGTTGCATACTTTAAGAATTAATTTTCTATTACGTTATTATTAGCCAGTTTTAATTAAACTGACTCCATAGCTTTTATTTCAAATTTATGTTCATTTCACATTTCCTAACTTTACTATCAGAAATTTTAATAAAATTTAAATGAAAAAGTCATATATATTTTTTTGTTCATACACTGCCATACATTTTTTACTAGTCTTCGTTATCTATGGTTTTACCATTTTCCTATATGGATTAGAATAATTAGTAAATTCACTGAATTCAATTTTTCAAATCATCATACATATCAAGGTTTAAAAATTTGTTAAAAGCATATCAAAATTCCATGATATTTATCCATCCTAACTTAGATGACGAACTAGAACTAGAAGATGAATTATTGGCTTATTATTTATAAAATATCAATTCGATGCAAAATGTCCTACCCTAGATCTGAAATCGATTATTATGAAAGTACCCAGTTACGAATAACAACAAAACAAACGTGTTAAATATGAAACTCTGTAATAACATTTATGTTTAGAATTTACCTTAAAAATTCTTTGTCAAAAATCCAATCATACATTTTAAAGACCTCCAACTCTTTAATGAGATCGTATACAGAAAAACAAGACCGTAGTCCCAATTTAATATTGAAATAGTATTCGTCAAATAAATTTTATCAAAATAGAGAAGCATATTAAATTTACGACCTGAAAATAATAAATGAAATAAGTAAAATTTAAATCAGACAAATATTTATTAGTATTTCAGTACATTTTCTTTTCCAATAAAATGCTTCGTTTTAACTCGAAATGTTTAAAAGGAACATAAAATTTTTAAGAAAATATTTTTATTAAACATAAAGCCTACACAAATTACTTGCAAGTAATTTAAACAAAATTCACTGCAAAGTCACGACATTTAACTTCCAATAGATTTACAACTCTCCGAATGAATTTAAAGTATAAAGAAGAAATCGAATTACACATTCGAATTGTTTATAAACAAATTTTATTAACTGAATTCCAATAAGTTAAACATTCATTCGCAAAATTGTGTTTGTTTTGTGTTGTATTGTTAAAATTAGCGATTCTATTTTCAATCAGAAAGTCATTATATTGTAGTTAAAAATGTATGCCAGTTTATTTTGTATTAAAATTCAAATCTCATAGGATATAAATAATAAAAAATATTGTTTATTTTAATTAATTTTAACATTATGTTACAGCATATAATTTGTTTACCTTTTCTTTGTAAATATTTTTATACCTTCACAAATAACATTGACAGAGGTTTTTGTGAAGAGAAGTGAAATTAAGTTTCGAAACAAGTTCGTTCATAAAAATTATTTGAAGTTGAAATTGTTAATTTAAACTTGGCGGGAGTGTAACTTAGCAAGGTTTCGATACTTTCCTGTAGTAAGCAATTTCATAGATATAAAATTATACTGAGTAATTACTGTGTTAATTACATTTTTAGCAAGATGTTTGAGTTGTACAGTTGCTACAACTGTTGCTATTACACATTTTCTTAACTGGTTTATGTTTAGCTAACAAACTGAGCTTCCATTTCAAAACACTTTTCATAGCTATTATAATTTTCTTAGATACATACTACATAAGTCTTAATCGAAAATGAAGACGTTATCTAAGTGAAATGCAAATTTAAGAAAGGCGAACCTAATTCCTTGCAGAAGGAGATATAAAGCGTAAACGTGCTTTTTCAGAGTTTGAAAACAATGCAACAATACCTTCAGTTCACTACGTGCTATTTGCTAAGCATTCCACACGAAGCTTATTATTTGCGTGACAACGAGAACAAAGCTTATTGGTTAATTCTACATCGAAGCTAAAGGCTGTTTAGTTGTTGCAATTATTCTTCAAATTATGCTACTTACGTTGTTGCTTTCATCAACAGAAAATAATTTATTTACTAGATGTGATTCAGTGTAAATTGTGTATAAAAACAATTGTATATATATTATGGCTTTAGTTTTGTCAACTGCTCAACAAGTTTGTAGAATTTAATTCAATAGAAGGATGTGCTTGTTATTTATTGATAATAAAGGTATTACGTTATTTATATATTTCTTAAATGGGTTTTTTAATTATTGGTATATATGTCAGTTTAAACTTTGGTATATACATATGTCAGTATTTTTTATTACTGAGCTTAATTACTTTTGCTGTATTTTCCTTTACAAACCGAAATCCTGTATTTTGTACTTAATAACAAAATATAACAGATAACTGAAGCAGTTCACAGATATTTACTATAAAAGCTAATATACTTAAATCTTAGTTCATTTGTTGTATTTTTTGCCTGTTGCAAATCACGCAAAATTACTTACTATAATTTGTCCTTTGTTGGTCTGCGGATTGTTATGCTTTTTCTTATAAATTAAACTACACAAAGTCTTAATTTTTCATTACGACTATAATAAGAAAATTAGAAAAGCTCTACTTTCCATTAAAGTTTTCTTTTGAGATAGAAATTAAACCTGCTAAATCTGATTAAGAGAAGTTTCCCTGCAATTGTAACAGCTGAACAAAATTCAACATCCTGCTGAGATTTCAGTTATGACCGTAATTATCTAGACAAATTTTGCATTTACATGATGATTTAAAAAAAAAAATAAAATAAAATCTTGCTGACTTCACTGTACCAATTTTAGATTTAATCCTTCAATCTGAAATAATTTGTATGAAGGAACTTGTTCCAAAACTCATTTTTTTCGCTCTACGCCAAGCTGAACAAACGTGTATTACTTGGGAGTCTGGACTCCATTGAACTGAATAATATGCGAAAGTAAAGCGCCAGAAGTAAGTGATGTCGTAAGTACACGGCTCCTTTATATAAAAATGAAAGTCCCCTTTTTTATCTCTCAGTAAAGCATCCACGGAAGATTTAACTTTCGCACAATTTTAAATTTACCTTCCTTCCGAGATTTATGTAACGCCGAAATTCGCTTCTATTCACGTGCGATTTTTGCCATTTCCATTCGCGATTTAAAAAAAAAAATAAAACACCGCAGATAAACCGACCTTTCGGCCAATATACTTTTATTTTTCTTTACCATATGACTTTTATTCAGTCAAGAACGAAAATCAATATTTTTTTCACCTCCTTACTTCGTTATCGATAATTCATCCTTGGGATTAGGTTAGGTCCCCAGTGTCTTCTCATCCTTTCTGATATACATATCTTGTGTACGGAAGATATTTTCATGCATAATAATTAAAGATGTGACTGCCAAAGGCAAGAAGAGGTGTGAACGAATATAAATTAATTAAATTTTAGCTTATCGTTGACAAAATATTTTTTATTTAATTTTAATTTAAGAAACTTCTAAAGAATGTTAAGTATTTCTACTCTTTAATATCTTAAGCATCTTACGATAGAGGACGTGAATCCTAGGCGTTATGTAGGCAGAATTAATTTTATCAAAAATAACTCGTAGATACCGAAACGAGGACAAAACTTAGGCCAAAGTCCTTTATCTCTCCCTCACAGAGGGCGGGAGCATCAAATCAACATATCCCTTTTATTTTGATAAGTCTAATAATTTCCACCCTCTGAATGTTCGTTCGTTTTCTTGATTAAAATATGCTTTTGGTAACATCCTGTTATTTTTCGCTTCGGTGGTCATGTTGCCTAAGGCTGCGCAAAATAAAAATTCACTCTCCGAAAAATTGTTTTCGTAGTCTATCAGATGAGGACGGTTACACACGCAGAAGCTGAATTAATGAGGTGTATGTATAGTACGAATCAAAAGATTTGCAAGAGTGAGAGCTATCCTTTTAAAAATCAGTCACCCTATGAATTCGCTTAAGTTAATTGTCTTATCTTTTTGGCAAAAATATTAAACTTAAGCATTTTAAAAATCATTACATATAAAATACAATATTTCATCGTTGTTCAAGTGTCATTGAAATGTCATATACTCCAGACTTGAAAAATTTATAAAAAAAAAAACTATGTCTGTATGTCTATAGTCTGAAATTCATGCAAAATTAAAGTCACTAAATGATCACAGACGAAACCCTGAATATACCTAATTATAAAAAACTTTCTACAGCTATAAATAGGAATTTTCCCTACTTATCTATGAATAAGAAATCAAAAACGTAAAATTGGTAATTCGGGTAGAGAATCTTTTTCGATATGTGTACGAGTAGATAAAAGGTGTAAATTTTGTACCATAATATTGATGTATCTTAAATCAATCATACAAAATAGGTTGATATTTGATTGATACTTAAAAAATGTAAAATGGACTTTAAGTAGGTAAAAGTAGGAATGTAAATAAATAAAATGTTTCTGTATTTTGGAAAACTTTGTTATTAGATTTCTACGAGAAAATTTAGGTAAATTAATTTAACAATTTTTCCTTTAAATAATTTTTATGGAAATACTTTTGCTTGCAACCGTTTAATAAATAGTATATCAATAAATTTGTAATTTAACTACACTGAATAAGTGTAAAAGTATTTTTAAAGTTCTGAAAGATTTAAAAAACAAAATGCTTTCAAACTGTAATATAATATTTCAGTTTTTGAAATTAAAAACACAATCATATGCGATTTTTTATGAACTGAGGACGTTAGAGAACATCAGCAAAATTTGTACATTGCATTAGTTTTTTTAGAACCTAAAAATTTAAACAAATGAATGTACTCGTGTATCTAAAAGGAGACAATTATCTTTTTTTAATATAAGTGAGCGTCATTATTGTTTTTTATTGTAACTTTCCAAAATTGATTGTAAGGACAAATTCATTTTTAATCTATGTCAAGCTTATAACTTAGCTTTAACAGATTTATTTTATTTTTATTTTTGTTCACTTCTTGTTAATTAATCGAAATTATTTATTTTCTGGCTTCCAAGATACCTAGGATATTTTTGGATAATTTTTAAACAAAAATTAGCAATTTCAATTTAAGAAGCTCAAATAATTTACGTTCTATTTTACCTGAAGAATCACCTAATTGTGTCCTAGCTTTTTCTCGTTACCTAGACGACTAATCATTGAAAAATAAAAATGAAATATAATACGCTATCAAAGAGAATTTTTAATCTGGAATGTAAATTAACTGAGTGTATTTTATCTATGTGTTACATTTCTTTAAAAGCTCCTCGGACGAATATAATCAATGAAACTTTCTTATAAGATGATTTGTAAGTAACGATGGCGTCTTTTTGGTTCATTTGTTTTTTCTTCAATTTATTGAGACGGTATGAATTCCTTTGTTTTATTTATTTTAAATGGGTCAGTTCTTTTACTAACAAGACAAAAGTACACCATTCGTTTAAAGCCGATTAATTCTATCGATTGTTTTTATTTAAACGCCTCTGAAGTGACTTTTGGTGGAATTTGAATTTTAAAAGACATTTCGCTCAGGTTGGGACATTTATTGTAAAGTAAATGGGGTATAAATCGGTTTTATGGTAAAAATAAAATTAACAGAAAATTATACGAAATTAAGATGTTACACAATCATGAAAAGTTGTGATCATTTGCCTATTGACAATATAAAGGTGCGTGACGAATAAATAATTTTGACTGAATTAAGAATTTGTTAAAGTTTCAAATAAATTTAAGATTAATTTTTAGCTAACTTTTTTTATATATCCATATACATATATTAAGTATATATACCTATGAGGCTATACAAAAACTCTAACAGAGTTCAAATAACTGGTGTATCAAAAATTATAGAAAACACCCGCAAAATAGCTTTATTTACATATTTTTAAATTTATGGTGGTTAAACTCTGCCTGATAGCTAAAGAAACATTCTTTGAAAAGTTGAAGTCAGCCTTTTCTTAAGGATAAAACACTTCTGTTGCTTCAAGGTTATTTTTTCGTTTGATTATAAAACGTGATGAAAATTATCTTTCATCTTTCTATCGACATAAGAACAAAAGTTTCTGGAATATTGTCAGGTAAATGTGATACCTTTATTTTTGGTAGAAACTTGCATTTTCTCTGGCGAAAGTGAATATTTCTAAAATGGATGTTTTCACAGCTCTACCCTTGCTGGTCCCAAACAATATTGATAAAGTGAGTATTTTATAAATGGAGAAGGAAACACTTTCGACGTTAAAATCAAAAGGGATTCTTATCAACATTTAGAAGCTAAAAGTTTTTCTCTGTTGTTGACCGCATTAACCTACAAACTTTTCAACAGTGCTGGAACTCAATTAGAGAACATTGCCATAGATAAAACCGCAATTTATGCTTTCCCCGTATATTTAAAAGATCGACAGTCGAGAGGGAGAGCCCGGTATATGTGTAAACACGACTTTTAGGAATGATTATTTTTTTATAGGTATAAGATAATTAAAATATTTCATTGATAATACATACAATATAGTGAAATTAATTAAAAATATTTTTTAATTATTATAAATCAAATAAAGAATTTATTTATTTTAACATTTAGTATTTAATTCTCAATTTGTTTTCTTTCATGCAATCGGGAACTATGACAACTTTCGGTGTTATTTTTTACTTTTTCACCAGATTTTTCATATGGAAATCGACCCCATAACCTCGGAATGGTACACTTTGTACATCACAGCCAAAATAAAGAATAAATTCAATAACGAAATGTACTACATTATTGTTTAAGCAATAAATATACCAATATCAAGTGATATTTGATATTCAAGAAGAATTCATCAATACATAAAGACGTTTGTGATTACAACAGAATATCTCAGACCTAAATTAAATGGAAATTTGATACGTTATTAAATCATATTTCTTACCTTACCGTATTATTATATATGTATAAGATAATATAGCCAAAAGAATGTTTATTTTTTCTTGTAAGAAAATTTACTGTTATTATATGAAACGGATAAATTACGTCATAATAATTGTTAGGCAATAATCGGATTAAATAGCTAAGCTGGAAAAACATTTTTGTCTTTATTGGAAAAATCATTTCAGAATAAAAAAATATAAATGATATGTGTAATATTTGTTGATAATATATTCAACATGATTTGACGGATTCTATCAAAGTACAACTAATTATACTGAATATTAAATGTATATAATAATTCATTCTTTATACTTTCATTTATTCCTTATAACGCTTAAAAATTTCTAGTTGTAACACTTCAAAATAGGTTTACATGCGTTTAGTTATTTATTAAGATAAGCATAACTATAGAAACAAACATCTGCATAGCATTCTAATTTATTTTATTTTATTTATTTATTGATATATATATATATCTAAATGCTTTATATGTTCCAAAATCGACACACGTTGAAAATAACGTCCGTCTGAAGGTTAAATAAGTTTCGTAATATTGAATGTGTGTCCTAAAGGTTACCTCGTTTTGTTTTTTAGTTGAGATAATAGTTCTTATTGATTTTTTGTTTATTTTAAGTCGTATAAGGAATAAAGTTGTAATATGAATATGTGTCTTTTGGAAATGGTTAATAATTCAAAAATGTTAGTTAATTTAAAAAAGAAGGGCATCTATCCAACCTTACTTATTGAAAATGTTAGACAAATTGACTTCCAATAAAAATGTTCAAACATTCGTGCTATTAGTCCTTGAAGTCATTCCATCAAAGTCTATGTATATCTTGCAATTACAATTGAAAACTTTCTAATGTAAACAATTTTATTCTAAAATGTGACAACATAAAAGAACATAATTTTCTTCGGAGGCGTTCATATTATCATATTTATAGCAAAGCTATTCCCCAATTCATTTTGTTATTTTCCCAAGGAATATGAAAAAATTACGTCTCCGGTTTCCCAGGTATTAATTTTTAATAGATTCTCCTGCACAGCTGTGCTGAGTCGCCTAATACAAAGGGCGTAAAATATGCCCAGGTCTGCTTACTCTTTCATGTGACCTTCCTCGTATAATTGGAGTATGAAGAGGCCGAGAACGGTTGTATAGCATATTTTGCGTGAATGCCATGAAAGTGGAACTTATTCCACAAATATGTAGCCACGAGTGTTGCGTAAGTCCCCGTCGTCTTCACTACACCTGAATCGCGGACCCTTCGGGATACAGTAAACATCTTTTGAAGTTCTCCCAGTGATTTCCTGAATAAATTGGTCCTTCTAACTTTTTTTAATGAATCTCTTGCAGGCATTTTTTTTTCCATTCTTTTCGCTTCACCCACAAAATTCCTGCCCATGGTCAACATCCGACGAGAGCGATAAAGGCCTTTTGTGGTGTTTGACTTTAATTTATATTCGTCAAGATTGTAACTGCCCTCCGGCTAGCATTAAATCTCAATTACGGAACGAACGATAAAATATTGCATTAAATGTTGAGCTAAGCACGACAAATAATATTTCGAGGTGAACACAATTCTACACCATCGTCTCTGTATCTTAAGCGAAATAAGCTAGGAGAGAGTTGCCACACATCGCATCCAAATACATATGTACCTAAATTTGGTATGAATAGCGAACAAGTTGTGTTTTTGTCTGTCTGTCTTCAGGGCGACATGTTCTGTACGAGATAAAATATGTACACGAATCGATTTACACACCCCTGCAGACTCTTTATGTTTAATACCCCTGTAAATCTGCCAGAATGTCCTTCTTCCTTTCTCCCATCTTCAGTCCTTATGAATTGAACGTAGGCACTGAGTCTAGGAAATCTGTGATCTGAAAGAACGGTGCAGACTATTCAGTGAACTAAGGTTGTAACTGTGAGGCTTATGTACCCGGAAGGTGTCTGACGGAAACTCCTAAGGACATCAGCGTGTAAAGGAATTAAATTATTTAAGCTCCTAAAAAGCCTGTCAAACGGTGCAGGCAGTAATTGAAAATTCTTCTAGACGTACCTTCCTTCAGCGCTCTGATATCGACTCGTGAAATTTACAAATATGAATCGTTCTATTTCTGGCCTTTTGCAGCATATTTTGAGCAAGAATTTAATAATATCAGATAGATTCATTCAAATTCCTCTTTATGAAAACGCCAGCCTTTTCTTTACCATATAAAATTCCTTTACAAAATTATTCTCTTCAGCTTTCTAGTTACGCAATATCATTGCAACGCATATAGTAACGTTCGTACATATAAATTTACCCTAATATTTTTAGAGCAGTAATGATTGTTCGTTCGAGTCCATTTCAATTTAAAATGTATTGATCATCTTACACTTGGAAGTACCTAGTTAAATTCACATAGAATAAATAATTTTTGTGTGAAGACAGAGTTTTTTGTTTTTTGTGAATTTCACTACCTTCTCCAAGTGTAACATGATTAGTCAGAGGCCTTTTACTGAATTCATTAGATATATATGGAGTTTTGTAAATTAAATATTTCATCACATATACATATAATTCGCATTTGCGGCTTTAAAAGTAGAATTCATTGTTTCGGTCCTTTCGGGCATATATTACCGCTTATTTATTTTTTGAAATTGGCTTATTTTAAACGAGTTGCATTCTGAAATATTAAAGAAAACTGAAAGACTATCGAAGGCCTAAATAACATTTTTTCTCGCGTGGCCTTATACTTTTAAGTATCATGTGGAACTTAATTGTTTATACCTTCTTATTTTACATACCACTACCTCTGTCTACACTTTGGTTGTACGATATCACTTTTATAGGATTTTCAAAAATTATATAAAAAAACAAATTCCAAAAAAATAGTTATTAATTTAATTATCGAGCCTTATCTAAAATTGTCTCTAATTTATCAACCATGAAATCAAAATCAAAAAGCTTAGCAGTAATTAAACTTTGGTTAAAATGGTTTTATATTTCTTATATCTATTCACAATAGACTTACAGAATCGTTAATTTTGAGTAAAGTGTATTATTTTTAATTGATGTAATAATACATTTTTGTGTATTTTTTACGTTTCGTGCTTCTTATTTCGTATATAAGTTTATTATAAAATTGTTTTTTCTTAAATCCCTATCAATCAAGCAATAAATAATCATAAATCTGAAATTAAATTTATTAAAATAAATAATTAAAATTTTCCCCAGTTTTTGTTTTTATTAAGGTTCATATTCATTTATTTCTTATATTATTTATAGCATTTGTTTTATTACAACTACTCATTTACAATTAATTCAGTAACTGATATGTCTATAAAATTAGTTAGCGCATAATATTGTGACAAGCTTCTGATTATACAATAATGCATAATTAAAACTGGGTTTATAGCCTTGTTTAACGAGAAATTTTTAATTAATTCCGTTTATCCCTTTCGTTCATTAAAATTGCCAAATGCAGTAAATTAAAAAGTATAATTAATTATATTTGCTGTTAATTCAGAAATATAATTAAAAATTCATTTATAAAGAACATAGCTTTCAATTCAAAATGTGAAGCTGATAAAAATCATGTTAATTACTAGTCCATTAAAAACTCTTACATTTTCATAAATAAAATATCTTTAACGAGTTCAGACGTAAAAAGGATTACTTATTTTTGAATTTAAATATTCACAGAGAAACTTCAGCGGAATTTCCTGTTTATTTCAATTTATTGACACAGTTATATAACTTTAATTCGCTTACCTCTTCCTTACTAAATAAAGGCCGAACAAAACGTTTTCTTCCTATAAATCTTCTTTGTGGATTAAAACAACTGGATTAAAAACAAAAGTAATAAGTATAAGTAACAAATTACTACCAAAGGTAATTTACTCGTATGAATAACAAAATTGTAATTTTAACTTTATTCACTATAAAATTAAGCGGCAGCTTTACAGATTCAGCTTATAAATTTTGTAAATTACCATTGAATACAAATCCCGCATATTTCAAAAAGTACCACATGTAACCATCAAACGAATAAAACTGCTCCTGGTGTGGATTAATGCTCAAAGGTTTCTTAATGGAAAATTGCTTGCTGGCAGAAAGATCTTCCGCAATATGGATGCAATGTGAGCAGATGTGAAATCCTCGTTATATTGAAAGTTATAAATTTCCTGCATTCTTTATGAACGCGATCCGCTAATATGGAAATTTGAGCACTTGAGTTCCCGTCCGAATGGAGATAAATTGGAATCGAACGTCTTGCCCGATAAAGAAAGAAAACAAATTTATCTGTTCGATTTTCCGAGATACTCGAATGCACAAATTCCCGTAGGGGGGTATCGTTGGAAATTGTATCCTTTCATGTGGGGAAGGTAAGTTCCTTTGCACCAGCAGTTCACTAACAATTTACCCACGTTATTTTTCCAGGAAAAGGAAAGTGTGAACGGGCAAACATTCGTAATCACTTAAAAATGCCTTTTCATATCTTGCGGCAATACAAGCTACCACCGATTCAATATTGATTTTCTCACCTTATTACTTTCGATTGAAGTTAGATAGAATCACGGCTCCGATTTTCCCGAGGGCATCGAGTTCCCTCCTGAGTTACCAATTTTGGCATTGCAGCTTAGAAGGGTACAGACATTGATTTTTTAAATTCCCATGGAATGTATCTCGAGGTAACATAAAGTCGCATCCAATTATTTGTTAAAGTGACTTTATTCGAACAGAAAGTTACTTTCTCAGTAAATTTTTTAGTTCTTAGTTTTTAATTAATCCCGTTCGTTTCAAAATCTGACGGAATTATTGATCTTTTCAACAACGCCGTTGTAAAAGGAAATTTGAAGCCAAAGCACTGAGAAGGTTATCCAGAAGTATCCGGCTAATAGCAAAAGGTTACGAAATAGTGTAAAACATTTTTATTAAATTTAATTTAAATTAATGTTGATCAGTCTAGCTATTTCCAAAAGTAAAAATTAACTGGGTTTAGTTTCTCACAATCTTCTCCTCCAAATTCACGGCTTCCTTTAAATGGTATATTTTAAACTTTCAACTAAAAATAAAACAATTGGCCACGTTTTTGATACTAGAGTACTTTCTACAATTATAATAATTATATATGCAATAACACTGTAAATAAAATGTATTAAATACAATACAGATGAAAAAAACAAGACCATACCCAAGTTTATGATAATTTTGGTATAAGTCTGGCATCAAATGATTTAGTCTTGGCCTTGATCCCGTTTGGCAAGTCTTAGTTTCGTTCGCAAGATTACTTAGTCTTGTATTTCATATTTAAATATTTTGAATAACTTATTTACTAGTATTTGATAGACCTTATAAGTAAGTCAATGAAGTAAAACGAGCTGAAAGTTAGTTACTTCCTTCGCTTAAGTCAACAATAAAAATGAAATAAAAATATAGTTAAAATATAAAGTTATTCGATTGAAGTAATCTCCTTATTTCCATGTTTTATTAAAAATTGATTGAACTATTTGTCAATTTCATCTGAAAAAATTCTAGAATTGGTCTTCATATCGGTCTTGGGCTTTTTGCAAGACCAAAATCAAGACTACAAGACCAAGATTAAGAACAATCTTGCTCATCACTAATATACAGTATAACAAGACAGATATTCTTTTGAAACATGTTAAGACACTTTTACAGATTACATCAGAGTATATGGGGAACAAATTTGTCCTTTTTTTACCATTTTAATATTGTTTTCTCGAAAAGGTTGTTGTTTTTATTTAACTTCATATGTTCGAATAATAAGAAATTTTGCAAGTGATGATTTTATTTAGAATGTTGCTCGAACACTTTTAAGTTCTAAATTCTAAGTTACATTCAAGGTTTGTTACATACTTATTTGTAATAGTTTAATATATAAATTATGCAGAAAAGATAATTAAATCGACCGTAACAAATGTAAATGCAACAAATTAATTTCAAAGAATTTCAAATGTTTGTAAAAGCGTTAGCTAATATTAATTATGTAAATTAAGACCTAATAAAACCCAAAAAGCTTATTTGGGAATCCAAAACCACGGCGTTGGTATTGATTTACTGCCCGCAGAGTTAATTTATCATGAAATCCACTATTGATTGGTGCGTGTAAATATGCGACATAGTGCCTAAGGAAATGGCATAAATAGAATTGATGATGATCTCACCAAGTGTTTTGTCAACAATGTTTACAGATTCCAGCATATGTGAGCTGACATCAATAGCGTGTTCTAAATAGCGACATACTTCGAAAATCGGTGGACGATGAAATCCTGTAACACCAAGAGTAATCTAGTGACCGCACAGTTTAGAACAAAACCCTTCCTACGAAGGCCATTGTTAATATTGGAGACGTTAGTGACTATATAAACCACACACCCTCGCTGTGTAACCTTTTGGACATGAGGGCTGTAATCGCATGTTTTATGCAGACGCACGAAAAACATGAATAGAGGCAAAGGTTTGGAAATTGTGCGAATAACCAATTTTGTTTGTATCTGACTTTTCGAACAAAAGGCACCCGTGGATAATCGCTGTATACGTAAAGACGTTTGCTAGTTCAATGCGACTGTAATAATCTTTTTGAAGGGCTAAAATTGTTTCTCAATTGATCCTTAAAAATGTCGTGTACGGTAAGGTTATTACAGGTGCTCAGATGTGCGTAGAAAAACAATCCTTTGCAGTAAGTAAAATAATTTTCGGTTTTAAAGAGACGTTTCTTAACGACCGACAGATACTAAATAATTTCTAAATTTGAATCACCATGCAAGCACAGGCATCTATACGAACCTTCAATAAGCATACTAAGAGGAAATAATTATTTGAGTTTGAGCTTTCAAAGGAAATTAATTTATCAATTTTTCCCTATTTTGTGACATACCCGAATTGTGAATAAGTAATCCTTTACCCTTAGAAAATAAATGAACTAATGAGGATTTATTTTCAATGAAACTAAAATTGATAAGTTACATATTTATTTTGACTACTTAAATATAAAATTCTGTTATTACTATTGCGGATAAAAAAATTATCATTGGAAATTTTTTTCTCAGGTATAACTAATTATTTAAATGTCGGGTAAAGGATATTTTACTATTCTTATTCAACTTATTCAGTACTAATTTTTAATGAATAAAATTTAATATTAAAAAGGTTATGAGCTTGAGGGTCACATGTGTGAAAAATTTCTCTTTATTGTCCTATTCAAAAATTGTGAAGACTTATCTGAAAATAAAAAGACAAAAATTTACAAATATATGACTATAGCTAGTTGAAGTTACATTTGAATGTTACATTTTGTACTTTCTCTTTCAACCGAAAATAAATACAAAATCTTCTTTTGTTACATTTGCATTAAAAATATTGAACCGTCGAACTACCTTAGAAAAAATGCATTCTGATATTGTTTTTTGTCCTTGCTGTGCTGTATGTGCAAAAAATTTCGTCAAAAGTAATGATGTGTTAATGATGATGATAATGATGACAGAAAGTTATTTGTAGGTAGTATGTGCTATTAATAGCTATTTTAGAGCAATCTACTATGGATAATTTGTAAAATGCTGGATCTGTTATAATATAAATTAGATGCATAACTCTCAATTAAACGAAGTACCATCAAACAACTTGATTCATCTATCATTATCCATAATATCATTCTGTTTACCATATTCTTTAACGTAAGCGAATTGAAAACATTCCTTCGGCAACTAGAAGACTACTTAAATGTGACCTTTTCATTCACTCGCTCCTTTAAAATTATCTCTGGAGTGGCTTTCAAACAAAAGATGTATTACAAGTTCTTAGTCTTATCCACTTGTACTTCGATTCTATTCTCGAGTTCGAAGAAGCAGGGTTCTTTACTTATTGATTTTCTAAATGTATTTGATTCAAAGTAAAGGCCGATTCAGACGTAAACATCTCCCTTGAATGTAACATTGAGAATGTTTTGGAATTATCGGTTTAATTTTGTCTTTGATGTAGGCATTTTCGTTAAATGTTTCGTTTTTCTTATTATGGGTATAGGTACTATTTTCACACATTCGAAATATGGTTGACATTTGGAAATGAAAATGTTATTTAAATCACAGAGTGATGTAGATAAAATTTAGGTTAAGTTCTTTTATGTCAACTACGTTGATAAACAAAAGCAAATAATTTTACAAAACATTGAAGTTTGCTTTAGGGTACACTAACAAATTAGGACAGTACATCTCAGGTGGATTTTCTAAAAAAATAAGAAGTCGTACAAAGGAATTGTATAGTTTCGTAGCAAATGAAAGTGCTACAACTAACAAAACAAAGCATCCTAAGAACAAAAATAAAATTTATTTCGCGTCGTCAAGACCGAGGTGTACACTCGAGTGGTCTTTTTTAATTACCACCATCTCCTCAATTCTTCCTCTTTGTGACCAAGTAATTTTTGTTATTTTCAGCGCAACCAAAAGCACGAAAGTTACGGAGAGCTCTTGTAACATATTCTGTGCGGTTACAAAGGCACACATTTTGTGGATAATTCCACATATTTAGTGGGAAAAATCACTAGTGCGCCTTAAATGCCAAACAATTTGAGAAAGGTTGAAAACGATTGCATTCCTAGCAAAAACATCCGCCGCAATATTCCACTGAAACGTTACAATGACATATGTTACAAATGTATCTTAAGTTAATGAATGTTCACCACAATATCTTATTAAAAAATATCTATGAAAAGTAAAACCAAAACAAACATGATTTGAGAGTTGGACACCAGGAATGTGTACAAAATAATCTGTTTTGAAGACAAATAATTACGTAACCAACTTTGTCTCCGTATTGTATTTAATTACATTTTTAATTATTATTATATATGTTGTGGTGTTATTGTATTTATTCTCCTTCTTTAATTTTATACTTTTGAAATATGTATATTTACACGTTTTACAACATTTTACATTAATTCATTAATGTTGAAAGTATATTTTAAATTAGCGTTTTCAAAGCCCCAAGCTATTATCTCGGACTGTTTCCTTAAAACTTTTTTTTACTCTTAAAAATTGTTGTTGAATATTATTTCAATAATTGAAGGCAGGTAGTTATCTGAAATTATTGACTAGATTAAAACTTTGTGGGGTAAATTTAATTTTTTTTAAATATTAATATTCAACATGAATGTGGGAATGCTTTTTACTCGAAAAATCAACAACCAGGAGACAGGACTTGAATCTGTGACTTCTGAATTGGCGCTTCGCTGCTCTAAGCCTGACCCGTGCCGCCGATGTGTGCAATCGACCTATCTGGCATAAATTAATACTTTCGTATTGTTTGATAACAAATAAGCGACGATTTAAATTTAAAGCAGAAACATATAATTATTCTTATAACAAAATTGTTTTGATTTTAAGGAAAGCATCTACAAAGTGTAACCCTACTATTCACGAAAATAACCGTTTTGGAATTTTCTCTTATTGTGATATTTTACAGGATTATATTTATGTTAAAAATACCATGTAGTGTCTACCATCAGGAAATTTATAAGCTCATTATTGGTAACCAATAAGAAAACTGTTTTAATTCCGCATTCGTTTGATGTTTATTCACGAATAATAAGAATATCTGTATGAAATTCAAAGAATTGATTTTTAAGAAATTTGATGTAAAAATGCTACGGAATTGATTTTAAATTTCTAAGGAGTGTTCATTTAAACATTTTGTTATTAAGAATTGAGCAATTTCTGTATTCTTATCAAAATATTGTTCATATTTTAATAAAATGTTGATATTTACATTACAGGAGCCACCTAATATATTAATTGAAGTAAACTTCAACAGATGAAATGGTATCAAATTTATATTTCATGGATTGAAGTGTATTAAAGTGTATGAAAATAAAATTTTACAATATTTAAAAAGAGATATTATACTCTACACGGCATGTAATAAGAAATTCATGTATACTAACTCCCACTTGATTGCAGACTCCTATTATTTTTAGAAAAAAACAGAAAAACCGAAAAAGAATCTAAATTTTGATTTATCAACTTTCCTCTATTCCAAGTAGTCTGTACTATTCGTAATGTCTTTCCAAAATTTTATTTCCGATAAAAGGCTTCCGAACAATTTCTGCGCACTGCGCACTTGTAAACTATGTCTCAATACCGTCAACCATAATTCGCTTTGCTGCAGTCTGCACCTAAAATTTCCGTATAACAAATTGAATCACACTTGTGGAAATAAACCTCTTGATAGAAATTTAAATTAAATGTCTATCTATCTACATTTTTCAAAGGGAATATTGCCACCTAGGAAACTTTATGCACCCTTTAGTTAAATGTGCCTAGAGAGAAAAGATGTGGAAATTAAATTAACGTCCAATTCCCACCCGGAAGGTTGTAACGTAGTTTCCTGGAAATAATTATCTCTAGATAATTTTGGATTAATTACCACGGCTTAATGTTGCTTGGTGCGTAGAAGGAGCTCATGAACCTAATTGCATTTCAACTTCTATCAACGGAATTGAAAAGGCGAACTTTATTAAATATAGCTCCAATAGCTGCAGGAAAATGAGTGCTATTCCCATCGGACCTTGCAATAACCTTCGATCGAAGAAGTTTCATCATCAGTGAAGGTATTCATTATTCTTTGGGGAGCAGCATCTGAAATATCAGAATAAAATAAATCAGTAAATTCAAGTTCACTTTAGCTTCAATGCAGAATCTGTTGAAAATTTATAAATCCACTCAGAGAAGAGAAGTTTTTACCATTTCATGAAAGGATTTTAGAAGAATTTTTTTTTTAAAAATATGCGAAAACACTTAATGTTCCTTTTAACTTTAAAATTGTTAGTATCATATTTCGTTGAATTGAAAAAAGTTACACTATTCGGACATAAATATATATAATAATATATTTAACTGTATACCAAGAGGAAAATACTAAATCTTGATACGTTGATAAAAAAACACGTTATTAAATGGAAATTTGAAAAGGGTAATGTTAGGGAAATCGTCTAGAAAATCCGTCATAGTCGTAGTGGTCTACTTATGTTTTTGAACAAAATTTATATATATTTTATTTCTGGTTGCTTGAACTTTCAAGTTCAAAACTTATATCCTAGACATCATTTGTTTTGAAAGAGTACTTTAACTTTTTTATTCAAGCCTTTCATTAAATTGAGTACAGTTGTATTAGTAATATTTTTGTATGCTCTTTTCCATAAATTCAACTTCATTTTTGACAAATTTCGTCATTTTTCTTAGCCCCTTTTTCATTAGTGCCCAATATCTCTCTACTGGATGAAGTTCGGGGCAGTTTACTGCATTGGCTTCCGATGGCACCATATTTACTTGATTAGTTCTGTATTATCACATAGTTGCATTTGCGTAATGACTCGTAACTAAATTTGGCCAAAAAATAACCTTCATGTTGCTGGTTAAAAGGTAGAAGACGTTTTTGAAGGCAATCATTGATGTATAAATTTGAGTCTAGTGTCTCTTTAACAATAAATTCACTGCTTCGTGAACCACAAGAGCAGAGTGCGTGCCAGATCATGTACTTTGTCGGAAATTTTGTCATTACTTTTGTTGAAATATTTATGTGTGCTCCGCTCTGACTCTTTGCAGTAAAGTGTAAAGTATTCGTCACCTGGTATCTGTGATAAGTCTGCCTTGCAGTAGGTTTCATCATCCATTACGACGCAATCGTATTTCAAGTAATTTTCATAAAGTTTCCTTCCTCAGAGGTATTTTCGTACCTTGTAGCTCTTTAATCCACACATTTTTTTATGCCTGTGTACTGTAGATTTTGATGCCCCTGCCAATATCGCTATATCTCACTCCCCAAAATTCGTGGTTTCCGAGAAAAAGTACTCTTCATATTTTTTATGGCCTCTGGACGGGATGAGACGTGTACCTGACCCTCACTTCATTTTTATTGATATGCCTCGCCTGTACTTCATATTAGCCCTTTTTACTGTTAAACAACTTTTGTAAAGATCTTTTGAAATTTTTAAAAACGAAATTGTGGAATTTGCCAAGTATTTGGAAAAAATCGCTTTACACACTTCCTTTTCACTTTGAGTCATTTTAACACTTTAGCTTGTAGCACACGAATGGTTCATATCAACTCAAGATTCAAAATTTATAAAATTGTTTAGCAAAAAAATGCAAACCTGAAATGTTATACTTTTATATTGTTGTTATAACAAGAACTAAATGAGTCTGAACCACTCTTTATTTTGTAAGCGTTGAAAGTATCCTCAATAAGATATTCTTACCTTAATTCTATATTAATTACTTACATAATAAGCAAAATCACTATTCCAAGAAAATGAACTAGTCATCCAATTAATTTGATTTGGATAGATTTTTTTATCAAATTTTATTTAAAAATTCTATGGAGAAATAATGAAAAAGTAAATAAACGATTTACAAATTTATAAGAAAGCATAATTCGTTAGCGGAATATGGTCTGAGAATATCTTTTTAAAATGTCAGGGGTTTTCGGTCGTAAAACGACTACAGGTAGGAAATCTTGATAATGCAATTAGCAATGCGGTTGGGGTGGAGTCCCGAGTAAAAATAATTTGTCTGGTATCTTTACGCCCAAACTAAGTACAAACATTTAAATTTTTTAAATTATACATGCGCCCGAAACTAGCAGGCATAGCGAACAAATGAGCCCAGTACTATCATGATACTCTCCCGCTACAGGTACGAAAATAAAAAAATCCACCCGCTACAGAGTTATACTCGCTTCCGCTACAGGCCCAAAAATTTAAAAATATGCCAGCCACACGGGTATGCACGCTCCCGCTACAGGCACAAAAATCTACAAATTTGTTTAGTTTCTACAAATTGAATTAGACGACAGATAAAAACAACAATAATATATTACACATATATTATATATTACACATATATGAGTAGAATACATTATTTATTTTATGAGACGTCACAGACCTTAATCTACGAAAATAATTTTATTGCATTTATTTTCAATTTTTAACCTGGAAAAAGGTAAGCGTACCATGCTACGTTTGTACTATTTCGTGCGTCTTTTAACAATACGTGCCTGCAGCGGGCCGCATTTGAAAAAATAAGGTTTTCGATCAGACGTACGGTGCCGCGTTTGGGAGCCATACAGGCGTTTTGATGCCGTGCGTGCCTGTTTCGGGCTAAAAATGGGCGAGCCTTAGTTTTTACTCGGGGTAGCATGTCCTATTCATCAACTCAGAGTATGACTTATCCAAAAGTCATAACTTAAATTAATTGAAATCCTTCGAGCTCCGATATTCGTAGCGATCCTCGCCACATTTTAACGTAGAATATCAGCGAAAAAAAAAAAGATTTCCAATTATTAATTCCTGGAGTATTTTGGGAGCAAGGTGTCTTGTATTAATCTCCTGAATTCGATATTTCCTCGAAGAGCACTCGCCCCACAGTAACTAACTCTTAAAGCTCGAAGGTTGGAATCTGAGTTGATTTGCGATTACAGTCAAGGACTTCATTGTACAATTTTTGTAAAGAGAGCCTTATAAACCTATCCAGACCTTTGGAGCCTTACGATGACAGGGCACTTCGTCTTGTAGGTCAGGCATGGTGCTTTCATGAAATACCGTGGAGTGAGGTGTTGGGAATGTGTGGCTTAATTTGGACCATTTCCATTTACCCGTACACTTCCTGCAATATTACAAGCATGAATGCCCGGAAGGGATTTCACTGTGCGAAACGAATGCGGCAAGAGGTTTTGCAACTTGAATAAGCGCTTTACCGGAAGTCGGAGGAAAGTTCATTCATTTCATCTCTGCAACAAATATTTGATTTTAGAAGAGTTGTACTTTGAGAAAATGTTGGCACACAGCATATAGAAGTGTTTTATATTGCATAAAGTAATATTTCCTAGAACATAAATGTTTAAAAGTGAAGTAAAGAAATTTCCCATATCCACCGAATAAATGTGCTATTATTTATAAATATTCGAGTGTAATTTTTGTAAGCACTATTCACGAAATTGAATTGTCTGGCGACAATTGAACGAAATATTGCATTTGAGACACATACCCTCAGTCCTAATATACAGTAAAACTAGCATATAATACCTAGAATCATCCGTTTTTGCATTGAATTCATTAGTTAACTAGCAAAAGAAAGCATTATATCATCTTTATGAATATTTCATTCGCGCAAGTTGATTCTTTGTTAGACTTATATATAAACACTACTTTTTTTAATAACTTTTTAATATTCAAACAATTTTTTATGACTTTTTAAAATCATTTTTCCAATTTCTAATAAAATAATCTTTTTAAGATTATACAGTGAAATTGGGAAAAATAATAAACATTGTACGTTTTTCAAAAAGAGCGATTTTGGAAAATCACAGAATTCGATATCACTCAAATAATAAACTTAGCGGGGGAAAGCCATAAATCTTACGTAAGATAAGAACCACAAAATAATTAATAATTCCAAATCATATCCATTATTCAAAATTTTAAGTAGTGCATTTTTATTTCCTTCACCACATTCAAGCCAGATAATTTGAAAATTAGTAATGGGTTTTAAAACTTCAAAAAATCGTTTTTATAATAGTACACCATGAGAGTAATATTTCCTGAAAATTTCAAGTCAATTCCAGCAGAGAGACTTTTGAAACTCATTCTATGCGGCCTGATTGCGAAAAATCGTAACTTTAAACGCGTTTTTCTCAATACATAGACATTTTCATAGACGGTAGGCAAGATATTTAAAAAACAAATGCATCGATTAATCTGAAATTTTTCACACTACTTTTAAATTGATAAATTTATTTGTGATTGAACGAAGAATTTTTATTTTTTGATTACTACCGATTTTATAATCCAAAAGTTTGCACGAAACTCTGGACCAAAATCAAATTTTATTATTTTCGAATTCCTCCATTTTATCATGAACTATTACTATCTACTAATAGAAAACGTTCGAGTTTTGCAGATGAGTCCTTCCTATGGTCCTTCTATGGTTACTGTATAGAAAACGCTTTTGCATATCACCTCCCATAGGGTCATTTTTAATATTTTTCATTGAAAATTCTTTTTCGAATGCCATAAGTTAAAATAATATAATTCATTTAGTTTCTTTTAAAAAAATTATAGATCTTTTTAGCACTCAAAACCCATGTAACTATACCATACGTAACTACTTTTTGAGGTATTTCATTAATAAATAATAAATTTTTTATTATTTTTCAAAAATAATGTGAGTTGTTAAATCTTGTAAAATTTTTCCATAATTAATAACACTCAAATCCATTATTTCTGAACTGCAATTACTTTTAAACCATGAAACCATAAAATATGGTATTAAAAATACCAGAAATAAAGCCATTTGAGGTACGATTCCAAGAAAATAAGTTAATTTAGAGAATGAATTCCTTACGAAATGGTGTGGGAAATCAGACCTCTGAGTTAAGTTAATAAATATTCACTGAATCCGCAAAAAGATTTATTTTTCCTGAAAAAAAAACAAAAGGTTTACAAAATTCTGAATTTTCCTGCCATAAATTACTTTCGGTGAAACGAGCGCGTATAAAGTTCATCGGGAACAACCTGGCAAATGACTTCGCTGGTAGCATATGTAAAGTGTGCGAAATCTTCTTGCATTTTACATACGGAGGAAATCATCTCTTCCGTTACAGGAGTTTGTTTTGAAAATTCGTTAATAAAAGTAAAACAGAGGAGGCCCAAACTTAAACGCTGCCTCCAGGAAAACTCTGGTGGTGGTGTTCCAGGAATGATGATTCTGGCATGCTTCTTGACATAAACTTTTTGCCATTTCGATGGTCTCTCAACTCAAAACATTTCAGCAGGATATGATGGAAAGAAGGCGCTTAATTCGTTCACGAGTGTAATCTTTATTGGTCCATTAACCGTGTGCCTCCTAAGTGGGTTTCTTCTCGCTACACATTTCATAACCGAATTGGTCTACCAAAAGTCTCATAAAAGAAACTCCGGTTCATGAGAATTTTTCGAGTTTATTATTCGTAAAACCTTTTTCGATTAGGCCAGAATTCGGTTGCAGTTTATTCCCATGCGAAAAAGTAACACGTCCTCCAGCATGAACTTTACCTAAAAAAATACAATTTTTACGTCACAATTAAACTGACATCGTTTTATTCCATGTACCACGCAATCATTTTCTCATTCAGCAGACTTTCAAAACCACCTTCACCCACATGTTTATATAAAGCTATTAACAAAAATATGTATATCGATATGATTCATTTTTGACTAATAAAGTGGAATGAACATAAATATGTCATACGTTTTGATTACTGGTAGCACCAAAGCTTTAAAAGGTATCAAAATTGTTAATTTATTTTAAACCCTGCTAACTGATTACATTGTTTCGAAACATATGTTCTATTAAAATTATATGAGGAATTTGCTCCAAAGCTAATTAGCTTGCTTTTATTAACGCACATGTCCCTAGGAATTCTATTATTATGGAAAACCCTTAATAAGATCACGTTTCATCAGCTGCGAATCAAGGGTCCACCAATTTAATTTTCAACAAAAGTGAAAGGTGAATTTTAATCAAGCGAAGTTCAACGATGCAAAACGATTCCGTGAGCTGACGATATCGATTTTGGTTTTTCATTTAATTTAAAGTTGTGCAAAATAATAATTAGCAACCAGACTGGAAAAAAGGGTTCTTCGGAAGTAGCTTTATCTTTCTCGTCATGCTAAAATAATGTCACAGAAAATGCAGGGAACCGTGAAAAGTTCCGAAAACAAATTAATGTTTCATAATCGTAAACTAGACCAGTGCTCGTTAAGATGTTTTCTTCCGGAGCGGCTGAATTGTTCTTTCAATGTGGGTTAGTTTCACCAGTTTTGCTTCAGATAAATAGACTTATTTAAATCGCTAATAAGCTCCTTATAATAGTTTTGCTTTGATTAAATATTTCCTTTGGTGCTTTTATGATGATGTAAAAGCATAAGGATTCATAATTTTTATTTAAATCCGTTTTATAGTTTTCAATATATAAATCGTTTTGAATTGTATAATATCAAAATTTACTTACTTCTTATTGTTAATATTTAAATTACTCATTCAATATTTAAAAAATATACACTACTCATTATTTATTACTAATTAGAACTCAATTTTGTTACAATAATTTAAGAAATTGCAATTACCGAATTATGTATGTATTATCGTTCGTTTATGTTGTTATGTAATTTTGGCTGACAAAGTATGCTGCGATTGCAAACCTTTGCTCAACTACTATTAAATAGTGTTAGTTGTATTATGCCTATTAATAATAATAAATAATAATTTAATGATTCTAGCAAAAATTGTTAATCTAACAATTAACTAATATAATATTTATGCCTATCTTATGTAAGTTTCCGTTTTGGAGATTGAAACACTCAAAAAAAAAATAATACTAATTAACTACTATAACTTGTAATGAACCCCAGCAATCTCACAACAAAAGGTCAGCAATAAAAATGAGTTGTGCATTATTAAGCTCGAGCGAATGGCCAGTTAGAAAGCATCATTAGAACAAATGAGACTCCACACCTCAGGGTAGTTATGTTGTTGGGAAACTGATCAAGTAAGTACATAACGCCGTTAGACACCAGATTAAAGGATTTGCGGCCTTGTTACTTGCATTACCTCCGCAATTCCATGGATGCTTATAAATAATTGAGATTTTCATTTTGGCAGCGTGAAAACCGAATTGCGGACGCAAACCATTAATAAGCGCAAGACGTTCACGGAATTATGTTGGCTATGTACGCGTAATGCGGAGAAAGTACGTTGCTGGAGAATTTGTGTTTTCAAGAGGTGATTCAGGGGATTTTGCGGCACGAAAACAGCATAAAGCACCTAAAGTACCGCCACTAATTAGTAAATGTGCTCGACAAGAAGGCTCGTAGCTCCTTTGTTAAGTAATTCAACTCGAGTCAGCTTCAACGATCAGTATTAAGAATAAATCACGGCAGAATAACTGGCGAAACGAACGACTCTTAAAACTAATGAAGAGGAAAATGCGAAATGTGTCGTGTAATGGCGTGTGCGACATTCTGCAATTTGTACCTCCTAGCTGGCTTAGCCCTATTGAAGGGCAAATAATTGTCGCAAAGTAATGAGCCGTTTTATCCAGGAAATTTTTGAAGGGAGCAAAGAGCAAGTAGAACATCACGACAAATATTCTCAACGTCTGAAGGTTAAAGGAAAAGAAAAGTTTGAAACTCAATCCGCCTTGTATTCCTTAATCCTCAAAATTTCCTTTTTCCCATTTTACGTATGCCTGCACCCACCCTTTAGCGCTATTACTTACTAGCTGCAGTTTTCAGTATGTCCAGCAGTCACGAACTAGCAGAACTTTTAATGAGAAAACTTGGTTTATTTGCTGCAAATATGTTGCAATCGTTTTAAGTAATAATTATTGAAGTTTTCAGCTAATTTCACATCTTGTAGTAGAAAACTATTTAATTTCCTTGGAAAATCGAACAAGGCAATGAGTACAACGACTTTTGAAATATTTAATGATTTGAGTTTAAAAAGATCGGAAAACCTTTGTAATTAAGGCTACTGAATCTCGCATCTGAAAGTACAGAAAAGGATATATAATAATTTCAGAAACAACTAATATTTTTAAGAATTTGTTGACTTCATTTGAAAGTCTCCATGCAATTTGTATATTTTCAAAATGTCGAGTATTGGAAAGCTACATTACTCGTAGCATTCAGTTTTCTTGGGGCACATGCAAAATCATATAAATCTATTTTGCATTATTGTATTATACTTATAATAACAACCTATCCGAAAACAACTTTCTAAAAGTTTAACAGTTAAAATTTCACTGATAATTTCAATACACGAAAAATGAATTGACAAATCAGTGCTTTTAAAATAATCCTATACTTCAGAAATCATTTATAGATAAATTCTACTCCACTAATTTCTTCAGTAAACTAAAATTTAACTGATTACAGTATTGAACTAAATTTTGTATATATTTCAAGCAACATTCAATTTGATTTTTATTGATACTTAAACTTGAATTTTGAGTAGTCTGCAGAAAGTTTGAAACCCATTACTCTTTAAGTCAATTTTAATTATTAAAATTAAATTTTGTCCTTACTTAGCCTATTTATATCAAACTACAAGTGTAAATACATACAAAAAAAAGTTTAGTTTATAATTATTATTAGTGCCCCTTTTTTTGATGATATCCTTATTGTTATGATTTTATTTCATAACTAGACTAAAAATGGCTTTTATTGCAATAAAAATAAGGACATACTCTAATTATTATATTCAAGAGCATAAGACACATACTTAGTTTACATTATGTGGATAGGAACGATCTCTAGAACTCTTTTGAGCTCTTTCGTGCATCCACTTAAAATGCTCTGTCTGTCAAAATGAAAACAGACGTGTACATTTATAAACTAAACACACCATCATTTGGCAAAGGGCAGTTATTGAAAAATTCATGTTAGCTCCTCTTGAGTAAATTTTCTGCTCGGAAGTGCTTTCGAGAAAAGAATTTTAAAGCGTGAAAAGTCAATTCTTTTGTTCAAAATTTTACAGAGGTCGGAACGGTTGGGACGCTAAATTTTTTATTTAATACATATTTCGTTCGTTGTACTTCCGTATGCAACTTCTTAGTAAGAAGTTTTTTAACAAAAGTATTAAGAGCTCAAAGGGTTGCCTATTTATGTCGAATGACCGTAGGTTTTACGTGTCTTGTTAAAATAATTTATTAGGGTGCATGTATGTGGGCTATACTCGTACAATAAATTTTCTTTACAACCTTATCAGAATATCTTCTTTGTCAAAAAAGGGATCAGCACTGAATTACACTAGACTTACGAATGGAAGGAAAAAAAATAAATTGAGAACAAGAAAAAGAAAAAAGAAATTCTTTGTTATTAAAATTAACAAAGAATTTCAAATTTGTCAAATAAGTGAAAAATCTGAACATTTGTATTTATTTTCAATAATCTTTCACAGCTATTTCCAGCGAAGAATTGAACATGTTTTTAATTTAAGAGTTTTCTATAATTTTAACCAAAACTTTAAAGTAATGTGCAGAACATTGCAACGGAAAAAGGTCAATTTTTAAAATTTTACCAAATTCCGTGAGAAGAGTTCAAACTCAAATTAATCTTTTATTTGTATTTAATGATAAAAATATTAGCTATTTTGTTTTCCAATTTGTATGTTTAAAATACGCCGTATTCATTTTTTAAGTACTTCTGCTTTGTTAGTTATTCTGACAGTTATTTCATTACTTTTATATTAAATATTTCGTAAGAAAGAGAAATAGTAGTACAACAAAAATGAAAATATCCAATAATTAATCTTTTTAGTCTTCTAATAACAATAATTGAATAATTATGATATGATATGATATGATTTGATATGATTAATATCAGGTTAACGCCAGCAGTCTGATTTTAATATCATTAAATTTTTGAAAATTGCTTCTGGGAGAAATCCATCTCGAGTCCGGTAAAAATTTTGTGAAATACGACTACATGAAATATAAAGTCCAATGAAGCGGACTTAATTCAACGGTAAATTCCACAGTTCATATGCAAAGAGATGCATCAAATTAAACGTGTTTCGCTGTCACCAACTCAAAATCTGCATTTATGCGCATATATAACAAGCATACAGCGAATAGGTCCACTTTTTGGAATTTGAGAGCTCAGCAGGATGTAACCCGAACAAAACAGAATTATTCAACAAGGACTAGGACGGAACGCATCCTGCGGGAAGGGGTTATAAAAGAAAGGAGTTTGTTTGTAGAAGAGCTCCGACGAGGACGTGTAGGTGTCGAGGCACGATTCCAAGAGCATAATAAAGCCACTGGCGATTTGTATTCGTACATGGTACCAGGTCTGATTGAGGCATCAGTCGATCGAAAATCTTTCGCTTTAGGGCTATTGACTAGACTTGAAAAACATTCCTCGAGTGACTGACACTCATCTGAGTTTGGTAGATTTATTGCTAAGGGCGCGGTGCAGAACACACCTGCCGAAAATGTCAATATTTGCCGAAATTTACCCTTCAGCATGATCCACAAAGGGTTAGTCAAACAGAATAGGAAAACAAAACCTCTCTTTGGCGAATTCTCTATGAAGTTCTCAATGTTTGTGCCGCTAAAAAAGACATAATCTTGTTTAAAACACCTTTAAAGTATTTACCTCGATAAAGACTCCTAACTCTTTTTGCTATACGAATTAACATTAAAAGAACACTTATTAAGATACTTTTTGCCAAAAACAAAGGCACAAAATGAATAATAACACATCGATCAAAAAGTTCTTGGACTAATTCCTAAAATAAAATTTCATCAACATAGACTTTAAAAATGATACATTCATTCCAACGCTTCTTTAACATTTCGATGCCTTCCATATAAATAAAACGATTTGTCTTTACCTTCAAAATAGACGTTTGTTTCAGATATGACTTCACGTTTGACGCAAGTCTTTGATCTTCAGATTCCCTGTAATACTTTTCAAGGTTTTGTTGAGCTTGAATTCCATACCCAATTACAAAAAAAAAAAAACAAAATCAACACACAAAATTCAGTTTTTTCCATTGCTTTAAATATAATAAAAGTGGCGTCACTAAAACTTAAATATCATAATTCTTAGATTGTGCCCGGGAGATTAAACCAGGGACTACTATAGTTACCGATGTAACTATATTTTTTTTAATCCTCTTTATTCTTTCGTTAGAAGAATTTACTTTCAATTTTAGTGATTTTAACATGCTAAAACATATTCTTTGTATCGATTTATAAGGAACATCCACTACACCGTTCCGTAAGCGACCCGCATATAGCAAAATACCATGTCCATTCAGCGCAAGCAATATCTTTGAGAATATTTTGCCCTTCTCAAAACGACTAATTGCATATTAGGCTTTTGCAATAAGGTTTTGGTATGGACAAGTTTATTATTAATGAATCTTCATAAAACTTTTTTATAGTTAGTCCAGCATTATGAAAAGCGTACAAATTTTCGAAACAGAGTTATTTAAAAATCTAATCGTCATCAACGTCGATATTTTTTTGTACTTGGGCTTTTATGTAGTTTGGTATTTTATGATGCATCAAAAAAGCGGATGAAAACAGCGATTAAATACTTTCTTATTAGAACTGTTTGTTTATTAAAACCTAAAATTTCTACGAAATAAATATGTAACTATAGTATATATAATTTCATGTATTTTCATTTTATTGGACCGGTGTACTCAACAGGGAAACTTTGAAGCTGAAGCGTTTTGGTTTTTTAATGGATCAATTTCTAAAAATAATTACACATTACTTTAAAAGGAAGAAACTATTAAGGCTTTATTGATTTTAAGGGACATAATCTTGCGATTGTGCCTATTATAGATGTACATGCAATATTAACTTTACAGATTGAAGTCATTTAAATTGAGAAACCTACGACCAAACTGTCTAGGGTCTGTCAAGGGTCTGTGCCAATCGGAAACGTTTTACTCCGCTAAGCAAAAAAAAAAAAAAAATTGACGAAAATTATAATGTTTTGTATTTAAACAATGGCATGTTATGTATAAGACCAAAAATGATATGCTGAAATTTCAGTTTACCTCTTTGAGTAAAACCGGCTATAACATTTTTGTTAAACTTTGTTTTAATTTCCCTTTTCTTCGCCAAACTTAACAAAAATAATTTATTAAAAAAAAAACTATTACCGAAGAAATCTATAATTTAAAATTAAAACTTAAGTATCTAAAACCAAATTTAAATTTAAGTTAAATAATTTAATCTTTTTTGCCAAAATTGACAAATGACTGAAGAGGCTAAGTAAATGCGAAATAATTAATTTTTTTAAAAATCGAAATTTTATTTCGAATGGTCACTGCAAATTTGTGAACTAGATATTCACAGGCCCAAAAAATCGTTTTGACATAAAACATAAATAGAATCACAAAAGCATAATTCGCATTTAAGTACAAGAATTTATGATAGGCTGCATATATCTATGTCTATGGACCTTCTCGTTTTAAGAAATAAAGAACTTCAATTTTCAAGACGTCTTTTGGGTGCTGTCTCTCAAAGTGTCTCATTTAATATTCCATCTGGATTAAATCATAACATAAAACCGCAATTTTTTTTCCTTTTGCTACATACCAAGAAACTCACAACATTAATTTATTAGCTCTCAGCACAGCTTCAGCTAATGGACCATTAAATTAAACTCTAAAGCCGTGAGGTGCCTTTCGTCAAGCCTCCCTCAACGTCTCTGATATTTGGCGAACATGGATGAAATGGAGGAAATCTCATCGTCATTATCAATTATTGCGATTAAGATCTCGTCTAGCCGCAAACGTGCCAGGAATATTCCTATTCAAGGACGATGCAATATTTATCATTTCCCATGGTACGAAAAAAACTCATATCAATAGATATAAAATACCAGGAAGGGTCGGATAAAATTGAGTCGGTGTTGGGCACCGATTTTTTTCTTTTTATCAGATTGACTGCTCGTTTCCATAATTAGAAAGCAAGCCTAGGCCAGACGAGGTTTCCTTATTCCCGTAAACTTTGTTAAAGCGAGTGTAAAAGGTGAGCGTGCAAATTACGTCCTTGTTTCCCTAGGGAATCGTAGCCTCTGTCACGCATCAATTACTTTCTATTGTACCTTTGCTAGGATAATCGTATTCAGCCGCACTCAACTAGATAAATATCTTATTATCCCTAAGAAAACCGCAAGCCGTTATTTGCATCTTTATTGAGTGCTTTGGACTCTGGCACGCTACTCCCCGAAATGGAGGGGTATGTTTTCGATAGCCTGTCTTTGTGCTTCGTGGTTCGTTTGTCGCGTTATCCTATCTTATGCTTCAAAACATGTCAAATGAACTGTGATGTTTCCGCAAATATATGAGTTTGCAAGATGTACTTTATGCGATTTCTTCCCACATTGTAAGGATAAGGCCATTGTTTGTTGTAACTTAATGACTGGGAACTGTAAAATGTGCTAAATATTATTTTTGTCCAGTAAATAAAGTAAGATAATATTCGAGATTGTAATTCTTAGAAAAGAAACAAAATTTATATAATTATATTGAGATAACGAAGATAATATTAGTAGTTGGGAATTTCTTATCTTATATATTCTTTCTACTGTCCCTACATTTCTTTTTCTCCACTAATAATTCACCAAGCTCAGTAAAACACACACCAAATGATGCGTTTTCGTTTCCACTTCTGACAAGGCATACTCACTTATCATTAAAATGCGCTATTTGTTTAAACTTTGCGTTTAAATATAAAAAAATAACACCAGAGACAAACGTAGTGGATACGAACAGAAGTTTGTGTTTTCTTTTTCCCTTTTCACCATATCACATTCCTTTTTCTTTTTCTTAGACTGATTGATGTCGCATATTGCCACGGAAAAGGACTCTTGAAGGAGTGATGTGAAATTTCGCACTGGTTATTTTTATTTCGTTTTATTTTTCTTATTAAATGTATAGCATTATGGATTAAAATAAAACTTCTTATTATTAAGTCGCATTTAATTATTTTTAATTTTTACTTTTATAATAGTATTAAAAATGCACACATCTGAGTAGTAGTTTCGCAAATTCTTATTGAAACTGGCGAATGCATGTATAAAGTTAAAAAAATTTCATTTATAATAAGTAAAATTGAAGAAAACTATAAAAAAATTACACACAATGCGCACAACTTTACAATTTGTTCTTTAAAAATTCTTTCGTAAGAACCAGAATTTTGTTCTTTGCTTAAATATTCAGTGAATTAAAATTTCTTTACTCTCAGCTAACCCCAAAACATATATTGTTCACCACTGTGCTACTGATGAAAATTTCGAAAAAGGAAAGAAATAAATCTACAAAAATTTTAATTTTGCACCTGTCTAGAAAACAGGACAGAAGAAGTATTCAGAGAATCGATTGGTTTACTTTGCAATACGTTTTTCTTAATCATGCTATATAATAATAATAATGCTGTATATACATATAATTTTGCCTATTTTATGTAAAACGTTTCTCCGTTTCTTAATTAGATATTAAAATACTTTTTTACGTTTACATGTACATTTGCAAGTCTATCATTTTCTTAAAATGTACGTAACCATCCCCTGTCATTTGTAGATATTAATCAAATCGAAGTGTCTGTCTATGGAATCATAATAAATGTCTTTTTCATGTAGTTATTTATATGATTTAAAAACCCATACAATTATTTTTACAATTTTTGTCTGCCTATCTGACTGTCCAGGATAATCTCGCAAAAGACTAAACCGATGACGATGGGACTTTCAAAAGTACAGGTCTTTACCGGCCATAATTTAGGATATTTTTGTTTAGAGTTTTATCTCTTCCTAGACCTTGTCATTGATAATTTTTGCGTAATAATTAATTTTAAAGTCTCTTACATTTCACTAACGCTTCAGATACGTGCTTTGTAAGGGTTAAAAAGTATTTCAACACTTTTATATATGTTCTTAACTATTTTATTAATGAGTGTTTCACTGTAAGTGAAAGTAGAAACAAATCGTTAACAAAATGTTAAAGGTCGCTAATTTTGGATCTATATAGGTATTATTAAAAGTGTTTTAAATATAAATATAGATTTTACGGGTTTTTTATACCGTGCGAACCCGAGTTTTTCAAATTAATACAACTTTTTGTCGGATACTCGCATAGAAGCAATAACTAAAAATAGTTGGTTCAAATTATAATATTATTTGGGACACTTTAGAATTATCATATTTCAGTAAAAAAATAAGTAGCTTTAGCACTACTGCTGGGGAGGCAAACTAGATCCAAATTACGTAATTATTATTTAATTTTGAATTACTCCCTTAAAGGTTGAATAATTCATATAATTGATTGGAAGTAATATTTCGGTATTTTAATATAATTTCAATATATTATGTTTGAATTAAGCCTAATGCGGAAGCTGTCGGATTTGTGAGGCGTTGTTGTTCTTGTTACATAACTAAATTAGTTGAATTTTAGAGCAAGCTATAGTTAAGTTGTTTACACAATGCACCCTTTGATGTAATGTAAATTGGCTGAAATGAAGATAAATTTATTGCTTTAGAATGTAATAATTTTAAAGACTTCACATCCGTAGTAAAACTTTGTTATTGACCACTAAAATTGTAGTCTATCCATCGGTCAAAGCCATAAGCATTTTTTTTTTTTACCAAATTTAAGAGCAACTATTTTTAGATACGAGTATATGTGCAGGTTTTTAAATTTAATTATCGTATATACTTTTATCTAAACAAAATATAAATGTTATTTTTCTTGTCCAGACTTATAGAGGTACTTCAGACTTTAGAGCCTCAGAAATAAAATTTGCCAACAAGCAATAAATTTAATTGACTTTAAAATAGCAGCACAATAGAACAATAAAAAAGCACCGATTTTACACTACTAATTTTATGAGATCTGCCTTGAATATAACTAGGACATAAATAAAACTGGATAGTTTATATCTTGCATGCAAACTATGGCTTTGTTATTTAAAAAATTCTATGAAACAGTAATCTCATATTTCTGGAGTTAGTGTAGTGCATGGTTCTTTATACGAGCAATGCTTTTGCACTACTCTCTTTTGTAGAACTTTAATTGCTATCTAAAAAAAATGTTTAATATTCATAAAAAATTTTTCCATTCAATTTAACTTTACTCCATAGAAAGAAGGAAATTTAACTATCCATTGAATTGTTTGTTATTTATTATGTAAAATGGTTTGCGAACGAACTATATAGTTTTTCTTCCCAAATCCTTTGCGTAAACAGTTAAATTATGCGACAAGACTTTATTTTTCGGTCAAATATTTTATCATTTGCTTGTATTTGATTTATTTTCTACTAAAACTAATAACAAACTCTTGTTCAGCAATTACGCTGCTAGTACGTATGGTAGTACTTGATACTACAAAACTTTGGAAAAATTTTATATTGCGGAAACTTTCTTTGAGTGGGTGACACATTTTACGTGATAAAACAAAGTGCATGCTACTCTTTCTCGGCAGTACATTTATCTTAATTTAAAACTTTTAAGATAAATATTTAAATTACGTTCAAATAGGTCCCAACTGTCTTTAAAGTCTCTATTAAAATTTAAATATAAGGACTGATTATGTAAAATTTCATCACATGTTATCCGATGTCATTCGCAAATCTCAACCCTTTTAAGAAAAGCCGAAAATAGATTTCAAAAATTATATTGGACAGGTTCGCCACAATGTTGTTATGTTGTTTCCTCAGGAATGCTTAGCATATTTTTTGTAAAGGTATAACCGAGAATTGAATTGAATTGGTCCTCGAGGGTTTCTTTTTTTTTCTGGTCAAAGCTTGTGGGAACGCATAAATTTATTTATTAGGGCAACTTTAGCCTACATATTAATGTGGAAAACAGACAATTTAACTTTGTTGTTAATATTTAACTTCAAGGCAAAATCAATAAAATCGCTCAGAGGAGACATATGCACAGTTTAAATTGGAAGGACATATATGCGAACAGTTTCGCTTGAGATCCCGTCAACTCAAGAAAAGAAATTGTCTGCTCTTTGAAGAGCTTATTGCCTTTCACAGTCTTGTCAGTGGAGCTGATGGGCGAGTACGACAAATAAAGGCGAATGTTTCAAGATCTTATTTCAGAAAGATTGCTTAAATATGAATATTCAAGTTGTACTGTTGAACTTCTTGTTTAGCTGACTTCTGATGGCTGCGAAAAGGATTTTCCGTTTAAACAATGAATTTCTGATGTTTGTCTTCGAAATTGGATTTTGCGCCCAGAAAAACGTTATATTCCACCAATATAGTACGTGTCGTTACATTTTCTGAGTGTTAGATATATTTTGTTCTTTTATATAATTTCTATTATCGAAAAGTCCTAGATATGCATATCGTTAGAAGAGAAAATGTTCTCAAAATATTATCAACGTAGGTATATCATACAATAACGAGGTACAGAGCATCGAATCAGATTTTAATAAAACTTTATTGGTAAATATCCACCCAATATATTATTGACAAAATAATAATAAAGAGCTTCTTTTCAAAGTTTAATTATCTAGTCTTGTTCATAACGATGTAATTTTGCGTAATTCTAAAATTGAATTATTAGGAAAATAAAATGTTATATAAAACTTACGAAGGAAGCTTTTTAAAGTATTAACTAACAATAAATAATAAAGTAATTTTATTCTAAGTTACACTAGAAGATTACAAGATTTTATTAATTATTTATGTATTATTTGTTGTTCTAAAACTTACATAGCTTAGATAGCTTTTTAAATGTGAAATATGTAAATATTGCATACAGGAAAATTTTGCAAATATCTTGCATCATTATAATTCCCATCTAAATTGAAGTAGTGCTTAAATAAATGGAAACAACAGACGACCAAATAAATTCCTTCTAATTCAATTTCGATTTTGTATAAATAGTCTTCGATACATATGACCTTGGATTTTGCAAAATAGCCAAAACATTCAATAATGCCACACAAACGATACCAGCTAATTCCCTCGCATTCGTTATGTTCATCGCTAAAGTGCTATATCGACGCCTAATCGAATTTTGATTCAGGCAATAAATGTGCGGTTCGATTTTGCATCATGGCTGGGAGCTGGGTAGGCATTAAATCTGATTCCTCTTATCCGTCCAACTAATCTCTATTTCCAGCTGAAAGCACGCAGAGGAGGCACTATATCTAGATAAGGTATCCATGGGGCCTTCGAAACAATTCAACAATGCAGCGCTAGCGCAATCGATCCTCTTTTATATTGCCTGTGGGAAAACCTAGAAAATATTGCTTTCCAGTAGATGCTTTGGATGCTTCACGTAAAAAAAAAAGTTGCGTCCAGGTAAATCGTTCTAGACTGTGGATCAATAAACGTTTTCTGCAAATTCTGCTAATCAGAGGATTTGTAAAGTGTATCGATCTTACCAGCTAAGAAACAATGCGAATTTTGTAAAAGAAGCCTTTGTCTTAAAAAATAATTTTAAAATTAATCTCCGCTTCAATTTGAAAGCAATTACACTTGCAAGAATAAATTGATTGGTTTCGGTAAAACACAGCGCAAGTTTCAATTGGGCTTCAATCCAGTGTGGATTCATAGACGCAGTGTAAATTCAAAAGAGATTTGGATGAAAGCCTTGTGAAAGGCATATTGTATTTTACGACATCTGCAGACTACGTGATGAAGTCATTGTAATTGAACCAACCACTGGAAATTTTTCTCGTTTTCTCTGTAGACGAAATTACCTTTAGCCGTGAAATGAATTCGATTTGCTTCGACGACGTCTGAATTGGCGACACTAAGCCATTGTTTTTCTTGCTAGTCGCTTCGGGTTAATTAAAAACAAATCCTGGCCAATACGAAAGACAATCTTTACTGCTTTAGAGCATCAAACGTGAAAATTTAGTCTCTTGGATTGAATTGGACTTGCGAACGTGTGATACCTTTGATATAAATGAATTTTTCTCACTGAATATTAAGTCCCAGTCCTAATTAATTTTATGTGCTCTCTTAACATTTCGTTGATCTTACTTTATTAGATGTTACAACGTAATTATATTTGATTAATCTCTTTTCTCTATTATGTTCTTTCTTCGTTTTATTTTCCATCATCCTGATTTTTTTATCTAGACCTTGTATTCATAAAGGCTATTATTAAGTGAACTCTTAGTAATTAATTAAATATTAACCATGGCATAATATTAAATTGTTGGTGTGAATCAAAAATTCAGTTACATTTTATGTAATAATGTCTACTAGTGTCGTTACATATGCACCTTACTTCAAATGATTTTATTTTTACTTGAACAAAATTTGTAGAACTAAAATAAAATCAAGTCTGGAGTCCTACATATATTCAAAGTAGTTTAATTTTGTTACATTAGTATATTTTAAATAAATTACGAAAAGAGCAAGTTATTCCTTAACGAATCGATTATTTCAAACTTTTTCCAACGGAATTTTGGTATATACTTATTCATTCCTGCCAAAAAGAAGAAATTGATATAACATAGTATCCTCTTTGATGTGTTTTTATGAAGTTAAAATTATATAAAAATTATAAATTCGAGCACTGGACACCAAAATGAATTTCAAGTAGTTTAACTTTCTTAAGGGTAAATGACCATCGAATTCATTCTTAGTAAATTTGTGTGTATAACTTCGACGTATTTTTGTTCTAATGCATTAAAAGTTTTCCTAAATAAATAAAATCCAGCGATCTATTTTTATAGATCAAAACACCATCATACGATAAGCGTTAACCTTTTACATTGCAACTAAAGAAAATAAATCACATTGATTCATAATTAAAATTTTCTTCTAGGACCATCGTAAACAAATTCTTATGACTAAAAACCAACCAAATAACTGCAACATAAAGAACCAGAACCAGAATAGTACCTTGAGGACCAAAACCTATTTAAAGAAAATGGAAAAATAGAAAATAATCACTTACCTAAATAACATGATAACCATTTAACTCTACCATAAGTGGCCAATATTTAATAAGTTATAAAATTAAAAGCTTTATAAAAACGTCAATTAACTTATTAACTGAATAACAAATGAAACACAATAATAGTTGAAAAATTTTTCTACACGCGTGCTATTGACAAAAATTGAATATTGGTGTAATTTTATTCTGCTGAATACAATTAAAAATAAATTTTTATACGTCTTATTTGAAGAATTTATTGAACCGAAGATCTTCGATTAATTAAAGTGATATATTTTTTGAAATTAATGTGACCATCACGGTAGTTATATAAAAAAAAGATGTATGTGATTTAATACGAAGTATTCAAAAAATATGAAATAAAATGAACTGTTCGTAACTAATATTGAGTTAATTAACGAAAAAAACTTCAGGTAACTAATGTAGCGGCTGTCACCTTGTATTGTTGTTATTGATGTTACTCAATTATCACAATGTGTATGTCTCCCTTCTGGCTTTTGTCATAGATATGGTTATTTTGAATGCCCAGCTAAAATCAAATATGAAATTCTTTCCTAACAAAATGATGTAAAAATATTGAAAATATAACAAACAATGTAGTTTCTGTCTGCGTGTTCTATTCATTGCAAAAATGCCACTTTTTGCACACAATAACAAGCAAATAACTGGAAGGAGTTCTACTGGTGCTATCACTGAATGGTTTTTATTTGTAAGTTTCGATAATTTTATTTTTAAATTTGATTTTTGCTTTAGGTGCTTGTCTAACATAAAACTAGAAATGTACGAACCAATTAAATAGTCGAATAAATTGTTTAACAATTTTTAACGAAATTTCTATTACTTTTATCTTAACATAACACACTGAATATTTTAGATTGTCGCAGTTTTGTGTTTTTTTTTATAAATAATACTGTAATAATTCGCAATTAAATAAATAAAGAGGAAGGTTTTCTTTTTAAGCAATTTATTTTTTTTAAACAGTGAAAAACAGAAGTGTAGGCTTTGGAAAAACGTAAATGAAAATTTTAGAAAATTTTAAAATCGACATCTATCTCCTATTGTGGAACTTCGCAGTTCTTGCTCTTAAATTTTAATTTATATGTAAATTTTGCCTAAGGCACCTGTTGTACTTCCTGTGTATTTTTATTTTCAGCTGCGCTGATAGAAACAAGGCTTCAAATTAAAAGAGATTAAATTTTCGAAACATTATATACTCGTATGTTCAATATTTTAAATTTATTTCATTTTATCGCTTATTACATTTTCTGCCAAAAGAAAAATTTTACAGCATTCTCTTGTATTTTTGATCATTTTAAATCTTTTTCTTAGTTCATAAAATGTAAATTTTTAAATTGAAATACACATCAAGTTAAGTTGAAATATTGGCTAATATCAAGTAACTTTCGGTGATATAGCACTAGTATCAATAGTAATTAAAACTTAAAAATTCCAAGTATAATAATTCAGTTCTAATCAATTAAGACTCTCCCACATGAGGGATATCTTAAATTTCTCAACTTTCAGTTCCAGATATCGACATTGTAACTCAAAAAATAAATATTTCAAATCTCAATTTCCAAAAGCCTATCTAAGCCCCACAGCGCTTTTTCGCAGGACCTCAATTTTGAAGGACAAATGCCCACAATGCGACACTAGAAAAAAATGCATTCATTCATCCTTCCATACGAAATGAAATGAAACAAAGTTTAGATTAAAGGCTCTATTAAAACTTTCGTGATAGAATTGAGCACAAAGCAGAAACAGTGCCCTCGACATTAAATGCTGTTATTAAGATAAATGCACTCACAGGAATTTGAAATGCTCCTGTGCAATTCACAATTCGCAAAAGTTGTTTAAAATGGATAACGCATTGCTTTATATGCAAATAAGAGATTTTTTTCTTTTGCTTTACCAAAGATCCGCGAAAAAAAAAGCGGATTCAAAATGATTTAACAATTCACATCTGAATTATACTCTGCTATTGTGTTTCTCAAAAGTTAAGAGTCGAGAGTCATGGTTCGTTCGACAAAGTACCCTTAGAATCGCAACAGCACCGTAAGAAATGCAAACAATAAAAAGTATAACTCATACATCGTATGGGAGAGTAAATCATCCTAAGGGCAGATACATACGTTGTGCACAAAATCAATTCGTAAGAAATGTTAGTAATATAAAATAACAAAATAAAATTGTATTGATTATGTTTATAGGCTTCTTTGTCTACATATTAAATATGATCTTATGCTTTTAACCCTTCATCCCTTTATTTATTCAAGACGTTGAAGGGCTTTTACATGTGAACTCAATTTCACTGGAGTTCAACTTTCGACTTTCTTTTAAATATTTAAAAGTTTCTATTTACCGTCTACCGTTCCAATAACATTTTATGTCACTTTAAGGAACTCTCAGAAATGAATAAATTTAATATTACTCCGCCGGTTTCCATTTTCAATGGGAGCTGAATTGGTCAGGTCAGATGTTTTATAGGAAACTAACTTTTACGAGATTTAATGGTTCGTACGTTTCTAGCTTCTGCAGGTGTTTTACTTAGAAATTTCCCAATTCAAAATGTCAACAAATTCATTATGGTTAAAGAGAAAGTAAATACTTTAAAAGTTACTCCATTACAGATATAAGTTTTTTTCTTTCTGTCCAGAGAGAAATTTTATATTACGAAAAATGTCTTTATGTCTTTCTTATTTGCTTTAGATAATATTATTTCATTTTAATTGAATTTTTAAAATACGTGCAATATTTACTTGTTAAAACTAGAAGAATATGTATGCATACTTTATAAAAACATGAAAATATTATTAGGTCCGTGCTCCCGTATAGCAATGTTTTTCATTTTATTGTCAAACAGTAATCTAAGTGAATAGTTAGAATAATTTTTATTTTCAAAAAAAATTAAACTTGCACATGTGTGCCAGTATGCCGGAAGAGCTTAAGACCAACTTTCTGTTCTAGTTAATTTATTTTAAAATATTATATAAATATATCCATTAATATAATCATCATTTAGAAATAACATCCTGATGGATACCTCTTATCTTAATTTTATCCTGTAATCTATTATTGGAGGCGTTGCATCGATTTGTTCCCAAACCGATAAACTTTTAACATAATCGGCTAAGACCAAATTATAAGAGGATACTGTGCACGAACCTTTGCAAATTAATGATGTCCTAGGGCCTAAATTAAATCTAAGCAGAAGTATTATTTGAAATTCATTAAGGGAAAAACAAAAAAGGTCTCATTCCCATATCCAGTCCCATAGAAATTTATCTTTACAGCCTCGAGAATTTTGCTGAATATAAATCGGTGAGTGCCTAGTTCACGTTTTTCTTGAACCCTAAAAAGATTCTCCGCTAAAAATTTATTCTGTGCGTTCTGATGCTTATGATCCCCACTAGCGACTGAAAACTTTGAAATTTACATAAATGCAAATTCTGGTAGCCTGTGTGAGATTCAAGAATATTGCAACGTCCTTTGCAGTTGTAAGAGCAACGACTTTTACTGCCCTTTTCATTGCAAAGATTTAAAAGATACATTCCAGCTTTGCATATTTTTTTAGCTGAGCACACGTTTTTTTACTTTGTTAATTTTTTTTTTCTCTTTAGTTCAAGAGGTCAGAATGTTGGAGTTTTCCATTTTTAACCATTTTATAGCATTATTTGAGATTCCAAGATTTATCCCAAATGACATTTATTCTGAATATTTTGGCAATTTGCAATTGATTTTTTTCTACTTATGCTCGTAAAAATCTAGAAAATATAAAACGATGTGGAAAGAATTTACTAGAAATACAATTATTGGAAAAGACTAACGAGTGATATTACTACTGAATCTACCAAGAAACTTTTTCGCCTTCTCTTATATGTCAAATATCAAATCCCTACTAAACACACGAAGAAAATTGATGCCAATATATTTTTATGGAAACTTCTAGCTCTCGAGGGCTTCTTCGAGTTCATGAGACATGTAATATTATGCAGTGAGATCTTGAGAAAAACTTCAGATAAGAATTTATTTGAGTTTTGAAATAAATTGACATCCACACCTATTTTAGTCATCGACACATGGACTGGGTGATTTTCAACAGAATTGATTCTCAACAAATTTGATCTAAAGAGAGAATAGAATTGATTGATTTGAAAATTCATCGAGTGTATATTCAAATAAATCTCAACTTGTTTTTTATAATGACGCCTCAAAAATTGGAGGAACCGAAAGTCACAATGTTAACTGGAATTTTATCAATTAAATAATTTCATAAATATACTAGATTTATTTCATGGAAATGTTCTAATCAATCATCCATTAAAATTTTTCGATTGTATTCGAAAGAAAATTATATATTTCTGTTTGACGTTTAATTATAATAACTTAATTCGCTTAATAGTACACTGTGAATGTCAAGCATAACATGTACTAATCCCTTTGTTCAAAATATCATCATATTTTCTGTCTCTCATTGTTTGAAAAGAAATATAATCCCAATTATTTACCTTAAATATTCCAAAGCCAGCCAGCTCTATCGTATTTTATCGCACAAGCCACTTTTTATCCTACGCAATCAAAACTCATTGCTTTTTCATAGCTTCATACCTAATTAATGCGAGATCCCCTCGTAATTGACTCCCACAAGTATCGATTTTGTTCATTTGACCGCTGGTTTAGAAATAATCCCAAAATGTTTCAGAGAAAGCTTAGTAACTTTTTGTGACAACAGCGACAAATTATGACAGAAAATAATAGAAATGGGCGGATAACGTGTATTTATACAAAGCCTCTGATGATCTTCTCCAGAAGTAGGGAGATAAAAAATAATTAATTAAATAAATGAACTTTTTACAAGGCGTTATTTCATATAAAAGATATTTTTAATATAATTTGAAAATTTTTAAAATTCCTTTGTAATTATAAAGTCCTCGTAAATCACTATATTTGAGGAATTTAGTTCTTTGTAAGAAGCTTCGGAACGGACTATATTAGAAATTTTAGAATATTCCTAATTATTTGTCTCTTTTATCTTCTATCGAAATGTTGCCTAAGAAAACTTTTACTTTAAATTAAATATATAGCAATAATAATCTTCACAGAATTTATCGAATTTTTATTATATGTATACGAGTATATATTAAAAAACATTTTATCTCGACTGCTTTTGCCAATGTATAGAACTGGATACCATGAAAACCTAATACCTACGAATATACTTTGAATGATTTAAAATCATTCGATTAAACTCTTAAATGTTCTCGTCAGTGGTTTTCAACTATGTGACCAATTTCCCAATCAAATTGACCACAATTTAACACAATGTTTTGAAACCAAATCATTTATTAATGGATTGGATTTTGATATGTAAATTACATTACTTTACAATTATGGCTGGTGTACACTTGAGATAACAGAAAGTTTCACCACATATTGTTAAATATCTGCCAGTATTCAAATTTACAATTAAACGAGCAATATTTCGCCAGCAGCTCTAATACAATAAAAGCATTAAAGTTTACTTTCAATAATCAACTTTAAAAACATTTTGAAATTTAATAATCTGCCTCTGATTCGTCAGTGAATTATGCCTTTATTCGATAACAAAAAAATTGTACGTAACTCCATTATTAAACCCGAATTCGTTGCTTTTTGACTTCCTTCTTTTGCGGCTTTTACCTTTCTTTTTTTATCTCGCCAGATATAAATCAATTTCTTTCGAGTGATTACTGCCAAATTGTGGCGAATGGCGTATTATTGAATTGGCAAAGACTTCAAACTCAGCTTGTTTAGGTGTAATAGGATTTCGCAAATACCCGCCTTCGCTGATTCAATTTCAGGAGACAGCCTTAAATTTTACGAATTTTCAGTGTTTTGGATAGAGTAAAATATTAAAGCATCGACTTGTTTCGATAGCTATTGCCTTAAAGCAGATTTGAATTTAACACTAGAACTAATGTCGTGCAAGTCTATAATTTTAACAACTTTCTGCACCTTTAATTTAATACGCTTTCAAATATGAATAAATAATTATTAATGGAAAAAGGTTTTTGAATACATCGTAATTCTCAATTCTATTAAACTTAATAAATCATAAATCAGAAGAGAATTACAAAAATATACAATTAAATGAAGGAACGAATTCTCAGAATTATTGCAGACCTTAATTTAATTGTCTCGCTTAATACAAGCTACAATAAAGGAAAACAAGCATAAATTAAATTAACAAATATAAATATAAATTAAAACTAAAGCTAAAGACTATAACTATAACTAAAACTAAAAAATAACGGATAGGGAAGGATACAAAAAGATCAAGAATGAAAACTAGGGAAAGGAAAAGAGCAAAACGCTTTTTAAGCGGTTACGTGTAATCAGTAGGGGTGAAAAAATAAACAATTTCAAGATTTTTTATAACTCTTTTATAATACCAAGTTTTTAAGTAGTAGTTTTAAAGATATAATTTAAAGGTTTAAAGCGATCCGCTATCTGCGAATAGTAATAGTACAGTTATCGCAGGATATCTTTAAAACTATTCATCGGATGAACTTGAAATTTTCACAGAATATTTTTAAAATATTGTACTTCAAGAAAATTCAAATTCAGTGTATTGAAAAGTCTTACTAGCCGTAATGCCTCCATACTAATATTTTAGAAAAACCAATTGAATTTTAACCAATTTTTATTAAAAATCCATGAAACTAAATTTTATTATATATATATTTTATGAGACCACTTCCGAAATTTTGAGATGTTGGATGTTGGATTCAAAAACTGCATTCCATAAAATTTCCTTTTTTTATATTTATAATAAGGGTTCTTATTTTGCGAAGGTGTCTACTTTTAATACTTAATTTTAAGTGGAAAAATCCAGCAATTCTTTTTTCGGAATTTCAGAAAAATCGACTCAATCGTTCTTGAGTAAATACAACTAAGAAACGATATACGTGTGGTAGTCTTATATAATCGATCGGGCTGAAAAAGACTTAAAGTATAAACTAATATTAAGTAAAGAAGCAGAAAGTATTATACATTTTTCCCCCAATTCATTTTTCAAATGCAAAAAATAATCGTTGTTGCTTCAATTTCGTAATGCAAATTTTATGACAAGTGTTTTTTGAAATGCACATAGAATTGTTTATGGTTTTCAACGATTTATCCTCATTGAAATGCACGTCCTACCATCGCCGATTTAGAAACCTACCGATTTCATCAAAGTAAGGCTCTTAAAATATCCCTCCGTTCATAAAATTTTTAATAGAGACGCGACAGAAAAGCATCAAGTTTACGAGCTGGGGTAGTATTTGCAGCCAAGAACCGTAAAAAAATCCCAACTCCTTAAGCAAAATGCATTCACTTATCTACTTTAAAGACTTCAGTCAATTTAGCCCTGGTCGACTCCTTTCCTCAAGACTACACATTTCATTAAGGAGCGGTGCTTTCAGCTGTCGTGCATCGACTTAAACGTCTCCACTTTGCCCCAATGAGAAATTCTTACATCTCAGAAAACATTGCATTAACTGAAATGGTGCGTTCGGTTGGATTTCTGCAAAACCTTCATCCTTTTAGAAATTGAGGTATGTTTTTTATTTTTATTTTCTATGATTTTAGTAGGGTAGCTATCCTCGACGGATTAGAGTCCAAAAATCCAGGCACTTACCCAGATCTACTCAGATTGCTAAGTGCACTCTTTTAAAAATTCCTAAAAAACAACGAACCACCATCGGCCGAGTGAAGTAATGGGTCTCTAAATTATTTATTAAAAGGGATTGCAAAGGTAACAAACTTTTCTCAAATGAATTAGTTCCCTTTATCCGGGCATAATTCATTATAAATTCAATTAAGAAGATTCTTTCACGTTCACCAAAAATGTAACGAAAGCTCGAAATGGTCAAAATTGAGAAATATTAAGTCACATAACCAGTCACTCCAATTCTCTTTAAAAAAAATGACCGTATTATTAGCGAGCGGCAATTGTGAATCCTTGCTCAGGTGTACAATGATCCTAATCCTATTATAAAGAACCGAGCTAATAAAATGGTTTCCCTTTGTCCGAGGAGGTGGACAAGCTGAAAAATTAATTTACTTTTAATTTTGTTAGAATTTTTCAACAATCGGTGCGGTGCTTAAGGATGAGACTTTCCAAAAAAGTTATGAAAATTAATTCTTAAAAGTATCTTTGGAGTTGAGAATGGTATCCTCTTTTGTCAAAATAAGGACTTACAGGATTCCTTGTCGACAAAAAGGGTATTGTTCAGTCCCACGTTTTTTAGAAGAAAAAGCTATCCAATTAGTCTTGAATGTCGTTCATTTAATTTCTAAAGCACGACTTCTAGCATTTGGGATTTCAATCGTCTTCAATAAACAAGTAACTACTCCACCAATTACGAAAATATCAAATTTTAAATTAAATAACAATGTTAATTAAACAGATAAAATACCATGCAAAAAGTAACAATATATTTTTAAATCGAATAGAACTATTATTGAATTTAAAACAATTTTACCACGGCCAAAAAGAATGACAATGAATATTCTTTTATTTAATTAACAAAGCTTCTATTAGATTATTAGAATATCGGTCGGGAAAGTTGAAAAATTTTGAATTTTTAAAATTTCATTTTATTTTTTATGTGTGTTAATAATATAGAGAACCCACACATATACAAAGGGGTAGTTAGCAGCTTCACTTTCCTCCACTGTCATCCCCCATCAAACCACTACGCAGCGAGGAATGGATATCTGACCCGACCTCTACGCAAGGGAAATGGTTTGGATGCCTTCCCCTCCCAAACTATTCGCAAGGGTAAATGGTGGAGCTATTCCCTAAAAAGTCAATTTTTAATAAATTTACCTAACACTTTTAGTTTACCTAACACTAAGTTTTTGTATAAAATTGCCTAAATGTTTGTAGGTAATTTACCAAAATTCTTAGATGATTTCTCAAAGTAATTTTTCCTAAGTCTTGCCTAGGTGTTTTTGGGTATTTCAACTAAGAACTTGAAAGATCGAAATTTTTCCTTACCGCGTATAGAAAGAACAGAAGAATTTAGTTAAATCTTCTCCAGACTTGGCAATTCTTAATATGTCATATGCACTTTTAATAAACCTGCTGTGCGCTGTCCACCAAAAACGCAATACAAAAAAATCAATATAGTCTCTATCAGTCTATGCACTGCAGACAAGAATAATGAAATTCATATCTAAAAGCTTGATTAAAATGTGACGCGGTCATCAGGATCTGCTCTCAGGCGATAGTTTCAACTTTTCTGGGCATTTCAGTTGCATGGGAAGTCAATTATGCATTACTTCAATTACCCCTTTAATTCCCGCTGCGAGTTAAATTAACTAGACGAAGGTCAAATTACCTTAACTGGTCAATTTGATAGCGCCTGCACGTTCATTTATAATTAATGGGAGAGCCAACCGATGCATGGCCGGATTACATCGAAGTTTTAAATTTTGTTAGCCCTATGTATCCTGTGTATCCTATACGCCAGTAAAAATGGTAATGAAAAATGGCATGTGGTATAGTTTTCAAAACAAATTTGCATATTTATCAAATCGAATTTCCTGTGATTTCTGTTGGGTGCAGTTGTAATCGGTTTCGATTCAGGATTAGATTTAAAAATCAGATTGGAAATTTGAAGTTATGTTTTTGTTTTTGTGGGAGAGCACTTTCGTTTAGTTGAATTTTAATTTTTGCGACAAAACACTCTTTGGGGTTCCTTTTATTCAGTCCAGTCTAAGTGTTCTAATTTATTGTATAAATATAAAAAAATAAGTTTGTAGAAAAAAACTTAATTACATCATGAATTTGTTGACATTTAATACAGCACGACTATAGTAATTGTTTATGATACTACCTAAAATATGTATTCGTCCGATTTGTGTAGCAGAATTGGTGTAATTTTGTGTGTTTTGCCACACAGCTGAAAGCGATCAAAATTACTAATAAATTTTTACAAAAATTCTTTTTGCTTCGCTCAACATTTGCGACAAGATAGAATGTCTATGTTCTTCTTCCGATTGCATAATCTTCAGCGTGCTGAGGAAAATAAGAGAAAGAAACGGGTTGAGCGTCAGAGACAGCGCCGCGGCGCTAAAGTGTTTCGATGCGTCAGCGACTCAGCAGGACACTTAACATTGGCACCATCACGCCTTTTTGAGAGGACACCTATGAGCCCGTCGGATAGTCTGGATGAGATAGCTCTTCAGATTCCAAGGTAAAATATATAGTTTAAATTAAAATATATTAAATAAAATACCACTTCGAAATAAAAACTTACTCATGAAGACCTTAAACTTAACCCTAGAAAGTTAAATATTAGTCGGTTCGACTACTCGATCAGCTCTTATCCTTATGAATTATACGGTTTGATTTTCTTTTGTTATATTTTACGTAACTACCTATTACCTATTTTAAAAAAATACACCATAAATGAAAAAAGCAGCATTTCTAATGATTCTTTTTAATAAAAATTACAAAATCAATCATCATTTTGTAAGTAATAAGTAATAAAGTAATAAATGTCAATGTAAAATCGAAACAACTAACAGTAGCCATCTAGGGTCACAAAATTTAGTATGATGGATTCCTACTACGTATAAGTAGAAACCGACAGTGCTTACTGTTGTCGACTAATATAAGGCCATAATTTAATAACATACGATCATTGCTAAGCTATAAGTAATCGTAAGAAATAACAGGTTTAGAGAAATAAAGAATAAAGAAATACAATTTTAGCACTAGTTTTTAATCTTCTTTCGCTGAAGTGAAAGGTCTAATTAAGGTAACTACAACAAGCTTAGGGGTTTCCGAAAAGAAAACAGTATTCTAAAATACCTCTAAAATCAAAAATATTGGAAATATAAGAAAATTAAAACAAAAATGCATATTTTTTCTGTTATATAATTATATAAAAGGTAAAAAAAATATTTTCTCAGCTAGCTCTTAGAGCTGCTAAAAACTGCTTTAATATAAAAATTTAACATTTTTAGGGTTACTTCTCTCAAAAGGATTATGACACAGTTATCAAGCTCACCTTTGCAGCGCAAGTCATATTCGCACCTGACGACTTTTAATTTATTCTATCCAGATTAGACTTCAACGTCATCATAACGCTTGAGAGAATATAAATTTATGAATTTATGAATTTATGAATCACAGATAAAATTCACCTGTATTCGAAAACCGATGCCGCTAATCCATTGTTCGTTTTCAGAGCTTACAACGTTATGTAAATAATCAAATATCTTTTTTTAATACTCTTAGTTCCGATTTTTCAATATAGTGGATCTTCCAATAAAACATTCAGAGATTAAGTAAATTAAAAAAACTATAATAAATCACAGCTTAAATTGATTATTGCAACAATTTTAATGGAAAACTGAATTTTTCAGATTTACTATGAATAAGTAAATGATAAATTGATTTTATCTGAATTATTATTAAGAAAATTATTACTTAGTATTATAATATTTAATATTGTTACTAAGTATTTTTTATAGAATAAATTTTTCATAACGAAGTTTGTCCTATTTTTTATCACATGCACATATTGTTATCGGATGCAAAATGCTTAAATGTTACTAGATCTAAAAGCCGGGTTCATGATAAAAAAAATAGTCTCCAATATGTACCAAAACAAGATTTACACAAAGTTAACATTAATTTTAGTTTATTTTAATATTCACTGGCGTTTAAATACCTAAAATATTATTGATTTTTAAACTGACGCATCGCGAAAAATAACTGAGTTTGAACGATACACAAAAGCCAAACATTTTCTTTTCATTGATCTATCGATTAATTTTGTGAAGTTTAAATATTTTTTCAGGATAGAAAAACAAAATATTTTAAAGAGTCTGCGTGAATCATTTTGAAACTAGCACTCTTCATTTAGAAATTATCTGAAATTTTCTACTTTTGCTTTAAACGGAATTATAAGTGAAGAGGGTACATCATATCTTTGTCTGCCCTTAAATATTTTATAAAATTTTGTTTTAGTTCCTGTACTAATTTTAACAAAAACGTTTGGTCTTTAAAATTTCCGACCATTATTCGCGGAGATTATATAATAATTTAAAAATGAAAACAAAATTGTTGATTTATTGATAATCCCTTATTTTCCGGTTAAGGAGACTATTTTGCACTGAGTTGGATTTTAATTACCAAAATCAAACTTTTTTACTTCTCAAAATGAAATAAGTGGATTTGGATGGGTAAATATCATAGCAATTTGATGTACTTAATAAATTTTAAAATCTTTAAATATGTAATGTTTTGGAAAATTCAATTCAATAACAAATTTAATATCTAATCTGAACCAGAAAAGAAAATTAATGTTCCTTATAAAGAAAAGGTAAACTTCTTTGTTCGCTCCCTGTGCGGAAAGTATCTTGTTCGATTCAAGCGTTGATAAAAGTTACAAATTTGTTCTGGGATTTCGCAGTAATATAATTTTTTATTTAATTTCTTATCCTTCGTCCTACTCTATAGAATTATTGAACCATAGAAGTTTCCTTATCTCGACGCAAATTGTTTTATATTTAAGTTGAATATCCTAGAAAGTAAAGTAAGTAGCTAATTACAACCGGCTAACGAACACAATTCAAGCTGAATACTTTTGTATTTTAGTTAATTAAATATTTCTTCAACATCTTTGCCAAACCTTTTCATAAGAAACATTAACAATTTTTACAAATTTGTCAGGTTCACAGCGACACAAAATTAATTTAAACGCCACAGCTCTGACTGTGAGATAATTCTCGCAATATTCCTACAAAAGGCAACAAAGCAATTTAATTTTTCGATATTTTCGAAAAATGTGCGAAATTTTCTTATTATGATTATTATAAATTAATCCGCGGATATTTGTAACACTCCACGTATCATACAAAACAAAAGTAGCGTATTAAATCCCAACAGCTTCCAATATTTGCTGGAAGTGCGTAATAAATCTAAAATTCTAAACATATTGGCAGTAGCAACATATTTTATACACGCATATGGGATATGGCGGGGGCGGGGAAGGGGGAGTCTCACACTCTTCCTTATTGAGCTGAATTACTCATAACTATAACTCTCTTGGTTCCATTACGTTTCCATACATGGAATATTTCATTCCACGGTCTGGAGCTCATCCTCTGAAATATTCATTTCCCATACACGCGAAGCGCACTAGACGTCCTCAGAAGTACCTGAAAAAATATATATATATATATTTATATGTATATATCGCCACATCTCGGTGGGTGAATTTCATTACCTGGAATAACACACTTTCACTGAAACTCAATTTTAAGATTTTCATTCAACTTTCGGGTAAATTCACTTTCGCTGGCTCGTCGCCTCAATGTCTCCGAAAGGCAGAAATTTTAGTACGCACAAATAAGATTTCTGGGGCAGAGGGAAAAACTTAAATAACATGGGAAAAAAGTGCGAAGATGTTAAACCGAAATGGGGGCTGACTCACCAGTGCGAAGTAATCCAAGATAGTGGCCAAATTCCAGAGATTGTCCTCTGTCCAAAGCATCCTAATCAAAATCCAATTTCCCGAAAATTTTTACTCGCTGGTGCTATTTATTTTATTTTATTTTATATTTTTTTTTTGTTGTTGCTGTTTTATATTTACCACAATAGCGAAGACTCAGATACATACATTTGGCAGCCGACGATTAAAGGAACAGTCGTCGTTTCCCTGTGAGCAGCATTCCAAAACCTTATTGGGACGTACTTTTTCCCACAAGAATAATTTCCTCACTTTTATGATAATTGTTGCTTTAAATTCAGAAGAGCCCCATTCACCTTCTACACTACCTGAACCGATCTGGAATTAAATCCATTGATTATTTGTATACGAATTTTGAATGTGCATGGTTTCGCTAAATGGTAATAACACTAAATTTGCACGAAAGAATAAGAGGCACTTTTTCATATTTCTTGAGATTATTAAACAATATTTTTGCACGGTGAAGCTGAAAAATCTTCTCGTCGTAAAGAACCAACATAATCTTCTTTTATTACCTCCTAATGATGGCAACCGAAGCATTTGCACGTCCCTTAAATATTTAAGGGCGTGCCGGTATTTTAGGGTACAAAATTGGTAGAATTTAGGAAATAGACATTCCTTCACCTCACGTTATTATCTAACGTGACAAAAACTGCTGAACTTTTCCCTTTATTTTTCGTATAAAGGACACTTACCTGTCTTTATGTTCTTATTTTGGGGTTTGGCTTCTCTTGTTTTTATAGGTTTACAAACTCAAGTTACTAATTTAATTAGTTTTGTAATTGTCATAGTCACGTAAATTAATTCTTTCAATTCTTTCAATTTTAAAGCAATAAACTCGATTAAATACCTTAAAATAGGTAAATCTCTGTATAACATTGCAATTACAACAGCTTGAGATAAATCTCTTTTCTCTTAGTAATTTAACGACAAAAGTCAGCAATTTTAACAAAAATAGCATTCTCCCTCAAACTTCTTTGCTTTGAACACATATTTTACCTAAACGTAATGTATTTTTGTCATTCTATCTCCTAAATATTCTTACAAACTGATTTATATATGTTTTTCTATTTTAAACGCTGGATTTTAAGTATAATCTATAGAAAAATATTTCTGCTTTATTACTTTCATTGTTAACATAATTTTGCCAGAATCAATATCACATACCTACCTCAAATTAGTTTAAATCGTATAATTTGTTTGTATACTACGTATTTGGAATCAATTTTAGACCAAAACTTTTTATCGTACTTAATTCTTAAAATTTTAAAACACTGATTCTAAAAATTTCATTTAACTGACTGTCGTTGCATTACGCGTTTTAAACTAAATCCAAAACATACACTAAAGAAAAAGTTAAAAGGATTAGAATAATTTTATAATGAATCGCCAAAAAGGAAAGCAAAGCGCTTTCAAAAGTATAACTGAAGATACTAACCATGATACTTTTTATGTTTTTAAGTACATTAAGTGCATATATTATCACATTATATGAATTCTACAATAGTTTTTAAAGCAGTTGCAAGAACTACGTAATAAGTTAATAAAGTATCCGTTATCAGAATTACCTTCTTTGACTCCTGCTATATAGGTCAGATCGAGTATGATGAATAAATAGCATAAGACGGGGATACTTAATTGAATTTTCTGGATAAGAGTATAAGCCGTATCCCTTTGAAAAATGAAAAATAACGTGCAACAACCGGGAACGAAGAAAAATGATGTCAAGTGTTATCAAATAACTTCAGTCTTCTTATGATGTTAAAACATTTTTCAAACCTTTAGATTTTATCGATCCGTGTTGAGATTCATTGGTTGTGAAGATAGAAGTCGTCGTCTCCGGTTAAATCATCTTTTATTTTTAGCAAGAGAACGACTGTACTATTTATTTAATAGGTTAATTTGCACACATTATGGAATCGTTTAATTCCTATTTCAGACAACAATGCCTAGTTGAGTAATGATTTCTAAATAGCGCATATTTTTGCCAATTATTGCATCGATTAGTTTTTATTCTACCCTCCCAGGATGGAAACCGCATGAAAAATGATCAACTGCGGATAGTACCTGCCATTTCCAAAAAGGAATTTTCCTCTAGAGAGTAGGTGAATAGGGAAAATGTTTATGCATTAAATGTAGAATGGTAAAGGTCACTCTCGGGGGAGTCTCTTCAAGGATTGTGCTAAGTGTTCCCTAAGTTCTAGGAAGACCACAATATATTTCACTTAACTGGCTCTGCCTTACAAAGGTTTAATGAGACATCCAATGATTAATTGCATCAGTGACCTTTAGTATTTTAGATGTTCTCGTACATAATTCGCGGTTAAATTTTGAAATTTATATTTTGGTATTTCGGGCAAAAGGGAACTACTTAAAGATTATTCATTTTATCGATTCAAGTACTCGTACATATAATCTTATAATGTTCTGACAAATGTTAACTTTTATACTGTTAGAAAACTTGTACAATAGATTTAAATGGTGCAAAAATGAGGTGTTGTTAAATTTAATTTAAATTTATTTCATTTCTTATATTTTCAGGTAAGGCAAATCGATGGCTATTATTACACCTTTAACTCACTTTAATTCTGTAAGTACTATATGTATGTGATTTTGTGTTACATTTGGTATCGTATTAAAGGATATTCATTGCACAGTACATAACTTAAAAAATAATCATTAGTATTATCCAAAAATAACTAGTAGTTTTACAAAATAATCGCACTTACGGCAACTTTAAATGTTTTAAAACCATTTTTAATATTAATGCAAACTACCGAAAGACAAAATATTTAAAAATTTTAAGTAGTTTTCATTTATTATATGTTATAATTTCAACGAAGCAGCTATGAAAGCAATTAATAAGAGGAAGAGGCAATTTTATAATAGTCTCAATAAGAATTTTATTAAAAAAATCCCTGTGATAAATATGCGCTTCAAAACCGATATCAATGTAACGTTTTTAGTTTTTGAATTTAACTTATTTAAGAAGATTTTTACTTTGGGATCATTTTAAAGCCAACAAATTGTCAAAAAGGGTACTATCAGGTCTGAAGATAACAAAAGAAAGCAATTGTGTAGTTTCGTTGTAATATAACTTTTAATAACGTGGGTTAATTCCAGTTTAATTCAATAAACGTAGAGTCAGATTTGTTACATTCATTTATAAATTCAAGCCATAAAATTAAAAGTTCTTGTTTGTATTTATAATTAATATGCAATAATCAATTATTTCTTTTTAATGCGCAATTTAATTGATTGAATTTTAGTATCAACAGTTATATTGAAATTGCTCATTTTAAGCAACATTTTAAAAAAGGATCATACATTTTATAGTTAAAAAAATCCAAAGGAAATATTATTATTTTTAATATTGGATTATTTTAGCTGTGTTTTACATTACTTTATATTATACAAGAATCTATTTTATCATCCCCGCCCCCTGATTTTATAATATCAAGGTAAGATTTATATGTGTGGAATGCGCTATTTTAATTTTATGATACATTTCACTTACAATTTTGTATCGAGTTTTGAAATTTGTTTTTAAAATACATGTTGGATTTACTAAGACATTAAAAATCCTGTAATCCGCAAGGTATTAAGGTACATCAAATGACATCTTATTCGTCAAAGCATACATAGACGGCTAAAATCGTATCATTCTTTTGCTTTGCCCTAGTCGGGTAAAAATGGAGAATATACATACTTTAATCTTTTAATGGCGAATAATGCAGGTAATGCTATACAATTAATTCAATAAAATAAATTATAAAGAACAAATCGAATCAAAACGGTGGACGAATATGATTTGAAGTGCTTGCTTAGAACTCCTTTATAAAATAAAAAAATTCCAAATTCACCAAATCTACTTTTATATATGGGTATATGTAAAAAGGCTTACTTATTGCATAAATACCTAGGTACTATGAATATCATACAAATAAAGGAAATATATTCAGCATCTCTTCAAAAAGTCCTTTTAACAGTCTTCTTCATATCGCTTTCTTTTAAAAACAAAAAATCCCAAAAGTGCATGAATACTCTGCAAAGGTTTACTGTATCATCAACACAAATAGCATAAACGAGGAGAGCATAAAATATTTACGCTTGAAGACATGTTCGTCTTCATAACATCCACTAAATTAGTAAATATTCAAATATCCATTTAACACTAGCCTTAGTAGTGTTGGTGGAGTTACGGAGATGAGTACTTTTATCGACAGATGCCTCACATGTCTCCCTGAAGGTTCCGAGATATTTTAAATATTCACAGGAAGACACTCCAAGAAAGGATTCTGCAAGTAATCAAAAGTTAAATTCTCTATAATTAACGTGCCAGAGAAAAACCCTATCGCGCATAATTCCATTCTAACAATTTTACAAATCTATTCTCTTTTGGTGGGATATAATCTAATCACGTGTTCATAAATTCATGTGTCATTTAAGGATCAAAATTATTGTACCCTAGATCTAAAATTTAAATTTGAAAGGCAATGAAATATTTATTTAGAGACGAAATGCTTAACGCAAATGTCTTTCATTTCCTTTACCACGTGGATTATTAATTGATTCGGATATGGGAGCTTTGTTTTGGTATTAACTACTTTAATTTAGTATATCTATAAATAGCACAGCGCTATTAGAATTAGTTTATATTTTACTTAATTATTATTTAATTTGTCTGTATTTGGGGTGTTTATGTTTTAACAAGCTCTATACTGAATTGCTTTTCTTTTAACAATAAAAAGTAATTAACACCTTTCAAATAAAAATAGCTATATTTTGGGTTGAATTAAATATACAAGTGTAGGCACACCAATGTCACTGAAGGGTACAAATGCGTGGCACCATATGGTGCCACTATGTAATAAAAGGCAAATCTGAGTTTTCAATTATAATATTATAATTTTTATTATGTTCCAAAGCATCACTACTAAATTTGCTTTTGAATTGATTTCATTTGAAAGAAAACAATACAAAGTTTCTATTTTTGTGCTTGAAAAGTAGTGCAACTTTGTATTAAATGTTAAATCTCCGAGATTGTCGTATAGTTGATAGTACTACCAAAGTTGAACGTAGATAGCAGCATTAATAAATTTTCCTCCTTTGAGTAGTTAAATATGCATGAGTTCTTCGGAGTTTTTAACTAACGTATGCATTGATAACAGAAAATATGATTCCCTATAGTTTGCATTTCAGAAGCATTTATTTTGTACGAAAGTGAAGAGAAATCGAATTTGCCTCCAAGTTTTAAACTTAGAACAGTCAATCAGATTAGTTTGAATATGTATACTATGCAAAAGTTAGAAAATTGAGTTAACTAACTTTATCTGAACTTTATCCGAACTGAACTAGGACCGAACTTGCACATGCATAGAAAACGAATGAAAATAAATGTTTATCTTCAAATATTTTAATATTATATTAACAACAGTAAAATAAAACTTGTATTCATTAGTTTTTGCCAATATATCACGTTAATTGATATTTCGAGAAGACTTTTCGAATTGTTGTTTTATTAGGTTCCAATAAAATATACAAATATATTAGAAAAATTCAAAGTTAAAGCCCTAGATGTAAATGTTGATTTATTTTAGAGTACCTAAATATCATATCGAATACTTAATATAGCTTAGAAGTAGTATAATTCCAAAGAGGTGTTTAAAGTTTGAACCTAATTATCCCAAATACTTCCATTGTTTGATCCTTAAAAGGATTTTATAAAATTTGCATTAAATAAATTATACAGAATATTTATAATGGAAAGGACATTTCGAAATTGGGTAGAGAATATCAATGAAAAGCCCAAATAAATACACAAATAGCAATGAAAAGCAAAATGAAATACTTTTTGTTTTTTATGGCTGTGAGTAAAGCAAATTCAGGAGTAAGATTTATATTTCCAAAATACTGCAAAAAAATTAATTTCGATTCTTGGTAGATATTTAAGACACAAATTTGCGTATAAAAAGGTAAAAGCACACACATTTCACATTTGTTTAAAAAATGAGTTCAGGCACTTCAGGCGGTTTTCTTGTGCAAGAGTAGGTAGTCAACTTTTTGAGGCAATACTGACATAAGAAGTTAAAACAAAAATTCTTATCAAATATAAATATATACATATAAAATTTTATAGACTCTAGAGAATCGCATTTGTAAATTTATTTTATTTAAATCCGAACATTTTTCAAGTTTATCTTGATTTTTAATGAGCGAAAGGAGAGTTGTTCTCCATACTCTAATTGTGTAAAAATACCTTTTATTTTATTAAGAAGGAATTGGCATAATTTAAACGTTTTTTTTTGTCTTGTGTCTTAAACAATTAATGTAAGGAAATCCATGAAAAGTCTTGTTCTCTAATTGGGTTTCATAAACGATTTATTGTCTTTGTCTCTCACATTCTAATCCGTGAAAATAAAAGTTGTTTCTAAAAAACATTGACAATTTATTCCAAATTAGGAATCACTGATTAAATTTACTTAAAGCATCTCCTTAAAACTTAATTTGTAAACTTGTACACTCAGAGAAAAAAAAACAATGTGAAACACTATTAATATAATGGAAAACAAATAATTTGGCGTCAAATACACTTCACTTTGATATAACAATGAATAACTTTGAAATATGTTCAAAAGCAAACTTTTGATTTGATAAAAACATATTTAAAGTAAATTTTCATATAATGTTTATTTGAGGAAGAGTTCTAGATAAAATGAAGGATTTTAAAATATGATCCGATCTAGAAATTTTTAAACTTTAAGTCTTGAACTAAAAAAATTCCTGGATTAAGCTTTTGAGTCAATACTGTTTGATGTTTGTATAACGAAATTAATAAATAATCAAAATGCATGGAAATGCATAAGTTATTTAAACGTAGCTGTATTATATATCAATTGGTTGATAGAAAAACTTTAATTAATTGCTTATTTCTAAGTACTTTATAAAATTCACTTTTATTTAATGTAATCGAAAAGATCGCCCCATATAATTTCTATATGGTTTTTGCATAACATGAAAAGTAAATATATGTTTTAGTTTATTACAATGCAACGATGTACGAAGTAATTTAGCAATCGTACACATATTTGCACTAATAGTAAACACCTCTGTCAATAAACATAATAAACGATGTAATTATAGATCGTTATGGTGCATTAGATAGTCAAATTGGTGAAATAATTGATCCCCGGTCACTTTCAAATAGTTACACACCAACTCCGCTTAATAACTCTCCTAATTAATACAACTAATCATTTCTCCCTCTTGCATTAAACCGGAGGAAATACTTGAAATGCGAAAATTGTGTAGACTTCCTTACGGAGAGTTAGAATTAAAAAATTTACCTTTCAATCTCACATAGGTCCTGTAGATGTCACACGGAAACTATCTCAACATATCCCCCAGTAGGGTACTACGAGTATGTGTACTACACGAGCGACCATGAGAAATTCCGTAATACCCCAATTGTTGACAGGAAATTTTCAGAACATGCTTTTGTCATATTTTATTTATGTCACTTTTGCCGCTATCTGCACTCTGTAAAGGTTATTTCCCATGGTATCATCCGAATCTAATATGTCATCTAAGGTATTTGCCTACATGAAAGGCTAATGGACATTCGAGGCTAGACGAATAAACACAAAGCCCACCACATTCGTGATAATTATTCCCACTTTGATCTATTATCCGGAACTATACAGGAAATAATGCAAATATGTTGAATGTGCGTCTGTATGAAATATAAATGTTAAATATTTATATGAGATTATCCTGAGAATCATAGTAAATTAGGTAGGCAAATGTTGGTATAATTTCTTTCCCCAATATGCGATTAATGACTTTAAGTTACAAATCTGCGAGTCATTAAAACAAAATTGTTCAGTAGTGATTTACATAATTAATACAAAAATAAACCAAAGTTTGAGAAAATATCATTCTGCTAATATGCTGAAAATATGCTAATTTCTATTGAAAACTTTTAAAGTTTTAAGTTTAACAATTCACCATTTTAATTATGTCAGAATTTACAAACGAATTATTATTATTTGATGTTTAATTTAAGCATATAACGTATCGAGTTGTTTTGAAATTCTAATACTTTTTTACTAAACACACTAAAGCAGAAATAAGACTTTAATGCGTCCTTATATCGTTAAATTGTATATGAAATTATTACTAATCATTCATAAAAATTAAGACTGGAACTAAACGCTGTTATATTTGAAAAAACAAACTCAATTCTTAATTAAAGACATACAGTTTGATTCAACAAATTAAAAATAATGAAAATTTACACCTTTTATTTTATTCTACATATTGTGCGATGTGTACAAAATTGTGATCCACCTTTTTGTAGCAAATAAATTAGACTCATTCCTTATTATTTATATTGAAGAAAAAAATAAATATGATTGATATTATTGGAAAAACTGTCTGTTTGTGTGTTGAACATTCTTTCATTCAGTTAATGTTTTGAAATAAATGATAATTTTGAAGACTCTGAACTGGCACTACTCCTCCAATAAGCGGTTTTTAAATTGGCGGATTTTCAGATTCTAAGCTTTGTGCGATTTCTATGAAAATAAGTTTCAGAGTAGTTGATATCAAATTACAACAATTTAGGAATTCTAAATGATAATCACACTTCAAAATTCTTTATGCTGAATTTTGTAAACGAATAATAATAAAACATCTGTTAAAAGACATATTTATGACCTTAGCTTTATTTGTCTGTCGTCTTCATACATGAGATAAAGGATGAGATATCTATACACCCCAATCCTCTAAATTTCTTACCATTTTCATTTTGTAAGTGAAGGAAGGGAAGTTGTTGTTATAACTTTAATTTATAGACAATCGACAAAATAAATATACAGCTTGTCCTGATTCTACGTAGGAAACCTTATACCAATCAATTCTTTGTGTTGTCTTGCCTGAGCAAACTTTAATTTTTGACCCCTTCCCCCTAAAATCACTAATTGCTCTTCAAAACCGACCGTGTTTTTTAGGAGGAACTCTTTAGAAATATACTGCCCAAATTCTTATGTATACTATAAAATAACCAAAACAAATGTAGAAACAATAGTACATCTAAATGATATTTTATTTACAAAGGAGCATTTACATTTTAACATGTTCAGTAACAAATTCTAACAGGTATTAAAGATATAAAATTTTATTTGATAATTCAAATTGTGGCACAAGAAAGGTTAATAAGTACTACATGTAGTTTAGCAATACATAAAAGTATATACCCGTTTGATATTACCTATGATATTTTACAAATGCATAGAAAATTGTAGATTCATAAATAAAGCATTATAGAATATAGAGAAATATTATATCCACTTTAATATACAATAAAACTTATAAAATTAAGGGCATAAATTGAGGATTTTGATAAAACTTTGTAGAAAAATTCGTTTAGGGTCAAAAGTGACCGATACATACAACAAAATGTGTCAATCGTCTGTATTGCCTCAGATATTTAACTTAAAAACTGTGGAAATTGATATTTTTCCGCCGGGATTTTCCCCATCTCCCATGTTTTAGTTGTTTCTACCCGATAAATAAATAATTCTACTTGAAAGATGAAAATAAAGAAAATTCTCTTTTGCCTTACATCAGTTGTCATCAAAATCAAAAAGGTCTCAAACTCGGTCCAAATTAACTTATAGTTTTCAATTGAAAATGTTGTTATATTAATTTAAAATGTAAATCTAGTAAATTAACATTTTACACTTTAAAAAATCGAATATTTTAATTTACATTAATTTGATATGGTTTTACAATGCCATTTTTCTCTAAGTATGTGACCGATCAAGTTAACTTTCGGCATGAACATGCGAATGCTTCAAAACATTATTTTTATACTCATTGCCTTAAGTGGCCTAACTATATAAGAAATAAAACAAACTGCCAAATCATGATTCATACTTCGAAGGGTGTAATTCTTTCTACGTCTTAAATAATGAATGTCCCTTCATTGGACATCAGAGCTCTTCTTTGTCCTTCGAAGAACCAAAAATCAATAAAACCTCCACTGGCGGCATTCCTTTTACCTCCTAATTACGCCCGCTGTTCACCGATTAACAGAACTAATTCTCAGTTTAATCAAAGCGAAACTTTTATTAATTAATACTTCTGGGAAGGAAGCGAAACTGAGTTTTCTCGAAAATCACCATTTGATCCACTTGTTCGAAAATTGAATCCCAAAATTTGTTGATACTAAAATAGTTTCGTTTCATTTAGTATCACATAAAAATGCATAAAAATATATTTTTTGAGGGGTGTGAATATAACCAATAAATTCCACCTCATGTTACAGAATGAAAAGCATATACAATAAATTCACAACACCGCTAGAGTTTAATATAAATATCTACGTCATGAGGTACAAATAACTTACACCTGCCTTAAATCTAAACAGGTTGATGCTATAACCCCTTTCGTTTCGTATCAACCCTTTAAAAATTTGCATTCGTTTGTTTTTGAAGAACTAAGTCGTCCCCTTTTGAAATTCAGATGTGGGCTTACTTATTCAATTACAGCTTAAGCGCTTTATCTGGATATAACCACCTTCTATTATATACGTACATATTCAAAGTTATATTCAACTTTGCATTAAGTATAGTAAGGGGGCGGAAGCATCATAAATTAGAGCCACATTTCCTGCCTCAACAGATAAATGGATGTGCGAAACTTTTGTCGACAAAGTTTTCTAAAGCTCTGCTGTATCCAAGATTCATACCAGAATAAGGAACAGCTTTAACTCTTATACACTAGGTTTGGGAATTTCTGAGCTTACCCCTATTTGTAATACTGCTCTTATAAAAGGGTTCGTTGAAAGCTCTAAAGGACGAAAAACCAAAAGTCGATGGTGCGCAAAGTCCTCGTTTGAGCGAAAGGGCATGTGTTAGAAAGATAATAACAAAACATAACCACGCTTCGTGTATAACAGTTTGATACGGATCCTGGTTTTGATTAGTCTTAACAGAAAAGCCGCCGAGTAAGGAGGGCTACAATGAGTCCCTGCTTTGGTATTTCCCAAGTAACCGAAATTCGACAAATTCCCGCGTCCTTGACGATCTAAGGAGTGCATATCTTTTCGTGCTGTTATATAGGGTCATCGGTGACCTCAGCGTCTTTAGGCCCCAATCGGTTCGGTGTGAAGGTGCCTGTGAAACATATACTCAACCACATATCAGTGCAACTTGAAGCAATAATTCGATGTGAATCATTATTAGCAATTAAAGTGAAAATCTTTGTGATAAGCCCCCCTCCTCCCTCGAATCAGCGTAATTAATTTGACCGCCAGTTAATCGCATGAAGAGCTTTCGTACGGATTAATTTGGTAAAAATATGGTTTTTTTTTCCAGATTTAATCAATTTAATTAGTAACCGCTGCGGCCACCACAACCAACTCCCAACTGATGCGCAGCACATACAACGGCCTCTAGGATTTTTAAACCTTCCTTTAGGCAATCCCCAGTCAACCCCACAAAAACACAAACAACTATAAGTCCACGGTTTGTGGTTTGCAAACAAACACGCATCTTTCGTTGTTTAAATGTTTCCGGGATTCTGCAGCGATTAGAGCTGAATTCATTTAAATCCCCAAGGACTGATTTAAAATTTGCTTAAATTTCTTTTTATCTCCGGTCCAGCCGAGTTTTTGATAACAGTCGAAAAACATAAGCCGCTCGAACAATTTTTTGGGTATAATCCTCGGTAGGGTACTTGCTCCTTTCGGGTTGGCTTTATTTTCCTTGAATTCTCTCGAAGAGGTCCTCGGCACTGGATGATTTAACCGTTTTATTTGATAAAATTGTTCAAGCCCTCGGGCTCCGGAAAGACAGAGGAGCTCCGCTGCGTTTGACGAACGCGACGGGGGATCCCACGGTGTAGGGTTTCAAGGCGTCTATTGCTTGAAATTTGCTACTTTTATAGCCGGGCAATGACTGATTTGCTATTTCATACTAAATTAGGTTTCGAGAAGTAATTTTCTGTCCTGGCATGACACTACGATCAAGGGAGCGAGGAGAGTTATTTGAAAATCAATGAGAAAATACACGACATCTTCTCGAAATTATAGGCTCATTTCTTCGCGATGGTTCTATGAATACAAAAAGTATGAAGCCTCTAATTTACTTTTGAAAATGGAAATTGTGGGAGAAAGTTGTTTTAAAACACTCAATGTGTTGTTTGCCTTGAAAAAGCAACCATTAAAATAATAAATGTACCTACATAGCTTAATTTGCAGTAATTTTGTTTGAATTACTAAGCAAAAAATTATTTCAAATAAATGTAAATCGACGGTTAAAAGAAGTTAAGGACGTACGGACGTACGGCACATGTTTCATTCTAAAATAAACAGTTTCGGAGAACCTTTCAGGAAACGAGCTTTGAAATATTTTATGAAAGTGAAATCGACTGAATAATAAATATTTATACCACGATGATGTATAATATTCTTAAAAGTTATCTAAATTTATGTTTTCTTGGGTTTATTATAATTCCATTAAATTCTACTGTAAAATATTTAATATTGTACAGACATTTTTCTAATATTTAGTCTTTACATAAGCTACAATTTATATTATGTCCAGTTTTAAATTAAACATGTAAAATTCATATAAAAAATGCCTTATTCCTACATAATTAATAAAATTCTGACCTAGATTAAAAAGTAAAATAAAAATAAAAAGTTTATAATATCTAACAATTTTCTTGCGATTTCACTTGCGCCTGATTAGGATCTTATTCCTTTAAATTTTTACGGCTACATAAACGAAACAATTAATTGCCTTTCTGGTGCTTTATTAATCTCCCAGGAATTTCTATCCGTTTGGTGGCATGATGATTATGTTACGAAATGTTCGTTTTCAAATTCAAAATCAACGGAAAAAATCAAATACTCTGGTCAATCTATCAAAATTCTATTGAACCCGAAAACTATTGTGGTTTATCTCAAAATAGTTTTTCTATATATGCATATTTTTATATCAATATAAACGCTGTTAAGACATTAGGAATTATACAAACTAAACCGAAATTTTTTGCAAGCTCTAACAACAAGAGTTAATCCCCACTCATCTTTAAATCTTGAAACTTATCCAAAAGAGCTCAAAATATTACTGAGAACACTTTTTCGCTCTAGAGTTGTGTAATAAATAATTGATCCAACACTTGCGCCCTAAATTGGACGTTGACAAAACTCCATTTCACCTCAGAGACCGAAATAATCAAACATTTAGAAACGGGTCACGATCCAAAATTGCGTACCTCAATTTCTCTAATTATCCGCAAGAAAGCAGTTCTGAGACGTAGTCGCACCATTACACAGAAGCGTACCACTCACCCCCTTACAACAGAGGAGCATCTTCTTGGTGGAGTAACTTCTTACCGCAGTGATTTATTTCCTCGGGTTAATGAAAACATATGGAGCAAGATTTGTGCACTTATTCAACAAACAGAAGGTTGAATGACGATGTCGGAAGTTCAGGTTCTGGCATTTTGCCTATTTCGTCGCGTCAAGGCGCGAGGGTCGGTATTCCGACGCAGTTAATTTAAAATCAATTATTTAGTGCGTATCATTTGTTGCTCCTTGTTGACCAGGTAAGTGAAAGGTAATTTGTGTTTGTTCTCCACTCCACGTTTTGACCAGCAATTTCCTCCGATAATTGAGGGGAACCAAATTCAAAGTTGGCCAAATTAAATGGGATGGACACGGTTCCGTTTACTTTAATTACGTTCGGTCGCGCCTCTAATTGATTCCGGTACAGAAAATTTCGCCTAATTGGACTACATTTCACTGAGTTATCCCATTATTATGAACTCTTTCGCCATTATTGTCTACTAAATATATATATATATGTATATATTTACTTCGGTGATCTACATTCCAAATTATAGCATTCTTCAGTACTACTGTTTCTAGCCAAAATTTAAATATTTGTTATCAAAAACAAAAACTAAATAATAATGTTTCAAATCAACGTTCCAATCAAAAATTTTCTGCAAACTTTATTTAATGTCTGTTTTAACGTTCAAACGAAAAAAATCATATTATAGTAAAATAAATGTCCTTTTTTTTAAATCTTAACAATGTCATAATCAGCTACCCCTCTAAAACTTTTAAAATTAATTGTAAAATTTCGTTAAACTGGGGGCTGAAAATTTTCCAAATTAAAGTTTGAACTATTGTTTATGGTATTATTTTAATTGGATGTATATATAAATACACATATATACCTGTCGATTGATTATACTACGAAAAATATTAGCTTTTTATCAAATTGCCTAAATATACGCCATATGTGGATTTAATTTAAGTATTTATGAAACCGATATTTTAAATCAACGTAAAATGTAATAACAAACTGGTCAAAAGTGAGTCGAATTTGCGTACTAAGAATTCTGCACTATAGAAAAACCTAAAAAAATATATACTAAAAAGGTTTAATTATGATTTGAATTTATCTCACCTATTAAATTATTGTGGTCGTAAATTACTTACGGCTTTATCTTTTATGCTATAATAACTTTTTTTAGTATTTGTTGTGGCTACAAGGAATGTTGTTCATAATTTACAGCTTCTCACCTAAAGACGGAGTGCAATAATAGACCTGGCAACAAAATATGCCTAAAAACCTTGACTTTGATGGCCCCCCCAGAGACTTAATTTAAGTCAAACAAATTTCAAAAATATATTTCTGCTCTGTCAGCAAAGCTCTTTTGAACGATACCCCACCCAACCAAGCTTAAGTAGAATGAAGATCGCCTCCTTCGAATAAAGTTTCTTTATAATCTTAAAAACGATTTTCGTCTTTGGGCCAAGGATTTACATATTACGTGTGAATTCCAAGTCGATAACTCATTGCATTTAAAAGTTAGGAGCCTCGAAAACACCGTCCGTCTGTCTGATCAAGCAGACAATGTTGCCACAACAATAGAGACAGCAACAGCAATTAGACTCAGTACAGTATGGAACCCTAAAAATGTCACAAATAATATTAAACGTTTTGTTTGTTTGATAGATGTGAGCGCCATACAAGTTTCTATGTACTTCATATTTTTTGTGAACTAAATTTTTACACTTGGTATTAAAACATCAATATGATAACTAACAAATAGAATCGGACGATTAATTAATTAATTAGTTTAGATATTACAATGAAAATTTAAGCAAATCTCTTTTGAATGAGCACTTCATGCTATTAAACGTATGTCTTCTCTAGCTGACCAAGTCGGGTCCCGAGTATGATAACCTAATCTTAGAATTATGAGGTTTTTCTACTTATGTTCGAATATGGATAGGATATCCAAATAGTTGAAAATACTAAGTAGGATCAGATTTTTCTAATAAACACCATAATAGGACAAAAGTAATACTGTCAGGCCATTAAAAATAGTAAGTAGCATCAAGAATTTCTTATTAGAAGCACGTTAGGAACTAAGCTGTATATTTTCGAAAAAAAATTAAGTAGCAGAAAATATGAAAAAACTAACCTAATTAAAACTAAACCTATATTTAAAAAATAATTATGAAATTATAATTACTACTGTCAATTCGGGTTACTTTGACCCTGCAGAGTTAATTTGTCTCATTATTCATTATTCTGATATTACTTTCTTATCAATATAAAAATGTCTAAACTCTACTTACCTCAATGCTATATCAGGTTAAGATGCTTATTTTTAAATACAAACTTAAATACGAATTTTAATTAAGTGGGAATAGAAATATTTAAAATAGGTTAAAGTAACCCATCATTGCTAAAGTAAAGTAAAGTAAAATTTAATTGCGAGCATGTATTATTTAATTAATATAAAAATTAGTAAAATATATTTCGTATATAAGAAGACTAATAGTTACAGTTTTATAATTTTTTCCGATCAAGGAAACCTTATCAGTTCCGCATAAATCTACCAAATCAGCCAATACCTGAATAATGTCTTACATCATTCTCATCGGACATGACTTTGGTCCTTTTTCTAGCCAGAATGTTATTCCAAAATACACTTTAGTTTTTCCTTTTCGTTCCATCCTGTTAAGTTTGCCCTCAATTTAACGGGAAGGTCAAAAAATTTATATATTTTATTTCTATCCCAATTGAACTCATTTCGTCTGATTTGTAGCGGTAGTTAGAATTGTTTAATTTTTTTTTACGGTTTATAGCCCAAAATAAAGAGTCATTCTTAATTTGCCAAAAGACCTTGATATATCACACATCAATTCACCTTCGTCAATTTGATGAGTGACAAATTGAAATAGCTTGCTCATTGACAAGGGAAAGCTGTATTTGAAAATTCTTCTATAGAAGCCTGACTTTGCAAAATTTAGAGTTTTCTTTCGACTAGGAGTATCGATCCTCTTACCATATTTTAATAATCAATAAAAATACTGCGGTTATTATTCTATAACTTTCAAAAATGCTTTAATATTTCTTCTAATAGAATCGTCAATTAAATAGAGTTAAAAACGTTGGATGTAGAAGTATTAAGAGTATATTTAATTTTCATATAAACTGAATTCTTGCTTTTTATAACTCTCTGGAATGTTACAAAATATGCTTTGTTCGGCGTTGAATTACTTAAGGGAACAGGTTGAGACATTTCGAAAGGTCAAGAACTCTCCACAAATCGGGACTTAACAAGCATCTCGTTACGACTACCTAATAGCTGAACATCAGGTGATTGATACTTTAGGGGATTGAATAGCCTAATTGGGTAACTGAAAATAAAATAAAAATATCCATAATACCGTGACATAGAACGGAATAAAAAATAAAATCTGTGTCAAATCTTAAACCTATTACATAGATACCTACCTATACGTTACTAGCTTCTTTCAATTCAATAATATAAAATAATATTATTATATTATAATATAAAAATTATGTTCAGGAATTTAGAACTTTATGTGTATTTAGTATAGAATAAAACCTTTGAACAAGAAAAGTAACTTTTGTATAGAGCCTTTGAATGGACTGAACTGTCTAAATGTGTGGTTTAAAATTCATATAGTACCATAGATATATAGTAGTATATATAGTACATGCTCCATACTTATTCTTAGATAAGATATTTATAGCAAACAAAAGATTTCCTTTTATGCCAATAAAATTAAAGTTTACTTGCTTAAACAGGGCGAAATTTACGCTGATGCGAACTTATTTCCAGAGATTTTTCGCACGTTATGTTGCTATTTTCCACACTTTGTATATGTAATTGAATTATAGTAGTAAAATAATTTCAAAAATAACGTTTATATTGGACTAGCGTTGTCCTTTAATTGAAAACTACGTTACCTATAAAATAAATCAAGAAATATATTTTTATAAAGTAATTAATCAATACAAGAAACCGTATTTGGGCCACTTATAAAAAATCATTAAAAAATTAGTCTGTATATTTCATAACTGAAATTTTAAGTAAATTCTTATCATCATTTAAAAAACATTATAATGCATATCTATAGAAAAAAGTCCTATTGGCTTTGATCAGTGTAATAATTCAATGACCCATCAACTAACATTAGCTTACAGTTAATGGGTAAACCTACACAAATTAATAGTTCTTTATGGGTTTTAGAAATATACTTCAATATGCTAGAAAGTAGGTCAACTAGAGCTAAAATTATGTAACAATTATAAAGGTATTTGATTTGAGCTCTACCTAATTGATGTGACACATTTCTCTATTTTCAATCTATTTCTAGAACAAAGTTTACATTGCTCATTGCCACACTTCGTCCATTTACAACACATTTTTACTCTAAAAACAAAATAACTAGACGCAATATATAACCTAACGAGGACAAAAGTTCAATGAATTTATACTAGGTCGCCATTCCACGGTTACTCTACATGCTTCTTATTATTACCTTTTCAGTTCAAAACGTCTCGGTCAGTTGCGTGATTTATTGATAGGACACCTATGTAATCAACTGATTAATATCTTTTAATATCTTTTATTGCTACGTCCATCAGGGACTCATCAATCCGAAAATTAATATGCCATGAAAACTAAAAGCGTTACTTGAATTTCATTATTGGAAAAATGATTTTAATGCAATGACAGTGATATCTTTTGGTAGAGTAATTATTGAGGATGGCATTTTATTTGATGTGACATCATTATGCATACATTATGCGTAAACCATTCTAAAATGGGAACGTAGGTCATTCCGCCCAGACTTAATTTTCCCATTGTGCCAATGTGCTAGAGGAATATAAGTTACGAGTATGTTGGTATACTAACTTCTCGCATTCGCCATTTCCCAAGATACCAATTATTTAATTCACGCAGCGAACGTGAAGATTACTTCATCGATATTTATCGTCATAGGTCGATTAATTTACATAACACATTCACCAATTATACATCTAAGTTTTCCTTGTGAATCAACCTTTCTAATCGTGAAAACTGGAATAAAATCGGTTTAGTAATCACAGAGAAAATCAGGAGCAGACAGACGCGGCAGGGGTTTTTTTTGTTATTATATGTAGTGTTACTTAAGAATGTAAAAATTTATTAAACGAAAATTTAGATCCATTATGCATTTATCCTAGATTTTTAACTTAAATTAAATTCAAATTTGTGCAGAAAAAATTGTTTGGATTTTCCATTATTTTGAGAAAAACTAATGTAAAGTTTCACTTCCTGGTGTCAAAAATCAAAAGAGTCCTACGATTATTATAGAATATCTGCAAAACTATTCATTGAATTAATATAAAATTTTCTCAGAACATTGTGTCACAAAAATTATGTATTAATACAACTCATACTGAGAATTATTTATTTATTAATGCATACTAATTTCATGTGTACTCGTAGATGAAATCAATTTTCATACAAAATGTTATCTTTGATTTTACCATGTTCAGTGGAGGCACCCATATATTCCATCAAAAATTCATACAAATCAATACACAACAACCAAGCCAGCACGTTGAGGTGAAATAATGGAATTTTAAAAACACTCTTTTTAATAAATCCTTTGCTTGTATATTGACTAAGTCTGTGTTTTATCGGATTGATTATAAATTTGTTCCTATGATCAATTTCCATCGCGGAACCATCACAAATCGCTTAATACTTTGCAGAAAATTTGGTCGAACCCTAAAGGGACATCTGCATACAAAGATGGCTAATGAAAGCAATGCCTTGCTCCAACCGTAGTTGGGTAAAAATCCCCCGAACTTTGTGATGAAAATAATACTAAATCCTTGGGAAGTTCGTACGGATATCTACAGCGTTTTTACCCTGCATTAATTCTGAATAATGCATAATAAAATGGTATTGCGTGGTATCCGGAGAATAAAATCCAATCATAATATTGCACCCATCATCCTTAATTTGTAAATGGTCAATATGATCGCATATAAACGTATTATCGACTCAAACATTAAAAATGAATATGAAGTAGACAAGTCTATTGAACTCTAGAAAAATAAAGATTTGTTTTGCGTGCAGATAATCATTAAATAACCAAAAACATTGGCTAAAAGAAAGTATTTAATATTGAATTTCACTTAAGGAATGCACCAAGGCGCGCTGGTAATTTCCACATACGAGTATTCTCGATATTTTATCTGATTTATTGTAGACTTGTAGATTTTACTAAGAAAATTATTTTCTTGATATCATGCATACTCATATATTGCGAAGTCTTAATATATTTATGATTTTCGCTTCATTAGTTTTATGTAAGCGTTATCTCTTTAAATACATACATTAACATAATGAGTGTAAGGTTAAGCGTGTCTTACAGCCCATTGGTTTATAATCATACGGGAAGACGCGAATACTGTGAATAAAATTTCCACTGCTAAAACATACTCAAGGTCATAAAAATTCAAATTTAAACAAGTAAACTTTGTCAATTTATTATTAGACGAACCTTTAAAAAAAATTATGTTTAGGTATATATCAGTTTTGATTACACATGCATGGCTGTAGCAAAATAAGTAAATTTACATATGTATATAAATTTGCAAAGGGAAAATACCTTTCACAAATATTTTTGAATGGAGTCTAATTGTTATACGCTTTTGTTTAAAGATAATAAACTAGGAAAAATCTAATAACATGAATGCGTTAATTATAAATATACCCTTTTCCTTCATTACAATAAAGCTTCAAAAAACACAAAAGACGACAATGTGGATGCGAATGAGCATGTGTCAATACACTCTAAATTATGCCATATATTCCACACCCTGTTTTATGGTAAATTCGGAAATTTGATAGAAATTCTCCTTTGTCTCGTCATGCCTCTTTTTTTATCAAAGCTGACTAGCCAGCTCCTGCATTTAGAACAAGCACCGAGGATAAGGTCGTAGAAATTAAGTAAAATGAATGTGTGCTTTCAGTACGTTAAAACGTGACAGTACAAAGTATCTGGAGGATAATTAAGCCTTCACTTTGTATTATTGAAAGCCGACCACAGTTTACGGTTTTAAGGTGTGTTGCACACTCCAAAAAAGGTTGCGTCCTCAGTTAATTGAATAACCTGATGACTAAAGTTTACTGAAGCTCTTTATTGCGACTTTATGTTTTTATTTTTTAGAAAACGGGCAAATAAATTGGAATTGTGTTATATAAGTAAGAATGTGTGTCATAAGTGAAAAGTGTTCTGAAAAGGCTTAAGAATGTATTTAAAAAATATGAGCCATAAACGTGCAATTATGTTAAAAAAATTTTTTCAAGATGTTTAGAACATTTAGCTAAGTCTAAGTCGGCAAATTAACTCACGGAATACACATCTGTACGTCACATAAAACCAATCCAGATGGATAACCTTCTTTGCAACATGGCGAGTACAAGCAGATACTCGTCCTATAATTGCCTAACATCATGGGACTCATATGATAAAATTCCAAGGTAATGTATTAAACCCAATTATGATATTTTTAATTATTAGAAAATAAGTTTCTACAAACCTTTTAACATTTTATTAGACTTTATACAAGAGCATTTTGAAATACAATTTTTGGAAATAAAACAATCCCAATGTTTCGATATTTTTAATATATTTAAAATATATTTAATAGTATATTACGTGATACGGGGACGATTCTACGTGAAACCGCCTGTATGTTTAATCGACTATCGCCCGAGTGCCGTATACTATTTAGTGAGAAGACACACAAATAAATAATGATATAAATAATATAAAATAAAAATCAAATAATGAATATGAATCATCTGTCCGAAAGAATCTTACAAAAGCACTATTTGAATAAAAATTGTCATCAGGCCGCTTCGGAATTACACATGAATATCGGGAACTGCTTAAGTAACTAAAAATTTAAAAAATTTTCATACGATTTACCAACCCCGTACCAAAGTACTGTGTTTTATTTGTCATTTACCACACGGAAAAGTATACGATAGTACTATGCCCGCATATGTCAAGCCATTTAAAAACCTTAAAAATTAATCCAATTAAAATTTATGACCATTTCAATTTTATGGATATTTCATATCAATCTATCTTTGCTATCAATATAATTATAATTAGTAATTTTTGAAAATATTTGACGACTATTATATGAAATGAAAATATATTCTTTGAAAGATATCTAAGAAAAAAGGATTACAAATAAAAGAAAATAAATACAATGGTAATTCGCTTTCAGGTAATTCTTTGAGGATATCTGCCAATGTAATTAAGAATGTTAAATGTTTCCTTCAAATCACCTAACCAGTGCAATAAATCGAAAGAAATGGAATTCGAACAATTTGTTAGGCAATAACTTAGCAGAAGAGCCACTACCTTCGGTCATTTTACTTACTAGAAGCATAGTCAGATATTTCGCAATTCATTTCCTGTTTCGACTTTGTTTGACGTGAATGGCTAAGCAATTGTGTCTGGATAAATTACGCAAGAGCTTTTTGTATTATTGATTGAGTTTAAATTTACGAAATTTTATTAAGCGTAATTTCAGGAGAATGCTCTACTCTTGCTACCCTCATGGATTTTCATTTTGATAAAGCCTCTCTCAAGTACTGCCTTTAACTGGCTTGCCCATCTTCTTAGAATCTTTTCCGGTTTGTTCCTATTAGCCCTTTTCCTTGCTATTTCCCCTTCCTTTGTTTTCATTCTCGTTCCATCACGGTCTTGTTATATTCCCGGTACCCTATTTCTTATTTTTTGTAGTTTTAGTGATAGTTTTTAGGCTTTGTTTTTGCATTTATATTTGTTAACTTAATTTAAGCTTGTTTTTCTTTTCATGTAGCTTTTATTAAGCGAAAAAAATAAATTATATTCACAAAAAATTACTAAAAATGAGGGCCCGAATACAACAATTATGTACCACCCTTTAAGTTATAAATAACTAAAGTATTATTTTCAGGCGGAAACTAAATCCGGAAGAAATTTGATCTGAGAACAATTGCCTTTTACAAATTTTATAAGTCGTTGGTACTATTTTATGCTCTGCACGTGCATGTGTGTACCTAAAACAAAGAGTTTCTGTGGCAATAAGCATATATGAAGTCTGACATACATGCTATTTTGTTAAGATATTGATTTTAAAAAAATTATTTACTTCCTTTCAGCATATCCACGGTGCAGTCTCAAAGAACCACATTTTTACAACTGCACACTTTTGCTGAGCACATGTTCCCATCCTCTGTTTGATAACCATAAAAATCATAAAAATTCCAATCTCATAGAATACGTGTTTCCGGTAAATTGCAGGTTTTCACCATATCACAAAGGCGTTTGGAAAATTCCTTAAGCCAAGAGATTTTTTTTTTTTTTAAAAAGGATCACATGAAAAGAATGTCAATTTCTTGTTGACATCTAAAATTTGAAACAAAGTATGTCTTAAATGTACCTTTAGCTTATAGGTGTTGTATGGTTGTAGATTTTATAAAAATTGTAAAAATATGTAAATTTGTTGAAATTTATTCGAATAACGTGTCTTAAGGATTCAGCATACAGACAGACATAATTTTTAAGAAGGTAATTTACTTTGGATAATGTCTTGTTGGCCTTAATAAAACGATTTCATATTAAACATGAAAGAATTTCGGAATCTCAAGGATTGTGTAAGGCCCAAGGCATTTTGTTAAGTTTACGATTTGTGCTTTAAGTCATCTTAAACATTTCCCAAGATTCAATTTGCTTTATGTCGAATCACCTACAGATTTAAATACAGAGATATATACATATATACACATATGAACAAATGATATGTTGATGAAGGTAGGTCCTGCAACTGATACCTCCTTCTGGAAAAGATTCGCAGCATTTTATTTGTTTGATTTGTTAATTTCAACAAAAGATTCATGGTTTGTTTTTCATAATATGATATTTTTTGAAATAAATTGAAGGAAGATTGGGACAAATTTAATCAAATCATTTATTCAAATGATAAAATCATTTCAACTTTTTAATTTCATAAATTTTATAAAATATATTCGATTTTTTACTCTTTAGTAAATCTTCAACTATGAAAAAATATACTATGATATATATAAAGTACTATTTAGTGTAAATAAACATTATTTCAATTCAGTTAAACTTGAAAAGTCAAAAGTCAATTAAACTCACTATGTAAGATATCATCTAAAACTCAATTATAGATGCACTTTTCTCAATAAATATGACTATTCCTTTTTTAATAAATTCACCTGTACTCCTAGCTAAAATCAAATTGTTATTTAGTTAGTTAGTTTAGTTGTATGAGAACATATTCGGAATTTAGATGAAATAAAATGATCTTATTTTGAAGAATAGTTTAATTTAACTGAAATAGTCTCGGTTATATTTATTTGAAATAAATATCAAACTAATTTTGATATAAGTTTAAATCAATTTGAAAAAATGTCTGTTTTAATTTTTTCTGATAAATATAGGTAAGCACGAAATCATCTTCATCAGCAGCTTACCCAGTTTTCATTATTACAAGAATTCGAATGCTTTGACCATACAAATTAATAATATTAGAAGAAGTTCCAATATATCACCGCTCTCTTTGACACTTATAGAAATCTAGTGATAAACAGAATCGGACTTAGCTTTGTAGTCCTGATCTCGGTCTGGTAGAAAATTCTAGATGGACATCCAAATCAATAAAATATCTGCGGTAGCAAGCCCAAGACCAAAACTTCACCATGCGAGACTTGATCAAGAACAAAAAGGTCCTTTGAGTCGTTAAGCCATGCATTTCCAAAAAACATGATACTCATTAAAAAATTAAGATATAAATAAATTTAAATTTAAAATTTCATATTTGAATGAGATCAAATTTAATGAACAAGTGAAAAAATAGCAGCCCATACCATGACAATCTTCTACATTAAACACATTTTTTTAAATTTTATAAACGTTTTTAATTATACGAAACTAATTTAAAAAACGCATTAGTTTATTAAAAAAAATTAATTTGACTTATTTTTCTATTATTTTTCTACTTGAAAGAGATGTTTCAAAAACTCAATGATGATTAATATATAAATTTTTTACACCCAAGTAAATTAAACTTCGAAAAGGTTTTTCTTTCCATATATGCACTTTCCCGATGCAAATCAAAAAAGATGATTATCTGGAGTTATTTCTTAATAAGTGCAATAGGACGGTGGTCAGCATACAGAATTCTAGATCTTGAGAACTTTAGGATTGTTTCAGATAGAATTCCTTAACATTTCTAACAAAATGTATTTCATATCGATCAAATTTCAAGAAAGCGAAAAAATAAGGAAATTAACTCAGTAACTAGCTGAATGACATTTACTTGTTCAACTTCAATGAAAATCGAGTGTGCAAAAACCAAGGCCAATACCAAGCCTTTCATCGGATTCGTTTTGATTTTATATTACTCCTCACTAGGGAAATAACATATTTTTTTTAACATATCTTCGAAACTTATAGTTTTATTGGCATACCTAAACTATTCGTTTTGCCTTTCTTCTTGGGAAAATAATAAAATAATAAAAGTAAGCAACCAGAAGGTCTAGTAATGTTCAACGTTCAAACACAAAACTTCAGACTCATAGCAGTGTTTAAGCCATTCAGTAATTTCGAAGAATCAAGTTGTAAATTTAGTTTTTCCTGGGGGACTGCGAACGCGAAGTAAAAGTTGTTTCTCAGTTCCATTAAAGTTGCACAAACTTCTTTAAGAAAATGCTCCAAATTAACTTGTTTAGGAGAGCGTAATCATTTTGCGGGAAGTTGTAGATTCAATTAATAAAGAGTCTAACATCTATTATGATTCTGCTTGGTTATAAAACTTCTTAAAACAATTGGTATTATCAAAATGAGAAGCGACTTAAATTAGTACAGTTCAGCATTAAAAATATGAGAGCGTATACATCTTCCAATTGTAATTAATATTAGTTGTTAATGTATGAAAATAAAGGTGATATTCTTCATATTTCTTGTAATTGGCGCGCGAATAAATGTGTCGCAGAAATCAAAGAAAAACCAGCGAAATAATGTAAATTTTTTCCGAACAGAACTAATGGCTGTAAACAATTTTCTAAAACAAACCCATTTATATCTCTCGTCTCCAGTTTTCTTCGGAGTTACCATTATTTTTTGTTTCTCGCAATGAAAAGGAAGTCGTGTCCTTGAAGAATTTTTTTGTAAATATTCTTTTTCTTCATCCCCTTTTCTTATCACTTAAGTTTTTTCTCTTTAATCAGTCCCTGTGATGAAACTCCATACCTACATCGTTTTGAAAGGTTTCCGATTTTATTTTTCTCAATGAATCTAATGATTCTGTTTTTGATATTTATATACCCTAATTAAACAGCTGCCAAGTGAAAAAGGTTCAATGAAGGAATTCAAACAAAATGAATTTATATTTACTTTTACATATATATAACATATTCTTGTTTTATAGACCTTTTTTTAGAAAATTTTATTCGATGTAGTTTCAGTAGTACACAATTTAATTTGCTTACATTTTTTTCTGTAACAAAATTAAAAGTAATATTTATAAGTAACAAAAATCAAGCGTATTTATAATTTGTAGATACGTAACACAGTTCTTCTTTTGATGGAATAATTTCTTCTTGTAGGTTTTCGTTATGGAAACATGCAATTTGAAATTTACCTTAAAATTTAAATAACTTCAGACGATACCTACAAAAGCAATCGATTATATTTGTATACAATCACACTGATTCCCTCGTGTTATTTTAATATTAATATAAACACCAAATAATTATAAATTTTGGCATTTATTCTACTTCCCTATTTTCCAGAATCTATCTAAACAACAAAAACAAAACTTTATAACTAAATATATGAAAGAAAATACTTTGGCGTTTTACCCTAGGGCAAATATTCCCTCTTGTCTACCGGATACTAGGTCATAGGGTCAAATTATGTGACTCGTATATTTGTGTAATTTAATGCTACTACGTCATGGGAGTCTTATACTTTAAAAAAATCAATGAATTTAATTTAAACTCTTTTTGTGGCTATTTTGATAAAATTATTTTCGTGAGGTATTTACAAAATGTTGAAGATTAATTTATCACGTTTACTTGTACTTACATAAATTGCACATACATTTGTGAGCCTTTTATCATACTTGCTTTACCCGAAGTGTTAGGTATGCTAAATATATAACAAATTTAGAAAAATGAGAATTTATTTCCATCCGTCAATACTCCTTTTTCGAACACAGGCACTTTTACCCCTCTTGTGATTGAATCTCTCTCATTTTATATATTTTGCTGACAATACGAAGGATATTATGGTAGATAACCCTTTATTTACAGGTTTGTTAAAATGATACCTCGAAAATCCTCAAATTTAATAAAATTAGTTTTAAAAACTTCTTTTCGTCCACTCGAGAACTAAGCCTATATGGCACATTCTGTACGTTATTGTTTACTAGTTGTTGGATTTCTTTTTTTTGTTTTATATGCTATTTTTACTTTTACTTACTTACCAAGGTTTTCATATGGGAATCGCAACCATAGCCTCAGAATGAGGCATACTTAGATTTTGTAAAATGATCTCGTTCATATATAATTTTATACTATTATTTAAATATTAAAAACACGCGAATAATTGGACGACTATAAATACATCGTTCAGGATAAATAGCCTTATACAAATATTGATTGCCTTTCTAACAAAGTTAGTTATACTCAGTGACATTTTTTAGTAATTAGGTAGTAAGGTAGTCCAAAAAATGACTTAAAAGTTATTATGCGATTGTTTTTTTAATGAGACAATAAAAAAATCTACTAATTTGAAATTGCCTTATAACGATCACCGGTCCCTATGAGGAGTTTGCTCATAACTCTGTGTTCCAGGCACAATATTTTATTGGTTTTTGTAAACAAACGATTTCATGATGATGAATTCATAATAACTATTATTTTTAACAATTTTAACATCGTAAATAGGTAGATGTCCCATAAAACGTAAAGTACTAATCTCAATGCTTTAAAACTACTTCAAAAACACTTAAAATCAATATTCTAAATTTAAGGATTTCTCTTCTTAACGTTTTATACATGAATGAACTTTTCTGCACCAATTACTGCGATAAATTAAACAAATAACAGTCAGCTATTGGTCGTTCTTAATATATATAACATAAGATGTGTAGATATATATTGCAACTACTCTTGACTTGTCCACATACATCGTGAAATAGATATTAAGGAAAATATAAAGTAGTCGGAGTTGGGGAGGCGGTCTGTAGGCCACTTAACATTACCTCATCCATTCTATGAAACTAGTCAATCAGTCTGTGTTTGTATGGACATCTGATTGAAATTCTTTTTAACTACACAAACTTAAATTCATATATTATTCTTAATAAGCTGACTGTCCCAAAAATCAGTGTAATTCGAAATTCTACTTTAAATAAATGAAATTTCAGTAATCGATATCAGTCGATCAGAATTTAATTCAAAACATCCTAAGTTATTCAAGGTCATCCAGAGCTATAAATATTTGAACTTCTTCTAACGTTTATATGAAGTTACAAAAACATATAGAGAAGCCTCAAATACATTTTTTATCTAATTTATATTATGCCTGTTTTTTCGTTGCTCCATATGAAAATATTCTTTTCGTGAATTTATTTTCTCAGATATTGCACACCGCGAACAGGATGTGTGAATAAATCTATTATAAAGCTCAGACACGTCTCGAAACTCATACAGCCCCGGGACATTTCATATATAAAACAACCATAATTTGTTTTTTAAATTAACATTGCGAAAACTTCGCGAAACCTTTTCAAGGAAACCCCAATTAATATTTTATCATGCGTTCTCAAAGTGCAGAAACCCTGTGTAAATATTTCCTTTTCAATTCAATTTTGTACGAACATTTTCATGAAGCAGTAAAACCCTCAATATTTAAAATTTTATAGTGAAATGAGTAGCAAACAACTTTGATTCAATGTTGACTTTTGAACCTTTGTTAAAGCCTTTATAAAATCAAAAAAAAAAAAATCAGTTATTTATTACCCATAAAAATGCACCCCAGACAATTGTAATCTCAATTGCTCAAATTACATATTTAATCTCCTACTGTTTTTTCCCATAAATCCACTTTGTCCTTGGTCTAAAAATAATTTGGTAATAAAGACATCCAGTGTTATGGGTTGTATTTAATTCAGTAGGCTTATTTACCACGAAAATATAAAAGACCAACACGAATTTTAATGGAATTATTCCCCCCTGCTGGAATTTTACTACTACGTTGAAAATCAATGAAGTTTTTCGTAAGACCATTCGATTGGGCTTCCCCTTTTTCTAAAATTTTGACTCACTTAACATCAAAGACCGCCTAATTTAGTCATGTCGCATTTTCCAAATTATTATATATTTATAAGTTCACTTCCGTAAAACTGGTCCCATGAGATCTAAAGACTTCTTAAGTCACATCTCTTTATGTGAATTCTACCAAAGCGGAGGTTTAAAGTGTATCCTTTAAAGCTTACGAGGAACGATTTCGTGAAATTTTAATTCACATTCAGAAAACGTCTATTAGGAAAAATTCAGATATCTTCGGCATCGAATTTCTCCTGCAGGCAGCCGCCTTGTGGATCTTAATCAATTATGACGTCGCTAATGGGCTATTGGTCCTAATCATATCAAGAGTAAATTATCTACTTGTATCTTGTGATGTGAACACCCACGTTCTCAAATTGTGGAATTCCTTTGAAGACAGATTCTTCCGGAGTTTGAGTTGGAGGGTCCCGTTCCGCTGTAGAACAACCGGCAGGTTGAAGGGTTTCATTTATCTAAATTGAAGATTCTCTTGGTGGCATCAAAAGCTAATGTCAATTTTTCATCTACATCCTCAATAGACACTTTGTCATAGAAAACATCTGAAAATAGAGAGGATCGAGACCGGGTCTAACAGAATAATTTCATTACGTAAGTGGGGAAGGCAGCCAATCAGAAATTTCACCTTGCTGCTTATATCATCAAAAGAGTTATCGTTTCATTTTCCATAAATTATATTGGCTTCTCGATTTGTTCTCTTGAACCTGAAACAGGTCCAATTCGGAAGATTCAATTCTCGTAGCGAATTTTATTCAGACAACTGCTTCTATCCCGGTGTCCTATGACAAATCAATCAGCGGAGACCATTCGATCGAAAAGATGAGACTTTTCGCATGACAAAGTATCAGTCGATGGATTTCAGTGTGAACGTTAAACCACCAGCGACACGATTTACTTTTCCGTCTGATTTTTATAGAACATGACAAATTTCGAGATTCACTCGGCCTATTGTCCAGGAATACCAATAAAATCCCCGAAAAAAGAAACTTTTATAACTTTTGTGACCAAGAAAAACTTATCCTAACGTACAACGTAATCCAATTAAGGTTACTTGTCCATTTTTGGGCTTTGCATCAGTTTTACATCGGAGATGTTTTTAGAGGTTTTTCACTTCGGCTTTGCTTTAATGATTCATATTCATTTATTATCTTGCCCTCTTTAATATAATCTCGTAAACTGATCCGAAGCCTACAGAGGAGTTGTAAAATAAAATATATACAAGCTTATTCGCAGCCATTATTACTAAAATTTTTTGTCCCCAAAAATGATTATCTTCAGAAATGTTCGCATTTACGTTGCCATAAAACCAAGTATAAGCCAGAAGTATTGCTTTATGTCCTTCAGTTGAATTTTGAACATTTACTTTGAAAATAAAACATTTATTTACTGTTATTTATATGTAGGATCAAAATAAGAATGATAAAAAACGTTAAATATCCTTAGTATTTTATTTTATTTATATTGCAACATAATATTTAAAAAAACACATACCAAAATATTATCTTAAAGCAATTTCTGTTTTGAAGAAGTATGCTATTCCCAAAATATCATATTTCTTTAAGTTAAGACTTTATAAATTAACTTATAAATAAACAATAAATGTTAAGAAAATCCAAAGGATTTTTTTATATAAAGCTACATATTTCATCGCTTGTTAAATATTGTAAAATACTGAACATTATTTTCTTGTAGAAAATATGGGTGTTCAAAATTTTTCATTCTTGTAAAACGACAAATGCTCCTTTATATTTTTTTTAAATTATGCAAACGCATCGAGTTGCTATAAACTTTCAGCGCTATCCCTTTTTATAACAATTATTTCTATTTTTATTTTATTGACTTAAGAAAGAAAAGAAAAATTAACCTAAACTAAACAGGAAACTCTATTAGAAAAGACTAAGACCCATAACAAATTATAAGTGTTATCTGTAAAAGTATATGTAATGGAAATATGGGTTACTTAAATTAGCTATACTTACAGAATACAAAAAAATATATATATAAAAAGTCTACTTTGCAAGATCGCGTCAAAAAATGCCGAACCAATGGTGATTTGGACTTGTCCATAAGTAAACGTTAAGAACGGGTTTATCCACCACTGAGGCAAAATCGAAATACGTACAGGTTTGGCTTTCTTTTGTTATTTTATTTCTAAGTTATTCGTTTTTTTGTATTTTTGTTGAATTATGCTCCTAAGATATGCGTTCATTATAAGCGTTAATATAAAACTTGTGTCTTTTTAAAAAGTCGAGCTACAGTTGTACTCTATATTCCGAAATGGCGTTTTAGTTCGTAGGGTGTTCACCACTTTAAAGCTTAATATTTGTCTAAAGAATCGCTGTATCAAAAAAGTGTTCATCACATTTATCCAATACTTTTGAAAGACCTATAGAAAATACGCTACAGTGAGTAGGGGTAGACGAATAAAAAAAATACTTTGCATGCAGAGGAGATACCCTAAAATTATTGTATTAAAAAATATGATTTCGTAACTTATAAATATGTATAATCATGCCAAATTTCAGTTTTATAGTACTAATAGTTTTCGGGTAAAATAGATGTAACATACAGAAGAATATGACGAAAGTATAAGGGTCCACAGTTTGGCTGAGGACCTCTAAAAACATAAACAAAAAAATTACAGCACTGTTATTCTTTTAAGGTCAAAAGAACATTAACAAGCAAAGGACCCTTTTAACAAATCAAATAAAGAAATATATGTTCAAAACAATCCTTTTAACAAAAATTTCCCATTCTGGGTAAAAAAAAAAAGTAACACAAATCACCCAGAATTTTCCAGGAAGTTTAAGAAAGTGTACACCGTAAAATTACTCCATAGGCATAAAGTTAGGGCTTTCACTTTCCAGCAGAAAAAAAGACATTGTTCCTCAATTTAATAAAAGGCGACCAGGAGAGTTGGTACAGGGTATATTACAGAAAACTTGAAAAATTCCTTCAAGTTGACTGATGAAGGGCAATACCTCCAGACGAAAGTTCATCACGAAAGGCATACTTAGCTAAGGGCTGCTTTATGGCAAAATCAATTTTTCATTAAATTGTGTTAACGGCAGCTCTTTGCTTTTCTTATTTGCTCTTCTCAACCTCCTTCAACAACTGAGTTTTTACCTTCCATGCTGCTGGCACTTAAACGTTAAAATGTTATACTTAGTAAAAGAAGCTACCGCAGTAGGTAAATGTTCGCTTGATTTTGGTGCACCCAGCAATGTTTTCACTTTAAAAATTCAAGAATGCCCTAATCTGTTTGTTGGATTATTTTATTATAGGAATTTTTACAAAAAATGCGTTTACAGAAAATCGTTTTTCCACTATGACAAAATTATCGATAAATTGCGGCGGTGGTAAAAGGATTTTTATTGTATTATAATTAATTTACTAAAAACGAATATATACTCGTACAGTTCTCCTATCTCACCTGATATGATAGTTAATTATTTTGCGCACATTATACTTGTAAAACAATAATTACATTAAAATGATTACTTCTACTATGACCAATTACCAGCAATGAAATTTTTTTTAAAATTATCACTGCCGTTAATGCAATTGTAATTTTAAATGTAATTCTAATTTAATTATTTCATTGTAATTAATTACTTGTGAAGCTTTTATTAACATTACACATAGCAATTAAAATAGTAATAAAGGAATTGTGATTGTACATTGATTCTTTACCTTTATCTCTTTTCAAAAATCAGTTGTTTTGAAAAAATTTAAATAAAAACAAAATTAAATATCATCAAATATTTAAACCGATATTGAAATTAGCTTTCTAAATGACCACCTTCTCAGACGTATCATCTGATAACCACTACTTCCTACTGGATGTAGACTATACTATACTAGAATTTGGTGTTATTTCTGATTTTTTTTAAAATAAGTTAGAAAACTTAAATATTATTGCGCAATTTCAATTCCAATATGTAATAGTAATATTTTTCAATTACTCATAATGATAATGATAATCTTAAAGAAAATGACAATTATACAACTCTGCAACACCATGATTAAATATAAATAAAACAAAAAACAACTGCGATGGTACGCATTAGCAAAATTTATGAATAATTTGTGTAATCAATGGAATTGCATAGGGTCAACCTCGCTTTCCCCACTGTTGGGTTTGAAGGATAAAGTCGCAAAAGGGACTCAAATGTTATTCAAGTATTAAATAAATTCGTTCCAGTAACATACAAACTGAAGCGATGTTGTTCGAGATAGGCATTATTTAATTAATATAATTGGTCTCACGTGTAATTCTCGGTAGCTTGAAAATTTGTCTGTTATCGATTTCTAGAAGAACCTATATGAAAATATTCATACATAGGTAAGTATAGTTTCTCCAGAACAGTCAGTTTAATATAGTTCTTGAAATTACCGAGACTATTCACGAAATATAGTTTGACTTTTATAAGATAAAATGGCTTCGTATAGACGTAAACATTGAAAAGTTATCCTTTTATTATTTTTGTTTAAAGCGTACATTATTTTCTTTAAAATTTAGCACGATGACGATATGTATAAAACGTATAAAACGTTTAAATCCCATTTTCAGCCTGTGCGGTTGAATTTTGAAAAATTCCAGATGCGAAATTATTTTTTTACTTTTAAAGAAGAGTGCATATTTTGTTTTAATTCTCGCTTGATTTACAACACAAAAAAGTCCCATTTGTGTACGTCGTAGGTAAGTAAATACAACCACTTGCTTAGAGGAAAAAATTCAACCAACATTCAACGTTGCAAATTTACAACGCAGTGTTAGAGCAGTGTAGTACAGAATATAAAATTGCTATAAGAGACGAAAACAGTTGCTCAAAATATTTCATAAATATTGAGATTAATTTAAACTTTTTTAATTTCATCTACACATCATCAAAACTAAATTAAAATATATTAATATGAAAGCAGGAGAAAGGAGAAATAACATTCGTTATAAAAGAATTTTTCACATTACTTATGTACCTCTTCACAAATATTAAAATTAAAAATAATGATAACAATATGAAATACTTCTTTTACATTTAATTTCCAAGCATTTCAAGAGTGCAATTGCAAATGCTTGATTAATTTAATTGTTTCCAGCTTTTTAGGTCTTGTGGTTTGGATTGAATCAATGAGTCAGTTAGGTTTTACCTTTTTATATTATAAATAATTATTTTTATGAAGTTTTATACGATTTTATACTTATTAATTCCATCTCCGTGCAACCTTAAAGGATGAATTTTTGAAATTACTGCTGGTCTTTTATTAATTCAATTAATTGATTATTGGAGTGAATATTTTTCCCCATACACATTTTTCCACCCCGTTGTAATCCCTTAGAAGTTGAATTTTGGAGAATATTATAAATAAAAATATATTATAAAATATTTACGTTCAGTTCCAAGTAAATCCGACCAAAAAAATATGTTTCCCATACCAACTTTCACAACCTTTTTCTTTATTAAGAGGCCTACGCCATAAAACACAAATACTGTTCAAATTTCTTAGCAGAAAACATCAATATTTATTAATTAACTCACATATCGTAGAGTCTCATCTTTGAATCAATATGAGAACAGCAACGCCTACATATTTTTGTACCTTCTCATGGTTTATCAACAAGCTTCAATATTTCCACCACAATTCCGACACAACTATGTTTGAATTAATAAATATTCAAATTAAAAATAATTTAATTGTTATAGTGCTAAGTTTCCCTCAAAACTTTCTAACCTCGTTGTTTAATTAATTATATCGCCACTTTTAAATCTTTAAGGCTTTCCATCGATACATATCAATCGTTTTTTGTGCAAATTAAATAATCACTGTTTGGGCTTTGCAAGAAAATTCTACAAACAATTCATTTAGAATGTATTTTTTTCCAATTTCCTTTTTACAGAAATAGATCAGCCGTTCTAAAAATAGATCTGAATTACCCTTATTATATCGTCGCAATTACCAAAAACATTTGCAGTTTCGTTTTGATTTATAAATATCTAACAACAATAAAAGCGAGATCGTTTTATTATTAAAAGCAAATTAGATTTCTTTTTGCATTAATATAATTCTCAAAAAATCTTTGCATGTCATTTCTCTCCTGGAAGGCAAAGCTAAGTCAATATTGTGCGAATTTTCGTGAAGGACAACAAAAGGGGATTTTGTTATATGCTGAGAATATTTTTCCATAATGTTTTGGTAATGATACATATGTCGTGGGAAATCGAAGTAAGGTACAAAAGGTGTCCCACAGGGCCTAAATCTTATATTCATAGAAAATTTTAATGACTTTCAAACCACAATCCGTACTCTAGACTAGTGTTGTTCAACATGAATGTTGGGGATAATATTTTCCAAAATTGCCAGGATATTTATCTGCGTTGAATCCTTAAATGAGTTTCGTTGTCACAATCCTCACAGAAATGTCGGGTAAAGTTTAATGGGCAACAGGGAGGTTGAGTTAATTAAATTTAAAATGATTAACTCACCTACGTAACTCAAAGAGGATTTCTTTTGCACTGTGAATAATTTCTTAAATAAAGAGGAACCTTGTCAGCAGAAAAACCCCTTTGCTGAAGTAGTAGTGCCTTCGGAGTAAAACAATAAATCATTGGGATGGTATTAATTAAAATTTCTACATTACAAGCTTGAAGCATTTCCTTCTCCTTTTTAATGCAGTATACATGGATTGTTACAATTACTTAACACTTCATGTTACTTTTAATTACTCGTCTCAAAAGCGTACGAGCTTTGTATGTATGAGTATAGCTTTCTAATTTTTTGTCTTATCTATTTAATAAAGTCCTTTGTAGATTAAATGCATTCAGAAAATTTTTCATAAACCGAAATATCCATAAAACCATATTTGAATCAGTGGAGAATGATAATTCTTAAAATAAAATGTTCGATGAAAAGTCTAAAAGGTACACTAACCAAAATTAAAAAAATTTAGATTTTTGAAATTAATAAGAAATGCATATTTTTTCAAACATCTTTTTCATAGAGTGACATAATTTCCGACAAACTAATTTAATATTGAGAAACAACTAGGCGAATCATTTAATGACTTTTTTATATAGGTAATGATCTAATTTAATCTCATATTGTTAATTAGTTTGGCTAAAAATTTATTTTTAATTAATGAACTATAATATAATTACTATTAATTAATAAGCCATATGTCGAATTTTAAAAAGGATAATGTTAAACGCACAATTTATCTTTATACTTATTTAATATAATGAATGACCATTAAAAAGAATCAGAAACATACCGTCCATTCATTTCTATCCTATTTCCGTCAAAAACTAAAATAGGAAATATCATGCTTTGATCGAACACCTCCTTGGCGACAGAGCAAATAATGCCTAACAAGCATTAATAACTGGATTCAAAGAAACAAAAACATAATAAACCAGAAAATCTTCTTATCTTACAAATAACCCTAATTATCTGCCACGTTAAGCAGGAAATCGTTAAAGCATTTCATTCCACCCACAGCACGTAATATGGCCATTTATCGAGGCCATTTTTCGAGTTTTTCAGCAATTCGTAAAAAAAAAGTGGGGAATTAATTTTGGCGATCCGGATAACCAAGCTTAAAGCTTAGCCTACAGCAAAATTGTTTTCCCAAATTGATTCCCCGAACCAACAGGAGCAAATCCAAAAAAAAAAGGACATGCAAGCAACGTCGAACCCTAAGAAATTCCTTTCTTTGGTGTACATCATCTTTCGCGGCAGACGAAAAAATATAAATAAATAGGATTTGGAGAATATTTTTTATCCTCATTTATTGATTACATCCAAATTGGAGGTAGAATCGCCAAGTCTTGAGAACACCACCCCAAATTGAAAAGAAATAGCCTCGGGACATGATACAAAATTACCAATCCTCCAATTGTCTTCCCCTTATCCGGTCTTAAGTAAATCTGGTAGGAGATAGGAGAGCGATTCGGGAAGAGGACTAATTCATCGATATTGCATTTATTATTCATTGGTCGAATATCAAATTCATCAGAAATTTACCAGAAAAAATCGTCTGAATAATTACATATTTCATGTATTTGTATATATATAGATTTTAAATGCACAGATTTCATAAAATTCAAATGAAAAAAACTCGATACTGCAAAAAATGTAGCAATGAGCAATAATGTTCAACATGAATTTGCTCTATCTAATTAAAATAATCCTAACTTTTATAGTAACATTATTGTATAATTCCCATTGTATTAGAATTTTTGGATGTTACACATTATTTAATCAGGACCTAAGTCTACTTAAAGCTAGTTAAGTTAAAGAAAGGAAGTATTTAATTTTTGTTTTTGCGAAATAGTACTCCTCACACAAGAAAAAAATCCAAAAAGATCAATTGTTTTGGGAAAAAAATGGTTAAAAAACAAAAATTATAAAACAGTATAACCAATGTTAGGTCTCTTAACCGTATTGAGTAAAACTTTGTGTAAAAATCTAAACTAATTCTAATCTCAACATAAAAATAACTTTTTTAAGCAATTCCATTATTTGACTGTGGAATATTGTTCATAGCTTAAGGTTTAAAAAAGAACCTTACAATTATATATATGTATATGAAATTCATCAGTAAAATTTAAAAAGTCCCAAAATCTCCTAAAAACAAAATGTTTAATTTTAAGGTTTTTTTTTATCGTGATTCTAAAATAACTCCATAAATCAAATCCAAAGTGCGCCAATACGACCATCAATCGCTTGCCAACAGTAACATTGCCATTATCTAGGATTACAAAGAGTGTAATAAAAATTCTGCAATCGCAAAAATAACCTTTACACGTTTGCCGTGGGACGGATATAAAATAAATGTGAAGTCTATACCTATCGAGACTTATTCTGTCCAATGCAATAAAAAGGAGAAGGCATAAATCATAAAGCAAAGGATGTGTGTTCAATAGAATCATCCCCATCCCATTTTTATAGAAGAACAATTTAAAAGTTATTCGATAAGAACTGTTTGGAATTCCTTTTATTGTTAGAATGCTCTGGGGATTTGCACTGGGAAAAAGCACATTCACAGCAAGGAGTACGCTACTTTTATAGTCAATCAATACGTCTTTATTTTTTCTTACTCAAATCGTGAAAGAATTTTTACTGGTAATCGTTTCAGTAAACATTTTTTCAAACCAATGACTTTTTCTTTGTCTCCTGACTAGTAGAAGGGTGTGACTTAAAATTTAATCGTTTTGTCCCCCTGCGGGATTGAATACAACCTAATACTTTACGCTCCAACAAAGTTAGAAAAACCACCCCTACCAAAACAGAAATAATTAATAGGACTCTTCCTAAAACAATGTTTTTTTGTTTTTTTTGGGTTTTAACAATTAACACAAAAATATATATATAATTTAAACTATAAACAAAAACAATATCATTTTAATTATTCTCATGATTCTCATAAGTATCTGAGAAGCACATCGTGGTATTATTAGGGTAAAACATACACAGGGTGTTCGGATTCTATATAAGAAACGGTCTAACAATTCCAGCACCAGCACTCGTCCTCCTAAAATCACCCTTCCCTTCAAAGTTTTTAAGATTTGTTAGGAGGTGTTCTCATCTAAGTCATTTCATTATAAATATAACAAACCCTTAAGTGGTCATTCAAAAGGGGATAAAGCACCTTTCCAACAATACCTCATTGTTAGGATATTTCCAAATATAGGACTTATGGAGATTCAAATTCAAAATTTATCGAAATTTTCATTAAAAAATGGTGATTATTCCTTTTTCATTATAAATCATCTATAGATATAATTATCTTTTCTTAAAATTTAAACTACTATAATTCTTATATTTGAAGGAATATTCTAAAATTCTAAGATTATACTGTGCTGCCGGAAATTTTAGACCCAAACGTTGTATTTGTTGAAATTAGTACACGAATTAAAACAAAATTTTATAAAATAGACACAAATTTCATATACATTCGTTGTTATAATTTCTATTCTCCTTATCAACAAGTGATGGATTAAGAAATAGAATATATATCCAAAGAGTCGTTTGATCCTAAAATTTCTAAATCAGAAAATATAAATTACAAATTTTTCATTTTTCCAAAAGAGCGATTTCGCAATATCAAAATTTTGTCTCTCTGTGTATATGTTGCATATTTAAGTATAATTGAAATTAAACATTCTTCGCTAAGGAAAACCTGCATTCATAATAATAATTGTAAGAAAAGACAATGCAGATCCACACAGCGTTAAAAAAATACATTTGTTATTCGTTCATTCCTTTTACATTTCATTCCCACTACATCTTCGAAAAGAATGGGTAAGCCTAATTTATTTATGAAGCAAGAACGTGACCATAGTAGACAATGAACGCACTAATGAGGAGCTAAAAACAAATGTTACCATTAATTATTAAAAATGCTCCTTTTGTTCGCAGTTTTTCTCTTTCACTGCAGCATAAAACGACAATGACTGACTTATTTATTTTTTCTCCTTTCCAGAGTCCGGGTAGAATACTACGTTAATGAAAACACATTCAAAGAAAGACTGCAACTATACTTCATTAAGAATCAGAGATCAAGTAAGTATCATTAAAACATATCCCCTAAAGTAATGTCGTTGTTCAATATAATTCTCACATAACTACTCCCTTACAGGCAAAACGTCTTTTTCGTTTTCTTTATTAATCCGTCGTATTTACTTAGGGTGTCTTTTCTCCTGATTGCTCGTGATTATTATGCAACCTGCTTCACTACAATTTAGACAGTAAGGGGAGGCCAACGAATAAGAGGGTTTCTGTTCTTTTATAATTATGCAAATTTTCCCAAGTGGCCTAGAATGATTTTTATATTTATTTTTCATTTGTTTATTAGTAAACGGTGAATGCTAAATTTGTGCTGATTCGACAATTTATACTTAAATTGATTGTGTATGTCATGCAATAAATATAAAATACCAAAATACCCCTGATGTTACGAATAAATTTTATATGTATGTTGTTTGAGCAGAACCCAGGATGTTCAAGCTTCCTACTGGAAATTAAAACTTTCTAACTTCATACCCTACCCTAGTCATCAGACCATGTAATTGCACATTTAAAATGACCCAAGAAATGTTTCTTCATACAAACCTCATGCAAAGATTATGTAATTTTGTATAAAATGAGACATTTTATTGATGGTCATCAAAATAAGGCAGAGGTATGTATGTCAGCTTCTGGTAGCTACAACATTTTATACATTATTAAAACATTTAGTACACCAATTTCAAAATTATACTGCCTCTTCACTAAATAAATTTAATCAAAAGTCCACTTTCATTCTATAAACTGCATGAACTCGAATTTCTTTTGTTTTAAAATAATCACTAACTTTATCTAACTCTAAAAACCTCTACTACATAGACTTGAAATTGCAGAAAATAAAAATTCAGTACTAAATATCCAAGATACCATATAGAAAATTTTAAACTACATCATATTTACATTTATTAAAAAACTTTATGCAGAATATTTAATGCTAACCACAATTCATAAAAATTTAATTATTTTTGTTATATTATATGGTACCGAATACAAAAAAATATGAGATAAGTTTCACCTATTCCTTCCGAATCCTCAAAACGCAAATGTTCAAAAAAAACCCAAAAACAAACCTCTTGTTGCTTGTATTGCAATGGTAATAATCTGACCATAAATAAATCGAATTTGCTACTAAAATGTGTTAAGATCTCAAACTATAAATATATAAATATAATATAAATTAAAAGATCAATGAAAACAAAACCACATATTTTGTGATCAATGAGTTCATGTAATGCAGAAGTAAATAAAATCGCGACTACCTTATAACATCGTAATATCAATGTAAGTGATGAGCTCAGTCAGTAGCTTTGTAGTTATTTTCATTTATGAGAGCATTTTATTTTCTCATTTATGATGTCGCTACTGGGTAAGAAAGGTATCGCATTTATTTCTTATAATTCGAAATTAATACCATAAATCAGATTTGAACAAAAACAAGAGTTTTGACCTAAAGCAAAATTGATTGAATTTATTTAAAAGAAAATCAAAATTTTCTATTCAAAATAAATCTACACAAATTAAATGAGCATTAGCTTATGAAAATATTTGGACGGTGTAATGTAAAGGGATCATCTAATGTGACTTTAATTTAAAATTCTCAATTATTAATTCCAATTCAGTGCCACTCAAAGCCTAGATCACATTTTATGGTGAACCTTAACAGTTCAAAGAAAAAAATACGAAGAGTTAATGACCGGCTGGTTCTAAAAACCCCTAACATTTTTGCAAAGGACTTCTAATGCAAGGAAATTTACATTACTCTCATTTACTTTGTACGAACCTTAATTAATATATAAAAACATTTTTGTTAATTGAGGGAATACATAGTACATCTTAAGTTTTCTCTTCTTCAGTTCTCTGCTTGCACTTGCAATTACATAGTTCAAGTATAGGGTCTCAGGGACCCTTTGCATACCTTCCCTTCTAGACCTATTTAACTTAAATTCAAAGGAAAGTTCTCATTTGCATATCATTGTAAAGCGTATACAAATCCAACGTCTAAAAGCATAAAGTATAGAAATATTGCGCTATACTCTGTTTAGACCAAGTAGTACCTTCGAGGGGAGGAAATTCAGAATTTTCCTTGCCTTAATTAAGCAAATAACAGTCTACGTGGGAGTCAGTTGCCCCAGTTGTTTCCGTTTTTTGCTGAAATGCCCGTCTAGACACCACTTTAAAGCGATAGCAACGTACAACAGAAACTTCTATCAGAATAATGTAAACCCTTATTGTAGCATTTCCTGCTTAAAATTTCTTTTGTATTAATTAAACAAGTTGTATCCTTTTTTTTTTTAAAAAGGTTACGAGCTCGATTCTGACCTCCATGGGGATCAAACATGTTAATTGGTTGCATCGTCGAAAATTAAAATTCCACCCTAAAATGTTTTATAATAAAATACCAAAATACATCTACAATTTCCAATGAGAGTAAATGTCTTTAGTCGACAAAAGCATTGTTTGAAAAAGTTATAATATTCAAATTATCTCATAAATAAAATTTTATTTGCATTAAGTATCCCATTCATGTATTATTTTCTACGCTTTTCTAAGTTAGTTGTTTATTTTTAAAAATGTTAACGTGTTATTTCGAACAAAATCTGAACTCTGACGCTTTCACTCCAAAAAACCTCCTTAAGGTCCTTTAAATTTTAAATTGTCATAATATAAATGTCACAATAATAATCCTATATTATAATTTATATAGAAACAAAGGTTTTGAATTCATAATTAAAACTAACAATACTTTTTTCTGTCAAATTTCAAATTACAATTTTGTAGAAAGTCATGAAATTTTAATGTATTATGGCTCATTAGCTATAGCTAGAATAGTTATTTATTTTTTAATCTTGCATTCACAATTTCATTTGAACCCCACTCTGTAAAAATTAATAGTTTTTTATTATTAGGAATATTTTGTTGTTAGTTTGTAAATTTAAAAAAGTTGTTGGAGGGATATGTAACAATTTCATTCATAAATAATTTTAAAAAAATGCCCGTGACAAGTTACCATAAATCTATATTAATATTAGACCACATTATTTATTTATTTATTTATTTATTTATTTATTTATTTATGCTTCAACTAATGAATGAGCCTGCAGGAAAATTTAATACGTTCTTTGTTTTCTATATAGACTTTTCTTATTTGCGTATTGAATAATTGAAGTTGTCACTAAATTTGTAATAAACTTGAAGAAATACACACTGTCTGCTTCAGTTGCGATCAACATTTTATTAAATACTTTTGAGGATGGTAACAGACGCATGCATATCTCAAATGTATTATAAGCTGTTAACTAGTTATTGGCGTTAAATGACTCTTTTTAATTACAGTAAATAGACAAATTGAAAATGCCCTTCAAAATTTGCATTTTAGTAAATTTTTTTTAAATCCATTACAGCAATATATATATATGTAGTCATGTCAAATGCTGAAATATTTCAATAATTATTATTAATAAATCACCAGAATAAAAGAAAACACTTTTCGACTTTTACAAATTTAATAAATAGAAGAATATAACATTTTTGATCATTCAAGATATAAAGGAAAATATCTAAGCGATTTGAAATTCTTATATAAATATTTTAGAATTAAATAAAAGATTGGCATTTTAAATTGTTATTTATTATTCATAAATACAGGGTGTTCGGATTCTACGTAGGAAAAATCTATACCAATCGGTTCCTTGGGGTATCCTGAGAAAACTTTTCTTCTTGACCGCTCCCTCTAAAATAACTCCTTCCACGTCCAAGTTTTTTAGAAGGTGCGCTTACTTGCTTAAATCCTTATAGATCTTTGTGAGGACATCGCAGGGAATCGTACCTTCCAACGATACTCACTTCCAAAGAAGTTATAAAACTCAAATTAAAAAAAAAGTAATATCTTCAATAAAACGGAAAAAACCCGAAATTTTTTAACGAAAATTTCAATAAATTTTTAATTTGAACCCCCATAACTCCTGAATTTGACCTACTAAAAAACTTTGACATCGTTTTTGAGGAGGAAGGAAGGCTCAAGAATAAAAGTTTGCTCAGAGTACTCCAAGGAATATATTGGTGTAGCGTTTCCTACGTAGAGTGCGAACACTCTGCAGTACTCAATTGAAATGTCGCCACAAACCATTTTGTAATGAAAAGGTTAAAAAGTGTGGGCCAGATAATTGGTGTGAAAATTTCGAATAGTCCTTGAGATAAATGTGTACTTTTTCACAACCTCCTCCGCACTTTGTAATAAAGGTAAATGTCCCTAAGCGATCAATAATCGAACCATTCCCAGAACGAAGACCTTATAACCGCCCCCGTTCCGCGATGCTACCCAAAGCCATTTTCGGAAGTGCCTTCGGTTAATTACTTATTACCTCCGTTCGCTCAATGTTTCATAACCCAAAATACTTAGCCCGGCATGCGTCAGCCTAATATCAATTTCTAATAATTTATTTATTACGACTGCCGAAGGGATGTCTGTCGAAGTGAAGGGACTCGTCTAAATGCCCTCAGTTCGTACATATGTAAGGAGCCGTGGAATGGAATAGTGAAAAATATCCGATGGCGTCACTGGGTAGCGGAGTCTTTTCAATTTTTAATGCTACCACTCATTGTCGAGATAGATTCAGTCACGCACACTAAGCGACCGCCTAATCCTCGATGTGGCGACGGACTGCTCCAAATTTAAAAGATAATCCCAGACATGCTTAGAGGCTGTCTGGCCACAAGTCTCCATTCATCTCGACTACAACCGAAAAATTCAAGATACAGTCAGAGTCTTCAGCTCCTGAGACCGCTATACAACACTCCACTGACCGAACAAAGGCGAACAGGTCCTTCGACCCTTCGACCCGCGAGTGTGGGTGTTTATTCATAGGTTAAAGTGTCTAACCGGATCCTTTTTCTCTTATTTTTTCGCAGGCCTACGAATTCGAATAGCTGACTTATTTTTTAAGCTCCTAACATGTGTTCTGTACATAGTTCGGGTGATAACAGATACGGATCCCACGTTCGCCACATGGTAAGTGCTCCATTTTAAATATGCCTTTAACATTTCCGGTAATTGCAAGTGAATACACACCCACAGCTCTGGCTGTACGGTTGGGAACAAGACAGAATTCCTGGAATCCGCGGAGCTAACTGAGGAGGAGTTCCAGGAGCACCCGATTATCAACTGGGAGGCGATACTTTGGGTGAACCGACCGACAGTTCTGTGGGCTGTGCAGCTAGTCTTAGCGTTAGTCTCGTTAACAGAAGCTCTTTTACTAACATATCTAGGTTATAAGGTAATTAAGTTTGCGCCCAGCCACCGCAATTGTAATTCTAATTCTAATTTATGGTGTTGTTCTAGGGAAACATATGGCAGCAGATACTGTCATTTCACTTTATATTAGAATTAGTCACGACAATACCATTTGCCCTTACGGTAGGTAATTCTGTGCTCGGCAAGTTCAACATGTTCTAATGCAAGACGCCTGTTTTTCAGATACTATGGCCTCCTTTACGGAACCTTTTCATACCTGTTTTCCTCAACTGCTGGCTCGCCAAGAAGTCCCTGGAGAATATGTTCGTAAGTAGAAACTCTCCCTTAGAGCTTAGCTTAAGCAATAAATTAATTTTTGTTGGGGGGGGGGGGGGTGGGGGGTGGCGAATATCCGGGACCATCCGGCGTAACTGGAAGCATGGATAAGTGGGCCATCTTTCAAAAGTATACGCATAATGCTATGTGTCTACGAAGTATGTTTATGTCAATAGATACGAAATTTGATACACCGAGTGAGTGCTTCCCATTTCGGGGATAATTTTTGATGATAGTGTAATCCTGCGAGAGGTAAGGTCACACATTCTGGTTCGCAACTTTTGTAGTTTGTTTAATCGTATGGTGCAATGCGACACCTTTTTTTATATGTTCTTATAGTAGATGAAACAACGTATAACAATTTTGACATCCATTTCTCTTTTAGGTGTTCAATTTTACTGTAAGTGCAAGTTATTCAAGTAATCACTGCAGAAAAACAACTATCCACAAATTTTGTTTAAGCGAAAGACCGTACCGATTTTACTTTATTTACAATAAAAGTGGTAGTTTATCGACTCAAAAGGAAATTTTTCTGTTTATTCACAAACAAATATCGGGATAAACACAAATTTATTTCATCATAGATTTTACAAATGTATTTTGCAAATTCAAGATATTTTCTTTCTCTAAATTACGTCACTACATCGTTTTCATTTTATATCAAAATATTTTTTTTTGTAAATAAAAAGATATATTAGAGCAAAAAAAATATTTAGTTCATTTTATGTAAAGCATTTCCTAAATTCATCTATATGTATATGTTCTTATTTCTTTATGCAGTAGCAGTGCTGCAGTTATATAAATCTTCCAATTAAATATTTTACTCTTCAGAAGGTATTGAACTTCAAAATAGTAAATTATTATTAGGGTAGACAAATTCATTATATTCTAATTTCAAATGACCCCACACAAAACATATAGGAAAGTAGTCACAGTGGATTAGGCTAAAACTTTAAAATTTTTTTAGTTTAGTTTTTAGTTTTTAATGTGACCCGATTCTGTAATATTTCGGATGATACAATCGATTGTACAAACAAATCCCTTAATGACCACCTTGCTAGAGTTTTGCGAGATGTTAAGACCTTATCCATGGTTATGTTAAGCTAAGTTAAGTGAGCTAGGGTTAAGTTATGGTAAGCTTGAGGGGTTGAATCTTTTCCTAGATGACCTTTTCTTACATTCTGAATGGTCAAAGAAGAGCTATTATGTATAGATCATTAGAGGATATGATTGTAATCGACCCTCTAACCCGAAAAATTTCAAAATCGAGTCATTTTTTGACTTTCGAGCAAGATTCTATGGATTGCAAAATCCATAATTTTTATTGTAACTGAATCCACTCTGATCACTTTCCTACATGTAAATTTTGTTCGAGATCCTTTTCTTAGTTATAATAGACTAGCTTGAAGTTCAAAACCGTCGAAATTAATTTAAGGAATCTTACAAAATAAGAAGAGGATGCTTAAAAATAGATAAGCCAAACATATTTTTAATTAATTATTTATGTGAAGTTAATTAACTTAACATTTATTCATATTTAAATAGATTCCACATTAAATATATAAAATATTCTTTACAACTTAGATACGCTTCTCCTAAGTAAGAAAGATGAAAATTAGGCAGAGTTTCAAAATAAGATCGAATTCGAATTTTCCACGTAAAATTTGAAACTGAGCTTTTGCTCTATGTTTTAGCATATGAGCCAATATTTCAAAACTATTCCTACTTACACTACAAAATTAAAAACAGAAAGTACTTAAAATAAGCAGAAACAATATTACATATTGCGCAATATTTCAAATAACTGTCAACACTATGAAATCTTTATCTTTCGCGCTAAAATATTCAAAACAAGAATTAGTTTGTTAAAGCACTTGAAGTAGGACGACTTAATCTAAATAAATTAGATTCAAATTTATAATAATTATTTGTCTGTTCAGTAATCAAATAAAATATTCTTAGTATTCTCGTCCTTTTGCCTTTTAATTTACGCTGGAAAAATGAGTCCTGACACGAATTAGCAATGTCCAGAAACAACAATTTTAATGAGGTCTAAATTCCAAGTATACAACATCATTATTTTTATATATTTATGCCATTTTTAGAGAATATTTCCTGTTAAATGTATGATGCAAAATATATTGGGAAAATGTCAATTTAAAATTCAATATTTACCTCAAAAAGTACAAGCGATCGCAATACTTTGCTTATACAACACTTGTCAGCTCAATTAAACTTTGCTACTGTTTTATGTCAAATTTTGTTTTAAAATCGATTTGTAGCAAGATTATAAAGTTCGGAAAAATAAAGCATTTCAGGATTAATAAAGAAATATTTTCTAAAATGTCTACAATTACACGTGGGCGCTTTTCAAGCAGACCGAATAAATTTCATTCAATTGAAGCGAATATAAATGAAATCTATATCCATACATATTTTAACAAACTTTTTAAGTGTACAGAATAACAATGGTTTGTTTTGTTTCTTTTTTTTTAATTTTCTGAAGGGAAAAATTGCCTAATTTATATTTCTCGGCAATTTATCTACAGTACCAGGTTTCAGCCATTAGAAGAAGATTAGGTGGACACACTTTCTCTCATAATATGTTTCAAATATCATAGATTGTAGTGCCAAATCGCGCTAATTTTAATATTTTATAATTCAATTGTTTCATGCAAGGGCGTAAATAAAGCATATCAACTTTTCATATACTCCTATATATTTTATCAACTTTGACTCCTTGCTTCCGTAAAAAAAATTTTGCACTTTATACGTATGCCCTTAATTTCATACATATGTGGTCATTTTACATATGCAAATTACCAATCCGAAGATATTAAATCAATTGTTATAGGTCTGACTTACACAAATTGAATGTTAAGCCAGACTTTAATGCTAAAATTAACACGTTGACTGACACTCGCGCGCTGCTTAGAAGTGCATTGGTATTATGTTATAGCTATTCCAAGCGCACCTATTGGGGCGATAGTTTCTTATCGTAGAAGACAATTACGTTTAAAAGAATATGCTTATGGACAACACGTCAACACGTAAAGCAACAAATCTATCTTGCTTTATACTGCCAGTCACTGATAACTGACGTGGCAGTCAATGTGTTAAGATATTTTCAAGCATCTATAAAAAAACTAAATGCTGCAAACAACAATTATTGAAAAGCTTAGTTCCACCCAATTGAAATTTACTAGAGTACTAGTTCTTTAAAATCTTGAAATTCTGTTTTATACCCAAAATACAATACCCTACTTTTCAAGTATTTCCAAAAACGTTTTCCTCATTATTTCGAAGGTTCACAAATTCCTTTAAATCTCGAGACAAAACTTGACACCTTCTTTCATCTTCTTAAATATTAAGCAAAATTCCTAAATCTTAATGGTTCCTTTTAAAAGTGAATGCCTCATGAATTCTGGAATTTGAATCTAAATATACCATAATTGGAGACTAATGGTTTCCTTTTTAAACTTTAATCTTCAAGAATTTTCATTTATTTGCCACTTGTTTTCCTTTGTATATTAGCAATATCAATCTAAATTTAGGTCAGACAAAAAGGATTCTAAAGATTATTTAACTGTCACAAATACTTTCATTAGTGGAGTGCCATTCAAAAACAAGACTTCAATTTTCCTTTATTTACAAGTTGAGTCAAACTTTTTGGTAGTCGGTGCCAATTGTACAACTTGCAACTTAGAAGAGGAAATAAAGTTTGAATTTCCACTCTTACCATTTAGCAGCCAGAAAACGGAAAGTATTAAATATCGTCTGCTTTCCAAAGTGACCCTCTTATTGATTTTGTAGTGGGAAAAAACAAATAAAAAGAATTTCTTTTCGTAATTGTACATGTATTGTCTTTATTTACTTTCTGTTTTAACTTAAATGAACTCAACAAATTATTCGTTGGAAAAACATAAGAACCGTAAAACTAAAATTTTTTTCTTAAATGTTCCCAATAGAAGTTTTTTACCTTATATTAAACTGAAATAAACTTACTTTATTCTTACCTGAAATACCCAAACTCTACAGAGACTTTAACTGCAATAAGTTACGTTGGATGCTTGCAGCTTCAAAGCAACGAAATATAAATATTTGACTGCACATCTTTGACTGTCATATTTTATCTCAGTTAAAATTAATTCAATAGCAAAGTTTATATTCAAGCGAAGTTTTCCTCCAGGTAAGATTTACTGCTTCAATAATTTTCTTCTTAAGAAATTTCAAAGTATGCCCTTATGTGGGATGCTGGATATTAGTTATTTTGTATAAACACCATAAGCACTCAATTCGCTTTTATAAAATTAATGTATTAACTGCTCGCTTTAATGTATTTCAATTTACTTTATTAAAACTATGTTATTTTTGAAAATGTGGTTTGATATGTTTTGTATAACACATATAAGAGTTTTAAAGAACCCCTCACATTTTGTGTGGGTTCTCATTTTCGATCAATTCTTTTGGTATTTTGGGAAACTATACATAGTTTTAGGTCAACTGATTAAAAATTTTAATGGTCATAAAGCACCAAAGTCAATATTATAGTAATATTTAATAGTAACAAGTATTGGAAGTACCAAATAAAGTAATGGAGGTGTTGATCTTATATGGATTTCTGTGCAGACCGTGATTAAGGTGGTTTGTGGAAATTAATTGTTATTTTTGAAAGCGTTTTAAAATGTTATTCTAACAACAATGTTGTTGATTCCTTTCTAATTAATATTTTTTTTTAGAAAACGCCAATTAATAAATTTACTAGCAAGTTTCGAAATTTTTACAACCTTATAAATAATGAAAAGAAGTGTTTATTCTTTTCAAATGGGTTTTTTAGGGCAGGGTATACCTTAGACAATTCTGAGTAAAATTTCCGACCTTATTAAAACATTTCAAAAATTTAGTTTCTTCAGATTTTTAGCTTTATACCGGAATTTTTCATCAGTTGACCTAGAACTATAATTTATACAAAATTTCAGAAAAATTGACCGAGAACCAAAAGCCGTAAGAAATGTGTGAGGTTTTCTTTAAGAATTGTATTGAATAACTCCACGGCTAATTCATTAAAAAATAAGATTTTAGTTGAAAAAGAAAAATTTTAATTAACGATTTCACGATATTGGATCCATCCAGAAACCCTGAAATTAGATAACCTTTAAAAATTAAAATAGTTCTTAAAGTATAAGGTAAAATGTAATCTTATTGAACTAGCGGTTCAAAATTATGGAAAATGTAGTTTACAAACGGAAATTCATAATTCTGAAATAAATAAATATTTGTTCATATTTTTAAGTAATATTAATCAAATCGCTGCCCTAATACGTGAATAATAAAACACGATTAGTCCAGTCAATACGTTTTTCAGAATTTGAAATCTAGCTTACAATTGTAGAATAACTTCAATGATTTTTATTTCAAATACGTATCATTATAAGGTAAATAAATATTTACATTCTCCGAAAAAGAAGAAAAAAAGTGTACCTATTTAACCACTCAAAAATATTTTTGGAATCATGTTTCTTAATGCGTGTTGTTATTTATATTGATAATAAATTATTACTTTCAAAAGTAAATTACTTTTATCGCCTCTACTATAGGTGCAGAAGCGCGTTTAATTTGGATATTCACATACTGGAAATTTTTTTATATGTATATTAGCTTCGCTAAGAAGGCAGTTCTCTCGAGAATAGAATAATAAATAGAATCCCTTGAACTTTCTAAAATTGAAAAATTCATGAGATACCACATTTACGTTTCCGGCTTTATTGGCGTAGTATGAAAGAACTACTACTACTCCACACTACCTCCGCATTCGTCATTTTGGTAGGTATACAGAAAGACGCATCACACTAACTAAGAAACCCAGAAATACAAAATGTTCACATTCATGTTTCTGGCATAAGTGGGATGATATCATAATTTACAATTCAATTACAAACCCTTAGCAAAAACAAAACGTCAGAAATTATAAAACAACAACAAATTAGCATATGTATAACAAAACTCTGAAAATTGCTCCAGAAAAACTAAATACCAAGGAATGATTTAAACTTCCTGATTTCCAAAATTTAAGTTGTTAAGTACATAAAATTAATTTATTAATTCTACCTTAAAGCGGCATAAAAGCTATTTCTTATATACCTACATTTAAATGTATCTTTGAAAATATATAACCATTTAAACGCCACAGTGGATTTTTTGCCTCAATATATCCACAGCTGCAACGAATAATAATTTGCGGAAATCTACGAAAGCGTAAAAGCAGCGTTCAGTACATTTTCTACACCTCGAGGAATTAATTAATTAATCCAACATACCTGCATCTGCGCTACTCGGCTTCATAGCGCCACCTCAGATTGCTTTAGCCTCCAAATACGGGGGGTATGGCATGCAAATCATGGTTTATATTGAGCTAATCGATTCTGAGCCCGCTGTGTGGAATTTGAAAAAATGGATCCATTTCCATTTCCTCAGGGGCCCGATGTTAAATTCAGTACTTCTCTTGTTTCAGAACGATCTCCATCGAGCCATGCAAAAATCCCAGTCAGCCTTATCGCAACAACTGACAATACTCTCGGCAACTTTATTGTGTCTTGTGTTTACAAGGTGAGACATTTTTGTGGCGCGTGTACCTGTTTCGTCTCACGGATCCGCAAGGCGCCCGTGACAGACTCTAATTTAATAAAGTCCTTTATTGCAGCGTGTGTGGTATTCAGCACTTCCAGAGAGCGGGTCATCGGCACCTCAATCTGTTCCAGAGCACCTACTATGTGGTAGTCACGTTTTCGACTGTGGGCTACGGCGACTTCGTGCCCGACATCTGGCCCTCGCAGCTCTACATGGTGATAATGATTTGTGTAGCGCTGATTGTTCTGCCAACTCAGGTAATTTAGCAATTTAATTTATTGGGAGCTAGCCGGATCCAAACTATCCATGTGCAACATACATGACTGCATGACTCTGCAAAATACGACAAACATGGGTTTGCTTTTTAATTGAATGCTCTTCCGATACCATTTACGTGACATGGAATTTAGGGATTCGATAATAAACGGTCATTGACTGCTGTTTTAAAGCTGCAAAGTTTATGTAAAGAATTCAAACCAGAATATAGGAATCATTTTGGTATAAATTTGATTTAAAATAGCATACGTATTTTAATTAATTTTTATAGAATCAATATTTATAAAAATTATAAATCTTCAGATATAAGATGAAATGAATTTGATCTGATCCCATCACGACCAGTTTTTAAACTAATATGATAATACAATGTCATAATATTGCACCATTTGGTCACATTCTTTAATTTTAATTAAAGCCAATAACACTTATGAGCTCGTAACGAATTCAAAAATACCTCAAATGTTAAAATCGCTCCATTAATTTAGGCTCTATGAGGGAACGTAGAAATGAGAAACAAAGAAAAGAGAATATTAAATTAAATTCTAAAGTAGTATATTATTATAAAATTTTGAATAGATACCATAGAAAAATTATCAATTGTACGAACATCTTAAAATATGTCGATTTTAAATAAATAAGAGTTAAAAAGAACTCTCCTTTTTTTATATATGGACGAATTTAACTTTCCTGAAAATTGAAAACATATTCATCGAAATAAGAAAAAAATTCAACCCAACTTAAAGCTACTTATTAATACTATTTAGTGATGATCATCAAAGATCTGCAGATGGGTTTTCAAGCTGAACATTTTTGTTAATGTTATAGAAATTAGATTATATTTTTGATACAAATATACTTTCACAAATTTAAAATGCGAGTGATTTATTGATTTAACTTGTTTCCGTACATTTTAAATAGTTCTATTATGAAAGAAATTAAAACTAATAAAATTTTGACTGCAATTAAAAAAATCTTTATAGAATCCTTTGACTCAGGTTCCTGTTTTAGTCTAACGTATTCTTTTCTCAAAACTTATTCTTTTGAGCTTAAAAATACTCTTATATTTAAAAACGATCTCAACATTCATATATATTTGTTTTTATTGTAAAATAATTCAAGAGTACACTTTTAATATACATTTTCAATTATAAAAGATGTGTCTGTTATTTCAGAAAAACACTAACATTTCCCCCTAGTTTTAAAAGAATACTGTTTTGAAAGGTTTTCTTGACGCTTATATTTTTAGAAGACTCGCATTAAATGAAATTTACATATATAATTTATTCATTGTAAAACTCAACAAAATGTTTTAACAAATTCGTCGAGGTGAATTCTTACGTTTTGTAGAACTACTACTAAACTACTGATTAATCAGATAAAAAGTTTAATGTTGAAGCAGTTCGGAATAATAATCTAATCTGCAAGGAAAAGAATAATGACCAGCAAGAGCTAAGTGTATGTACATACGCTTCCTCTCATAAATATAGCCGAAATGGTGATTGCAACAATTTATAGGATAAAGTGCCGAAAATTAGGCCTATAATAATAATGCACGATGTATTTCAAAATATTATAACTTTTGCAATAAATATGACTTCTACAACAAACGGATTCATCCGGCACTCAGAGCTATATAATAATGTAGCCCCGAAAACAATATTTCCTATATCCTATAATTTATAGACAAATATCCTATCCTATCCGTTAATTTGGAATCCTCGACTGAAATAACTAGTGGAGATAGAAAACTCTTAGATATGATTACGTTACATTAACACAATTGTGCCCGGTAATCGGCATAGCCTATTTTTGGTTACATAATTACTACTTTTATAAGAGGTTCTTGATGGGAATTACATATAGCGCCGCTGAAGAATCGCATTATTAATTGAACTATTGATAAAATACTTCAGCCCTAAGGGAATGATGCTCGATGCAATATTTTATATAGTAGTACATGTTTCTATCTAATCTATCAGCGGCATTAAATGCAATAATGTTATAACAATTAACAAAACATTGAGACATTGGGACGTGGAGTGTATACCATTCGCGTATAGCGATAAAAAAACAAAGAATTGTTCAGTTTTTGTATGTGTAAAAATATAAAAATCAGTGTAAGAATTAATTTTGTTACTTATCAATTATAATAAAAGAAAGTGGTCAAATTAAATGGTTTTACCGTTGGTCAAACGAACAGTCATAGTCGCAATAAATTGTTTAAATACTTCTACTCTCTTTTCCGTGGACAATCTACAGTCTACTTATGTATTCTATTTTTTCTGGAAACCCCTCTTAATTCGCTTATTCCATTTATTTCTTCTACGATTTATCTCCAAGTATAGTATACAAAACCAAATACCTAGGACCTCTAACTATCCTTTCATCGCCCATCTTCATTTAATTAGGGTGTCATTGTCTCCGAGCAATTTGTTCATTTAAATTGTTCGCCAGCCGCCGCACATCGTATCATTAATCACAACTCTTTTTTTTTTTTAAATGAGAGCATCGAAAATACGTCAAGATTGGAAAACGTAGCCGCTGAGAAGAAAGCAAATTTAATTTGATTAATGAAGAAAATGGGTCGGTACAAGTCTTAAGCAATAATTACCGCGGCTTTTCACACTCCCGAGGGATCCATTTAAAAGAAACCTAATGAACCGAAGTCTCAGTTTTCGGAGTGAGCGATTTTACAAGACACATTTTTATCTGCTCTTAGACGAAAAATTCACCTCTTTTGAAGCAAATGAACCCATCAATCAATTACCGTCATAATTGAGATCTAACTCAATTCCGCTGGAAAATCAATCAGCCAGATAGGTGGGTGGCTGGCTGCACCGTTTTCGGCCGACGCACGTGACGTAGACTGTTTCAATCAAGAAATACACGGGCGATATTAAAAAAATTGCAATCCCTAAAAATCTATAAATACACAAGCATCATGCTCGCTGTTTGTGTGTGTAATATTGGCCAACTTATTTTCAGTTCGAACAATTGGCGTTCACGTGGATGGAGCGACAAAAACTCGGTGGAAGCTACTCCTCCCATCGGGCGCAGAGTGAAAAGCATGTTGTCGTTTGCTCGACAACACTGCATGCAGACACAATCATGGACTTCCTGAACGAGTTCTACGCCCATCCACTCCTTCAGGACTACTACGTGGTACTCCTTAGTCCCATGGAATTAGATACCACCATGCGGATGATCTTACAAGTGCCTATCTGGGCGCAAAGGGTTATTTACATCCAGGTAAGTAAGCACATATTTTCCCTGCTCTTAAGGCCTTGTCATTGCTTCCTAAATGATTTCGCAATTTCCTTCAATGATTCCTAAAACATTCTTCTCGCACAACGCTGTTAATATTAAAAAAAATGAGGAATACTCTGTGCTCGCTAAACGGATGTTGCTGTATAACTTGCTAGTCTAATTGTTACATAAAGCACGATCTCGCAATCGATTTTGCACAAATCATTTACCTTCAGATAGAGCACTACTGCAAATTAATGAGTATGTTTTCAATTGCTTTTTTTTATCTGCAGACCTTAAAAACCAACAAATAGAATACTCCAATTAAATTCTAATTAATACCATTTACGTCTCAATTTCAACAGTCAATAAAAGCGTTGTGAAATGTATGCCGTAGACAAAAGTGTATTCCTTCAGTCTTAAGAGGTCCGTAGCCTTATGGTTTAGTTTTATACGTCTGTCTATATATCACAGAGCTGCCATTTTCTTATTTATATTTATATATGTATATAGTGCATACCTATGTAGACAAAATTTTGCATACAGGCGTTTATTTGTGACCCAAAAACAAATATGATAAGATTTAAAAAAAAATAATAACAATAACACTTTTCTTGGTACATCTCCAACCATAAAGTGAAAAGTGTACTCAAAATTATTTTTTTCGCTTACTCCACTGAGATGCATTAACCCTTAAAGGTCATCATGGGTGAAATTTCACCCCAGGTAAGTTACTCAATTTTAGAAAAACCTAATGTTTTTTAACAATCACAGGTCGTTATAAAAATAAAGTTATCACGAAATAGTATTTAATATTACTAATAATAGATTTAATTGCATTTAATGATTATTATTATATTTGAAAAATATATAAGCATATACTGGAATGAAGTTTCACACATGATACCCTTAACGGAATTTATTTATCTTTTAAGGATTAAGATCCTAAAATTTAACGCCTTTTAATTTGAGTTACGAGATATTTCCTTTCAAAATTTGGAGCTAAAGTACTTTCTTCGTGTAAGAAAAAAAAATACAATTCAAAATTGGAAATTTTTGAGAAATGAGTTCAAAAGTTGACTTTATATATGAACTAGTCCACCTTCCATTCCCCAGGATACCAATCGTTTGTTTACCTTATCGACGATTTCTTCTTTCCGACCTTATAGATATGCATTCTGATAAGTCGGTTAATTTACCACACATTCATCAATTATATCTAAACCTTTATCGTGAATCAATCTGTCTAATCGTGAAAACTGAAACAAAATCCATTCAGTAGTTACATAAAAAATCGCGAATAGGCAGACAAATAGATGCGTCGGTGAACTTTGCTTTATTGTATTATTATGTCATGATCACGTTAAAAGTTATATCCCTTAATATTTTTAAATTAAATTAAATTTTTTTAATATTTGTTAATATTTATTACATGCTTATATATTTACAACAATACAAATTTAAACACGATCGAGATTCGCTCTATAATGAAACAATATTCACTCCGTTACCTTTTATTAAAAATAAACTTTCTTTCGTTGAAAAGGACATTATACAGTATTATGAAAGAGACACCTAATAAAAAGCTTTCTATAAAGAAAATGCACATTATCTTTTAATCAATTGTACGCCTCTTTAATATTATAAAATAAAAATAATATTTATACTATTTGGTTTAAACAAACCTGCTTGTTTTACTTATTTTGGTGTACATGCAATGCAAATTTTTTCAATTTTAATATGCTCTTATTAAATAAAACAATTATCGTAATTTTGGATTACTCTTTTCCAAATTCTAGCCCAATCTTTGGTATTTCATCACAACATTGTTTGAACAATTTATAATAAACATGTTGTAAACTTATTAAAAGTACAAATAAAGAAATTTTGAATGAATTTTAAAATTTCTGTACCTTTGTGGGTAAGCCAATCCAAAGTTACGATACAAATAATTAAGAAATTCGAAGACTAAAATACTTTTCAAAATTCTAAACATAGCAAACAGAACATGCTGAAAAAAGTCAATTATCCCAAGGTGCATTTTCTTCAAATCTTACAAATGTTACGGTAAGTATTAGTTACATTCTGGAAATGACTTTTTCATAGATTGTCATAATGTCTCTTTCAAAGCTTTTACAAACAAGCTTATAAGTGATATTTATTTATAATTATTTAATTATCACAACATATTATTCTCAGTACTTAGAAAAATTGCAGTTTGGCTTTTCATAACTATGATTTTACCTATTTAAACTTATTTAAAGATTCGTTTATATGCAGACACATTAACTACATTGGCATTACAAAATATTAACTTTTAAAAACTTTTCTTTACACTTAATTTTATTTTTATTAATTTTTTGTTTCTATAGCTAAAGGAAAAGAAGTAGTTGTGGTTCATTTTTGCAGTATAAAATGTGACTCGTATTAACTTTCCACGTAAAACTTTTCAGAAAATCTCCATCTTTAAATCTACTAGACATAATCCAAGGACACGAAAAACTCTGACAAGTTTTAAAGTCATTACCGCAGTATAAAAGCCGTTTTAAAGTAGAACACATTTTACCCAAATTAAATTTTATTTTTTTGTAAACTTTACCTCCTACTTAGAAACACTGGGCAAATACTCATACGTTCCATCTAACAATAAATTAAGTAAGCTCTCTCAGTAAAAATAAGAACGTTAAAGTTCACTGAGTGCACTGAAAGGTTTCATTGAACCCACCAAAAAAAGGCCGAGACCCAGTTAAAATTAATTAACTTTAGGGAAACTTTCAAACTTTTCTTAGCTTGAAAGGAAATTCACCTGAAATATTGGAAATATTGTGTACGTATCTGTGCACGTTGTCTCCTACAAATTAACTATGTATACCAAGTCAAATCACTAAAACTTTTGATAAAACTCAGCATGCATAGCTTAATTACTTTTCAACTAGGACAACATTAATAAAGTTCCTTAACATACTTAAGGAATTCAATTAACTGGATGTCACTTTCACAAGTTAAAAGTATACCAAAGGTATATTGTAGCATTGTAATTAGGTCAATTTTTTTTAAAATAATTTCAAAAATTGCTCATTAAATAATTCTCCAAAATCAGGAATTATTCGAGTTAAAAAATCAATATTAATCAATCAATATTAATATTAATAAAAATATACATTTTGATTTACAATATCTCAATAAATACATAAGTGTTTCGAATTTGTGTATAAAAGAAATATGATTTTATTACCCAAATATATTGAAGATTATCTGGGTTCGCAACTGAAGAACAGAATCGACAAATTAAGTTTTAGTATTTTGTTAATTCATCAATAATATCAACATTAAATTTATTCTACAAGTAAAGAACATTTAGTCAATAAAATAACATTTTTATGTATTGTATTTGATGTTTAATAAGACGATTTGTTAATTTTGTATTAGAGAAACAATGTTTTAAGAAAATATTTCGAACTTCATAAGTAGATATTATTTTGAAGAAATACTAAGGAGAAAATTTATTGACGCAATACTAAAAATTTGTTATTTATGGAAATATCGCGAATTGCAATTTGATATGTTTATTTTCAATGACTAATTAAATATTAAAATCTTAATTGAAACAGCTCTTGATTCTGGACAAAAACCATAATGTTATGTTATGGCTGAAAATAAGTAAAAATAATAGTCCTTTTCCTAACGCAGTTATTGTATTGTATGGTATTGAGTGCAATATCCAAGCTGTTGCAAATTTGGTATCTTTCAGATAATATGCACGAAGTAAATGCTTATAGAACCACCGTCATATGTACTTTATCTCCACTGATGCAGGGTTATTTGTCGTTTTATTCGCTGATTTATTGGTAACCATCCTTTCGAGTAAATCAAGGAAACAGAGCATTTGTTACAGCCATAAAAGAAGACTTCCTCAGAATCTTAAGCCAACTTTTTCTTCTTTTTACTGCTACTAGGGATCCTGTTTAAAAGACGGAGACTTGGCAAGGGCCCGCATGAACGAAGCCGAAGCCTGCTTCATCCTCGCCGCGAGAAATTACGCTGATAAGACTGCCGCTGATGAACACACGATTTTACGGTCGTGGGCTGTGAAAGATTTTGCTCCAAATGTGCCACAATATGTGCAAATTTTTAGGTAAGTAAAACTTTACAGCATCACTTTAATGCTCGCCCACAATCGGAGAAATCTTTATCTCAGGCCGGAACATAAACTTCACGTTAAATTCGCTGAACACGTAGTTTGTGAAGATGAGTTCAAATACGCGCTCCTGGCCAACAATTGCACGTGTCCGGGGGCGAGCACTCTGGTCACTTTGCTGCTGCACACTTCGAGGGGACAGTGAGTATTATTTAAACAGACTTTCTATTTTTATTATCATTCCCAAGGATTCCCTCAGCAGAGAAATTGGATTTTTCCCACTACGCGTTCGAATGGTAAAAGTTCACCATATCCCCAGAAATTGGCTGCATATTGTACCCGAACTTATAAGTGCTGGGCGCTGATCAAATTAAAAAAGTTTTTTTCTTCTAACTTCATTTTTCTTCTCCGAAAATTCGCACAAAGCGTAAGCCCAGTAAAGATAAAAATATTAACTATTAGAAAAGTCCTTCTTCGACCTCCCACGAAGAAGACCCAATCCAAAATTTATTACTTCATGCAGCATGAACATTTTCCAATTTTCTTGTAAACTTTTGAAGTAATTACATTCAATATATCAAACCTTTTTTACTAAACGGCTATAAATATATTTTTAAAGAAAATAGCAAAGGTTAATTGAGCTGCCAAATATAATTTCAGATTTGAAAACGAGATTGTATCCCACTTTTAAATGAGTGGGGGAGGAATCTCTCTCTTTTATGGCAGCTTGTACAAGGAAAATCCGATTATTTTTCATAAAAATTAAATTCTTAATCGAATATTGCACCTCAATATATTCACAGAAAAAGCTCTTTTGTGAAACATTCATAAATTTTATTATATATTTTTATTTATAACTTAATTAATTCCTTTTAGCGGTTATTTATACAAGCGTACATATATAAAAAGAATGAATTATTTCTTTACTGTGTCCCTTTATTTTACCCTTGAATGAAAATGACGGACCGGGCGAGGTCAAGATTTTCTATGAATTCGAATTGACCGGCGTCATTCGCAGTATATTGAAAACCATATGAATTTCTTTAAATTTGGTGATATCTAAAAAAAATCGAACACAAAATATTTATGGATTTTCAATAGGCATCGTTTTGACTATCCCTATCAAACGAAAACATCACATACAAGAACGAATATTCCAATCGTGAATGTATTTTTTAAGAATACTATCGACTGGTGTCATGACCAAAAAACAATTTATAAAAATCACAAAATGTATGTAAAAGTCTGACTTTTACCGGAAATCATTAAAAGTAAATTTATCTTTTATTTATTCAGTCAAATAGTAAAAATCAAGAAACAATTTTTATGTTTCCTTTAAATAGTAAAAGAGTCTTAAAGTGACTTTTATTTTTCCGATTTATTTTACTAGTTATAAAAGTCACCATCCCTGATCAAAACCGAAAATAAAAACACTTACTTGCCATACTAAAAATGAAGTGTAAGGAAAAATAGCAAAACCATTTTAGGAATTATTGTTGATAAAATATGAAGATTAATGTTAATCCTCAATATATCATATAATTGTAATTCTTTCATAATCATAAAAACAGCCCGATAAGCTTGAGTTAAATCTCCCCCGCATGAAATCATGTCTGTATCTTTCCCTGCCATTCTTACGGCATTGATATTCGCTGATTTTCTTCCAATTGAAATACATTTTCAGACACGAGTAGCCAAATGTGAAAGTTTATTCCCATCGCGATTGAAATTATCTCACCAAAACAGGAAACTCAGTCTGGCGTCTGGAAAAGTTCGGTCCTGCGAGGGGAAGAATTATTTATCAGATATTCACGATAAATTATGCCACCCAGGAGCCATGGGTGATAAATGATGGCTCACACAATGAATAATTATTCTGTCGCAGACTAAACATCCTGAACCTATCGGATAGTATAATTATTGATTTTCCGCCTGAGCCACCTGCCTGGAATGGTGGTATTATTTGTATGAGAGGAAAAGGTCAAAGGGAGGATTAATTGACGACGGGATAATTTCATTTTCGCCAATTGATTTCTATTATTTCGAATGAGAGCGTGACGGTTGGAAAGCAGATTTCATTAGACTTTAAAAAAATTTGAACTTTTGTTGTCTTGCCTCGGATAATCGAGTTCGCCCACAAAGGCCTCTGTTAATTTGATAAGCAAACCCTTGTTAATCCCCAAAAGCACGCAAATTTAGTACTTGGGAGGCAACAAGCCCCACTAGGGGGCATTCACCGCAAACAGTGTAATTTTAACAAAACGAAAAAAAATATATTATATACATTTTCTGTCTTCCAGGGAGGGCCAACAGTCGCCAGAAGAGTGGCACCGTCTCTACGGAAAGTGCTCTGGAAATGAAATTTATCACATTGTCCTGGGGGACAGTAGGTTTTTCGGGGAATACGAAGGAAAGAGCTTCACTTACGCGAGTTTTCACTCCCATCGGAAGTAAGTAGATAATTTAATTGAATTTCCCATAAAATCCTCAATAAGTTTTCTCTAAAACCCAATTCTCCAACAATTTATCATCTCAAAAATCATTCAGATATGGAGTGGCACTTGTGGGGGTACGACCCGCCGAACTTCCGGAGTTCTACGAAGACACCATCCTTCTGAATCCGGGGCCAAGGCATATAATGAAGAAAGATGATACTTGTTACTACATGAGCATCACCAAGGAGGAAAATTCCGCCTTTGTGGTTAATCAAAACCAAAATCAAACTTCGGAGACACCGGCCGCGAATAAAGAAGGTAAGTGGTAATCCTGCATAAACTACCACACTACCGCACACGTGTGCATATGTCGCACTGGATCGACACACAAAATTCCTTCGTGCAATACAATAAATTTTGCAATGAATGTCTATATCACTTAAAAATTCTACAAACCAAAGATACCTCAGAATTAGCCTAAATCTTCTTAGTTCTAGTTGAGATTTTCGATTTTAATTTAATCACGACTTTTTAATTAATGGTCAATTTTATATTGTCGATGAATTCATTTAGTTAGAACAACAATAAACAACAACACCACCACCATGACCACTGTGAATCCACAAATGACACCAGTGCCATCTGTGTGTGTTCGTGTGCCCCACAGTCCTAATTTAGACTCTGGCACGGGTACGCCAATCAAAAGGCATCCATCTGACAGTGATTTTACAACATTATTTGTGCGTGAGTGTGCCACCCGACGAAACTAGCAAAATCAGTTTTTTTATTAAAACAAATTAGCTTCATAGTAAAAGGACAGGTTTTTTACTCGAATTTGCTTACTGTATGCTTTAAATCGCTTTTGGCTGCTCCAGTTTATTTCAGAAAACTTGTTGCTGTAGACACTGTTTTGGAAGAGCTTGTATCAAAACATTTATGACTTTCAAAAATAATCACCCAATTTACATATGTTTCATTTTACATATACATCTTAAGAATTTTAATTTATCCATAATATAAGGGCGATCAAAACGACATACATATATACAAACAATTGTATGATTGGTGTTATGCCCAACACCTTTTTTTTCAAAAATAATATAGAAAGACGTACTTTATGCAGGCACTTTTTTAACTCTCAGCCACACGAACCTTTACATTTTTTCCGAAGCTTAATAATTAAGAGCACCTTGCAAAGATAGTAGAAAACTATGCTTATTTTAACATTTTTTAATAATTTCATATACCTAAAATCTATAATCCAAATTCCATTATGGATTTTTATATAAAAATAACTTTAAATATTTTACTTTGTTAAACATACCCAACATCTTTTTTCAGAGGTGTTACTTTGCTGCAAATTTAGTATGATTAACGAGAAAATCTGTTTTATACTAAAAATACTTCTTTTTTAAAGTCGGGACAAATAATTGCTTTATTTATTCACAAAAATTAGATTATTTGGTCACAAATTGTATTTAGTTTATGTCACTTATTGTACAAAATCAAGATTCATATTAGAAATTCAGAGAGTCATATTTTTATAATATTTTATGCAATGAAACATGTATGCATATTGTCTGCTTGTGACACCATTCGAAATTTCAACAGCTTTCACTTTTTACTAATTGACGCACTGTCTCTCATTTCCAGAGACATTCCAAGCATATTTATTCCCGAAAATCAGATCAGTTTTTTTGCCTCTTCGCAAACAAAACAAATTTAGCATAGACAATAATTTAATCAACGTCCTTCTACCGTTTCCTCTCAAAGAATTAATAAGTTTTTCTTTACAAAATGCGGTCTTTTAAATTGAACTATTTAAAATGCACCCTAAGACATACGAATTAAAATATCTCCCGACCCATCTGAAGTTTGATGATTAAGATTCCGAATAGTCCAAAAATGCTTAACAATAGATTCGTATTAAAAATCAATTTCCCATTGAATAAAAACAAAGTATTTTTTAGAGCAACATCAAAAGAAATTTTTGGAATGTATTTCATTATGTAAAACCAACTCATTAGTGGAGAAACTCAAGCCCCTTGTTCAAACTTTTGCTCATTAAGTTGTTTTAAAAGATTCTTTAAGCAGCATGTGAAGGAAGGGCGCAAAAGCCCTAATTGCTTTATGCAAAATTTTGCCGCAATTTTCAAGAGTATTTACTTAATAATTTCATCCATTAGGGATATACAAATTGTATTTTTTTAAACTAATCTCTGTTTTTCTTCAACCAACAGATGTTTATAAAAGGCCTTTTGAAAATTACCATAGTGAAGATAGAGATTATAAAATAAAACCGTAGTTGATTTTGATGCTAAATAACCCTTGAAGTTATATCGAATCACTAAGAAAAAATCAATATACAGGCTCTTCCAAACAGCTTAATAAATCTGTCCGATTTCATGCATGCTTTCCACCGTTTTAATATTTTATCCAAAACAATTATACTGCACGCCAGACCCTTCTCAGCCTTTGTTATGTTAAAACCTTTTATAGCAATTGTAGTTGCAATGAATGCTGCACATTTAACCATTTTGTTAACCAACCATTAAAAATTTACTGTGGATCTCTATGTGCCTCACGATTTTCATGAAACATCAATTAATCATGCAAATCCTTCCGAAATGCATTCCACTTTATACTCCTCGGTGTGTTGGTGTAAACACTTACATACGAACATCGCAACAGTCGCCGCCCAATGCATAGAACAGTAAAATAACTTTTACAGTCACATAAACAACGCTGAAATACTTTAAATTCCGGAATACCTCGCATTCAAGTAAAAGCAACCATTATAGGTTCATAAGTGCATCATCCATCTACCAGATGAATTACAATGGCCCACCCTAAAAGGTTTTTGTAAATAGAATATTTTATAGGATCGTAATTTGGGTAAAAGCAGTGAAAACTAGTCATAAAGGCTAGTCAAAATCAAATCTCAATCTAAAAATTTCGAGGCTGAATCACACGGTATGTCTGTTATACTCGTCATTAACAATTCTTTTTGCAGTTACCCCTTAGTTAGTAAAAAAAAATACTAACAAGTTTTAAATTGTAGAAGTTTAAAATAATATAAATTTTTCTGAACATTGTGCCGTATTTGAGCGCATACTTCCCTAAATTTGTTTTTACTTAAAACCCAATAATTATACTGACGAAAATCCAATTATATAATTAACCTCAATAATTTAAATATTTAAACTTTAGAAGCCTAGAAGACCAGGGGGAAGAGAGAATGATGCTTTTTCGCACATTTTGACCTATATATTTACAACCAATTAATCAACAATTTTTTTTTTAGAATCGTTGAAAGTATGGGTTTCAAACAGCACCTCTCACTCGTTATAGTTTCCCTGTAAATAAGACATTATATTGCCTGATATTTAAAAAAATTTAGGTTTAGTAGTTTCAAAGAGAGTACCTTTTTAAATATGAAATATAAAATTATGAAAAACAGATTTTGATGACCTATGGGTTCTTTTGAATGATATCCTATATGATATAATATATGCAATTCAATCAAAAAACATTTCGGTGTAGGCAATTTACTCCTCTTTAGTTTTTATATGAATATTTCAAAACGTTAGCTAGTGCAAAATATATGGATTAACAAGACGAATTACAATATCAAATCGTAAGTTTCTAAGATCAGCTGTTTCTATCTGTAACAGGCGTTTCAGTGATCTTATAAGGGTTCCGTTTTTTTCCTTTAAAGGTACAAATACTTTAAAAAACATAAAATTAAACTCTAATTTCATTAAACTAATAAATGTGAATAAATGCCTCATATAGAAGAAAAGTAAATATGATTTAGATATTTTAAAAAACAAAAGTCTACGTTAGCGTTCTGATTGGTAGAAATATTAGATACAGGTCTTTAAGATACCATCATCTATTCAGCTGGGTTTATTGACAATAATAAGTTCCTATTCTCCTTAATCGCATAATATCTTTGATTCATTATAAAATTAGTTATGTGTAATTAAGGCACTGAACTTATTTTTGCTCTTATAACGTGGTCTAAAGCATCAATTAGCTAAACAAATTAAAATTTTTATGTAAAACTTAATGATTGAAAGATTTTCCCCAATCGTAAAAAAATTTAAAAGAACATATCTCGTTTGTTCTACTTCCAAATCAAGTACCTACTAATTATTTAGTAATAATGTTTAATTTGAGTAATTTAAATTGTTGAAACTTCAAATCTTATTAAGTTGACCGAACCATTTAAATTTAACATAAAACAAAAAATGGATAACTCTAATGTAGATAGTTAGCAAGCTTCATTTTACATTTAATTAAATCGTGCCATTTTATTTGTATTTGATTGATATTTAATCAACCGCTTTGTTCAAAAGCCAATTTGGTGAGCTCATTAACAACCACATAACATCAGAGCTCTCATGAAGCGCTTTAATAAATTTTTAAACTTTAACTACATATTTTATATTATTAATACTTGCAATGCGTCTTAAAGCTCTACAGAATGGATTAAAGTAGCCAAGTAATAAAATTTGCAAATAAACCAAAAGCAAAACACGTAAGTATGCACAATTTTGCAAAAACATAAAACGCAAAAGAAAATATTTAACTGCTTTATATGTGTGAATTAAAAAAAAAAAAAAAAGAAATGTTTGAAGGCTTATTGTGATCGGCTATGCAACTTTTAGTGGAAACAATTCATGTCCGCAACATTTGCGTCCCGAAATATCGTGTGGCACACTTGATATTCATGGAGATAATCATGTACTAAAAAAATAATGCTGAAGTAGTACACAGAGACATAATACCACACTTACTAATGTAACACATATTTTTACAAATTAGTTCCATAAAAATACAAAATATATAAAGGTGTATGCAGCTTGCAGATGAGGCAGTAAAAAGTTTTGTAGAAATTAAAAAATTTTGGTATAATTTTTATGAACAAAATTAAATTTTATTCGAATTTATAATTTTTAAATTGAACCTAATTAGAGCTTAAGCAAATTATTAAAGTTTATTAGTTAGTTTTCACTATTGGCTTCGTTTTCTTTGCTTAGTCCAAAGTACTTAAATACAATAGTCAGACTTCTTCAAGCCATATTTGAGGGTGTTTTAATAAGTGTTACGCTGACCTTTTAAATTAAAAACAAAAAATTATTTAACAACAGCTACTTAGTTATACTTTACACCATTTCTAATTGAAGAAAATTTTCTATTCTTACAGTCACAAGCACTTCGGATCAGTATTGATCCAAATTTTACATCTTTCTAGTTGAATAACATTGCGACGGTTTACTTATTCGTACAAGATGTGATTATTATTCAAAATGACACTTCCATTACGATAACAGAGAACACGTAGTATTATAAAATATAGGAGAATCGCAACAATCCCATAGATTTGGCTTTAATCGATTTAAATTGTGTACTATTTGTTGAACACAAGAAAAAGGCAGAAGTAAATAGTCAATTGAATTTTGCACATTTTAAAGTATTTACTTAAGGGTGGTCTAACTCCCAAAAATTTGAGGTATATTTAGGAATTTTTTTCAAGGCTAAAATAATAAACAATGATATTGAAATTATTTAGGTATATTGTAATACTCATTTTTAGTTTTTTATTAAATTAAAAAAATATTTTTAATCATATAAAAAAAAGGCGTCCAATAAGACTCCCTCAAAAAAATGTATGCAGGACGGTGTGATAGATATTGACTCTTCTACTATCTAAAAAATAATAACCAAGTGCCCTTTTGATATTGAAACTCTAAAAACATGTTATTTTCTCATCAATTTTAAATTGATAAACTTAAAAATACTTCAAAATGTGTAAAAAAGGTTTTTGGTTGATTTCGAATTTATATTTTGTATTAATGTCTAAAATTGTATACTGAAATATTTAGAAATACTCTCTCATAATCTACCATCTTAATAAGGAATTAAAAAATTGTTCTGCCGACGTGCAATACAAAACAATAAATGTTAATTTATACCAAACCTTAACATACAGAAAATTAAATATTTGTACTTTCTCTAAAGAAGTCTCCATACACTTCTAGCTGGCTGGAGATATAACAACGATAATTCTATTACAAGTTTGTAAATAGACTTAGCATTTAAATTGGAATCAATTTACATATCTAAAACAAGTATTAATCGAAAGATTCCACGATGTAGGGATAATAAATACGAGGCATAAACAGAAATATTTAGCAAATTTTACGGGTAATGCCACACACTTTCACGTTCATAAACTTGAAGACGTCTGACTTTTGCACAAACCCACCTCAAAATCTCATTTGCTGCACTAGAGAATTAATTTTCGTCGTTGAATGAAATATTTTGAAGTTTTGCGCTCCTCCTACTTGCGTAAAGCAATTACCCCCTTCGTAAATTAAGGAAAATTCTTTACTAAATTTCAATCGAAATCTAATTTATAGCGACGGAGAACCCAACGTCTGTGATAGTCTCAGATTCAAAGCAGAATCTGAAGGAAACTGCTGTGGCATCTACGCCGGTGACACTTGCGACGACAGTTACAACAACATCCCATTCGACTGTCACGACGGGGAATCACCTCGATGTACCACAGCAAAGCAATCCCAACCTCCTGAGCCCCGACATCTTAAATCAACGAAGAGGTAAGCGGAGCAGTTTTGTTTAAATATTCAAACCAGGACTCTCGTCGATTGGTTAACAGAAAACCTACCATCAAATCGATATCCTGAACAGATTTTTAGGTTTATCGATTTTAAAATTGCAAAACCCTCAGACCCCTTGCCACTGTAGGGGTACATTGATCCAATTGGCTTCAATTTAGTTCAAGGTAATGGCAGGATACTTAAAAACATTTCTCTAGATTTTCAGATTTTCTCAGAAGGTTCCGTATCAATTTCCTGAATTATACATCAATCGATTTAGAGAGCTGTGTCAGAGTTTTTATTTGGTCTTTAATTCTTTCGTCTTGCTTAGGAAGTCGACGGCCATCAATCCTGCCAGTCCCGGATATGTTCACATCTTCCTCCTTTAGCATATCTGGAAACGATGATGGTGACGAAGGTGATGAAAGTGAAGATGAATTGGATGACGACGTGCCATGGCGATCACCGTCTGAAAAGATCGCGTAAGTATAATCAAATTTTGGACACTTTAGACTTTGGATGGAAATCCAGATGTGATTGGCTGATTGAAATTGGTTTGTTCCTATCCAACCTGTAAAAATGAACCACTTCGTAAGCCTCTATTCCTTAGTTTATTTATTATTATACTATAGTTATGCCACACTATCAAGATTTTCATTCATTTAATTATTTTTAGTTTTTATTCCCTTTTAATAGTTTGTTTATTTCCTATTCGATTATCCAAAATCAAAAAATATATAAGAACTAGATAAAAACCGAAATATAATAACTACGTTCGGTGCTGAAGGTGTTTTTAGAAAATGTGAAAATATTTAATTTGGTTATTTTAATAATCACTTTCCCTGCACTTGTTTTATTTAAGCAGCAAATTGAAGTCATACACATGTTCCCCAAATATTAAAATACTGCCGAATAATGCAAAATAAGACTCTGCTGTCCAGGCAGGGTATACGTACACATCCAATACCTAGTTAAGAAATCCATTGGCCATAGTTGTTTTGATGGTTCTGGAAATTTCATCTAAATTATAAGTCTAAAGTGACTTTAAGCAAAAATAACATATTAGGTAAAAAATTTCAGATGGCGAGGCGTCTGGAAGCAGTTGGTCTTAAAAAGTCGGATACCTAGTAATAATCCTCTCGTCGGCCGATTGTAATAATCTATAAATTGATCACGAAATTAAGCATGAACAATTTCGCTTTAATAAGTGATTGCAATTTTCACATTTGTTTCAAATTTTGTTTATTACCTTAACTCTTTTCGGCATGTAAAAGTTATTTGATGATTTTATTAGTTTATTATAAATATATCGCATTAGTTTATATTTTAAATGTTTTTATTTAAACAAATTTTATTTACTTTTAGTCATGCGCATATGAAAATTTCGAAATATAAAATTAAAATTTTTTGTGTTTATGATTGAAACTTTTGCCGTTAAGAGTTAAATCCTTTTTTTTATGCACATTGACTTTATTAATTCAAAAAAGTGTGCGCTTTTTACGCCTGCTTTTAAACAACCATTTTCGGCTAATTGACGACTTTTTTGATTACAAAACTCTTTTGTGAAAATTTGTTCACAACAAAGCTAACTTAGAGCACCTTATTTTCTGGAAGTGCTATATGAACAAATGATGTAAAATAATAAAATTTTTTTTTCAGCACAGTAAGCTAATATCACTGCTTTAATAATAATAATAATTAATATTTTTATCTCAATATTTAACTGCAATTGTTAATACATACATAATTTCTAATTCCTGTTTTTTTCAAAATAACAATACTTAATACTACTAAGATTTTTTTGCGCTTCACAATTTGGAAAAAGTATATTCTGAGAATTCTCTGTCCGTTTTTTTAGAATCACTAAACTCAGTTCCAAATTTTCGATAAATGGAATAGTTTTTAAAAATAAACAACTCATATTACTTTTCAACGCTTTTTATGTGAAATACTTTTCTTATTAAATTTTGACTGTTAACAATTTTTTTCATAGTATGTATTCACCATTATAAAAAAACAAATTGATTTCTCAGTTAATTTGCACCAAAACGACTCACGGACCATATGTGACTATGTGCGTAACTTTTAATCATTTCGATGAAAAAATACGAGTATATCTGAAAGCTCTTTCTTAAGAACAAACTCGACTATTTAGTTCACGCACGGCACACATTTTTGCTTTTAATAATTAATATTTTATATAAATAGGTCCTTTCATTGATATTACCAAAGATCACCAAATAATACATTACGAACGTGAAATCTTCTAACATCAACATAATACATATATTTATTCTATTCTATAACTTAAAACCAGAATTGAAGGGATACAAGGTATGTACGAGTAATATAACGAAACGATTTTTTTCTAAACAGAGTCTTTATTCCTGATTTAAACTATGACGAGGTTGGGTCTTACACCTTTGTTGTATTGTTAATTGTATAAATTATAACTATACCTACCAACCGATACCTTAAGAGGTTGCATGCAGCCCGACCTTAGAAATTCGCTGAGATTTTCATGATATTTTTAGAGTGTATGAAAAATAATAACTACAAAAAGAATATTCAAAATTCATTGATATACAGCCAATCTCTGGCAACATATTTTTTTCAATATCGTTTGCGGTAGCCACGATTACTTTTAAATGGCTTATCAAAATTTATTATGTTATGATTCAAAATTGCCATAACAAAAACATAACAAACAAAACAAACAAACAAAAACATAACATTTTTAGATAAAAGTTTAATTTTGTGAGATGTGCGAATTTCAATTTTTGTTTCCAATATCAAACAATCCTTCATGGACTTGTTTTTAATCATAACAATGACATAATTTGAAATCAATTGGATTCATATTATTTTTGAGTTATCGTGGTACTTTTGAAAAAAGCGATTGAAAACTTTCGAGACAATCGCGTTTAAAGTTTATCATTTAATTGTTCACCATTTCAGATAGTTCACGCTCTACCTCTATAACTTTTGAACCTACATATGCTCTGATCTTTATAATAACATTTGAAATAATATTCTTAAAGTGTTTTGCTAACAGAAAATGCAATAAAAAATAAATTATCAATTAGACTGTATGTAACCCCTTAAAATCACCTGTACTATCTCCCATAATGAAATAATAACATTGAGTTTGAACACCTTGAATATGTCCCACTTATTTACATTAATTTTGAACGATAGTGTTATTTATCGGATAAATTACTTTAGACAACAGCACTTTGTGCAAAAATCCATCAACGCCTGACACGCGAACATTCAATTTTATCTGAAACAGCCCTATATAGGCTATAAATCAAAAGTGCATTGAACATTAAATATTCAATTTCAATCACTAGAAAAATTCAGGCCACTCTGTTGTGAATTATTAAAATTGAAAAATCGAAAGTGAGGGATTCTTGCGTGTAAAGAATCAGCTTTCGAAGCACTTTTTTATGTTATTTTATTATAATAGTTTTTACTATGCCCTTAATGGAACCTTTCCTCTGTTTCATGTTTTTTATCGACCCTTAAATTACAGTCTTCATGCGCTCGCTTGAACATGATTTTTCTTGATATTTTTTATTAAATAAAAACAGAAAGTGGTCTATGGTAAAATAAATAATCCTGATCTACATACTCATTAACTAAATTATTTTTTTCGCGCAAGTCTCACAAAGTCTTTCGAAGGACGTTTTATTATTCATAGGAAAACGAATGAAGGAACACAAAGTTACAGAACCACTTCAACAATGCTGCAAAAATATCCATCATTATAAATTCCTCTCCTATTTGTGCAGCGGCATTGTGGCTTCTTTTGCGGTCTTCTGCAATATCTGTGCGCATGATAAAGCATTTTAATTAATTTTTGCTCAATTCAGATGCATTCTAATGGATTCTAAACTTAATTTATATTTTCTTACCATCTTTCATGTTTGAGAATGTTCATTTTTGTACAATTTTGCGTATTTTTAAAAGGAGTTCCATATACATTTTGAAATTAACGATTAATCATGTCCTATTTAATTTTAATATTGTGCTATATTAGTACCCTTTATTTAACTTGTATTTTATTATTTCATTTCAGTAGGTATTATTTTATTTATACTTTTTAATAAATTTTATTTAAAACAAAACTAAAGTTCTCCCAAATTAAATTTAAACTTAGTTTTCTTAACATAATTTTCGTGCAAAAATCTCGACATTTCATATAGTCTACTTCTTCTAAACTAAAAACCCTCGATTTATATAGTTATTCAGGGCAAAATTAAAGCGATACTAAAATACGTTCAATAAATATAAAAGAGTTTATACATAATTTTTCGATATGTTTCGTGTATTTTACATTATCACCTTTTAAGAGGACAATGAGTCCAGCCGGTTTGATAGACATTTTGTGTAACAACCCTTCCTTTACTTAAGAATCCCAGGGGGTTAAGTTTAAGTTTATAATGAACTTACGCACCAATAAACTTACAAAAAATAGTATAATAAGTGTATCTAAACATAATGAGGTATTTACCTTAAATTTTTTATCGTTGAAATTTTATCTTATCGCTCATGCAAGATATCGTTACCATTATCAAAGAAATTTATCCTTCAGGTTATTTCGTGAAGCGCACAGATATGAAATTTGAAAAATAATTTCTGGGTACGATTTAAATAAATTGGATTTTTTTGCTGGAGAAAATTTTTTTCATTATTAGGTTTACTCACACGATTTTGCATGTAACTATGTACCATCCACTGAAAATCAACATGCAGTGGATTTATTAAATTTGGAAATTGGGTCTTCGTTTCGAATTCCTAATGTCGTAAATATTCTAGGTCAACTTTTATAAATATAATTTTAATTCCGGAATGTGTATGACTTCAACCGTAACCGTATTGCCCCGAAAAACTCCCAATCCCCACCCAGGTATTTGTATACTTGAAATTTTCAGTTAAATTCGTAGAAAGGTAAGACTGTTTTCTGCACAGTAGTGTTCTTTCACGTAATCCAACACTGTAAAATATGTTGTAACATACAATCAAATGTACAGTACTGTCTTTTCACACTGATTTCCAAGAAGCAAAACGTATTTAACGAACTTGTTATTTTTTTATTTTTTTGTCGAATTAATGCAATATTTAAATGTTCTATCACTTGATCCTAATCGCCTAATTGTGTAGCTACTTGGGTGGTAACTTTTCTCACTTACGTACCTATTCGCTTGTAATGAGTTCGTCAGAAGAGTCAAATCGTTGTTGTAGCACAACATACGGTAGCCAAAAGAATACAACGCCGACGTCTTCGGCTACAACAACCTCAAATCATTGTCCACCCCCTGCATGGCATGCAGACTATTCCCGGTAAGTTTTTAGTTGCAGAAAAAAAATAACATAACTGAGTTTCAGAGTGTCCAAGTTATTAAAAACGCTCGCCTTAACGCTGACGGTGAGGAGGCTTCGTATGCAAGTTCAATTCCTTCATATCTTCTTTTTGTTTCTTTCCTTTCGCTGCTTTGGATGCTTCTTTAACTGCCGAGAATTTATGGCTGAGTCGCCTCTATGGATTTGAGAATCTGAATTGATTCGAAATACAATTGATTATCGATATCAGATTTACCATAATCTCGTTTATTTCCATAGCTCATTTCTTAGTTCGACAATATTTTCAACAGATTCAAGTTTCTAATTGTTCGTGTTTGTAGACATCTTAGCCGCATGACCTGTTCAAATGCTTTTAAATTATAGAGTTCCCTAGAAGTTTTTGGGCATTCATAAATTTTTATAGACAATTTTTTTAAAATCACACTCATTTTGGAAGGTTACTTCCTTAGCATCTGTAATTTATTTAAGTCTGATTAAATTGTAAATTGTTTTGCATTTCTTTCTCGCAGGATTGTAAAAGGGTTTCCACCGGTTTCGCCATTTATCGGAGTTAGTCCCACACTTTGTTATTTGTTAAAGGAGAAAAAACCGCTCTGTTGCCTGCAACTCGCTCAGGTAAGTGTGGTTATAAGATCAAAATAAAATTTAAAATAAATTATATGTATCTGAATTTCTCTCTTACGAATTATACAAGAAATTTCAACATGGTGATATCTTTTCGCACACATATTTTAAGAAATTTTTTAACTTTTAAAGAAATTAATCGACGTGCGCTAATGTTTTACGCACAACTATCTTTCGAAAAGAATAAGGGCCTCCTTCCCTTTTGCAATAAGGTGTAAAGTTGTTTGTAAATTGTAAACATCAGACTAATACCTCACAAAATTTCAAACCTACTCAATGATTTCTGCCAAAGTATCATAGCAATGCCATTTTAAAAATTTTAATAAATTCTTAGTGTAAGTTTTGGAATTTTTCACCCAAACAGAGTTTATTTCCAAAGATTTCATAAAGGTTTCTTTCAAAATTTCTCAATTCCTTCATTTTCCGAAATAAAATTAAACATTTTCAAAAGCTAATGGCATATACGTACAAACATCTTAATAATCTTAAGCTTAAACTTAATTCTGCATTTAGAAAACATGTACAAATTATTTAAGCCAAGCATTGTTTCATTAAATTTATTTTTTTTTTGTAAATTTACAACTTTGTCATGCAGCTCAGAGCATTTCGTGGTTAAAAGTAAATAAATGTTGCAATCTTACTGCCGCCGGACTATCTCTTTGAATAAATTCATTTATCGCGCTTGAATCTTAACAAAAGTCACAACGAATTTAATGTTGTAAATGCAAGGACATTAAAAATTTTAATTAAAATATCTCATCAACGGAACGAGGAAAGATAATAAATTTCTAAATTAATCTCAGCTTAAGTCGTTAAAGAAAATGCTTTCTCACCTTTGAACTTTAACTTAATAAATACATATCTTATATATATATACGCTACGATTTCGCGGCAGGCTACACTCAACTATTGTTAAATTAATTAATCTTATTATTTCAGGTGTGCGAGCACTGCAGCTACAGAAACGCAAAAGAGTATCAGTGGCAAAACAAGACTATAATTTTAGCTGCCGATTACGCGTCAAACGGCATTTACAACTTCATAATTCCCCTCCGAGCGCACTTCCGATCGAAAACATCTCTCAATCCTATCATATTACTTTTAGAACGTAGACCGGATGTAGCATTTTTGGACGCAATCTCTTACTTTCCTTTGGTATGTTAAATTCAGGAATTGTACAAGATCAGTTCACACTATCAAACATACTATGGTAGAATTAAATGTATCTGGTTTTTGTTTTGCTTTTACGTTTTTGATTTGACTATTCTAATAATTTTTAATGCTTAGCTGAACTTTTTAAGTGTAATTTTACTCATTTTAAAACGTAAAAAGAAACCATACCATTTACTCCTGCTAATTTTAACCTCAGTTCTGTTCTCAGAAAAAGACAGTCATGAGTCCTAACATCATTTCTCAACATAGTTTTTGTTTTAATTCATGATATAAATTTTTGAGCCAATGCGTTTGATGTTATTGGGACATCATCAGGGTTATCCCTGCATTCGTAAATTCGATGATAAATTTGTAATAAAAATAAACGTATTTTACTAAAAAATTATCCAATTACATTTTACTTGTGACTTTTTTATATATACATTTTTACACTGTATTTACGTGATTAAGAAATTTATAACAACTATATATGTATGTTTTATAAATAGAACGAAAACTTTACATTTTAAAACCATGGTATGATTGATGAGTAAAACTGACCATATAGTAGAAAAACCTTCATGTAAAATATTGTGTTCAATGCAGGTTTATTGGATGTTGGGATCCATTGACTGCCTAGATGATCTCCTACGTGCTGGAATCACGTTAGCTGAAAGTGTTGTAGTTGTTAACAAAGAATTATCCAATTCGGCTGAAGAGGATACGTTGGCTGATTGTAATACAATCGTTGCTGTTCAAACTATGTTTAAGTAAGTAGGAGAAATGTTAATTTTAGATAGATGGCTATTTTTAATTAAATCCATTCAAAAATTCAACAGATTCTTTCCGAGCATCAAGAGCATAACCGAACTGTCTCAGAGCTCTAACATGCGATTCATGCAGTTCAGAGCGCATGACAAGTACGCGCTGCATCTTAGCAAAATGGAAAAGGTAAGACTGTTGATTTTAGCCCCTCAATCCACTACACCTGTTCGCTTGTAGCGCGAAAAGGAGCGGGGTTCGCACATATCCTACATGTTTCGACTCCCATTTGCGGCCGGAGCTGTTTTCAGCGCGTCAATGCTCGACACCCTCCTCTACCAAGCCTTCGTGAAAGACTACGTCATTACATTTGTACGGTTACTTTTAGGAATAGACCAAGCACCGGGAAGTGGGTTTTTAACATCTGTACGTTATGGACTAACAATTGTTAAGTGAACTGCTCTAAACGCCACTTTCTTTCAGATGCGAATAACCAAAGAAGACATGTGGATACGCACCTACGGACGACTTTATCAGAAACTGTGCTCAACCACGTGTGAAATTCCAATTGGCATCTATCGTACACAGGACACCTCAAGCTCCGAAGCCACTCATGTGAGTACCTCACCTGTAGACAAATGGGGACCATTTTCAGCTTTCGGGAAACACTGCGTGCGCTTGCGACCGTCGGTGAGTCCAAACTTTAATAAATTAAAGGAAATTAAAAAACAATGTTTTTCCACACTTAAAAACTTTTCGTATATACTGATCTAATTTTAAAAACAGTTTAAAACTTTAAATTAAATTCCAACATATAAACTTAAACGTAATCAAAGCAAATCCAGTTTTCTATCGATTTTTAATTATTTTCATTTTTAGTTAGAAAACTTTCCTATACCTTTGATTTGTTAGACAATAGAATTGTGTACGTCCATTTGGTTGGCAGGTCCTGCTTGATGTCACGACCGTAGCAGGACTTGCCGCCAATTTTATTCGTATAACAACACCAACACCAACACCAACAGTAATGTCCTTTCACAAAGTACAATTTATTGTCATCATCAAAAACAGAGACACTACATTTAGGTCGTTGCGACAGAATCGCCACACGATTTCTTCTCAGATATTTTAGCTTTTAATTCTTCTACCTTGAAATGCTATTCAATTTCGATATTTACAATCTCTCTACTTTTCTTTTTATTGTTTCGTTCATTTCAATTTTTGGTATGTTTCGAGTTTCTTTCAATATTTCGTTTCTATACTCAATATAATTAAGAGCTTCAGCTACAGATATGAAGGCTTTTTTTGGACATAATAAAATCATTGGAATATTTTTCAGTAATAGCTATTTTGCTGAATTATTTCCGCGTTTTGTCGTGCACAGTTGTTTGATAGACATGAACGTTTTGACTTTGTCACCATATCTGCACATGTTTGCCGTAACGAAAAGCTTTTCCTTTTTAATTTCGTTATGTCATTTATTGATGCAGAATATTTCGTATCCAAACATTTGCTAAAATATTCATCCATATAAAAAAAAAATTTGTTTTTATCCTAATCCAATCTTAACGCATTGTTTATCGATTATAAGGCTAAAATAACCTTGAAGAATCGCAAATTAATTTTATTCTGGGCAAGTGCATATTTCACATTATTTTTTAAAATCGTTTTCCAATTTCCTGGCAATCACAAAATAAGAGTAGGACGTAGGGAAACAGTGTCCTCGTTGTAACAACCAGTACTGATCGAAAACGTAAAAAGTTTTAAACAAAATCTAATAATGTAGTTTGCGAACGCACAAAGATTCTGCCAACATTAGAAAACTTCATGGCCTTAAAAGGTCGTCACCGCGATTAAATAAATTCAAGAAATATAAAATAATCATTGGTGAGTAAATTTTTCTTTGTTCATTTAATTAGTTTAGTAATTATTTGTTTTATAATTAATAATTCTAATAAACCCTACAAAGCTTCATTATTTAATTACACTTTCTCTAAACAAGTTAAATTTAGGTTTCATAGAATCTTTTGAAAGCTATGTTTGTAGTTAACCAAATTTTTCGAAAGATGTTAGTTAACTGAGTGTTGCTCAAATAATATAGGGTTACTTATCACATGTAAAATAAACCCCAAAATGTATATATTTTTTTTTTATGATGAAAAAGAAGGTACAGCCAAGAAAACCTAGCTTTTAGTTTTGTTTATCGCTGTCTAAAATATGAATCTAACGAATATAAAGACCTGTGAAACTTACCTCGAGTACTATGACAATATCCCCATACGCAGGATAAATTATCACAGCTAATTTAATATGTTTTCTTATTTAATAATACCATAATCCTTCGCAAATTTAGTTCTCTCTCTATTATTTTAAATTCCAAAAAATTCATTTGAACTTTTCTTACAGAACAAATATTGAGATTACCTAGTTAATTTATTTATTTATTCAGTTCGCTTAATATAAGCTACAATATAGAGCTTAAATTAAATTAAACTAACAAAAGCAAATAACCTAATATGGGATGTGAGATGGATAATTGTAAAAATTTATTAGGCGGGTAAAGAGCATGCTTGAAACAAGCCTTCGGTATTTGATACCATTCTAGTGAAGGGTTCAAAGTGACCATAGTTAGTATGATCAAGCGTAGGATAAAGAAAATTCTTGCGTTGCGAGAGTTGGTGTTAACCTTTTTACTGATGATGGCAATATATATGCCACCAACTTCAAATTTGATTAAGATAAAATTTAATTACTCTAGACTAGTGTTGGCAAAAGTATTGCCCCTATGTTTTTTATATAAATTTATTTATTTATATATATTGAAATCGCCATACACACTTTCTTTTCTTGAATAATAGTAATGAGACTACTCATAATAATTCCGTAAAATGAGTTTTTGTTTCTTCATCAATAAAAATTGCTTCTACCAGTTAAAAGATTTAAGAGTTAATACTGTGCAAGAACTCAAGACAGTCAATAGATAGATAGAATTAGGACCTGATGGGCGAAGACGCTATTGGCGACATCACGATCAGATTAATTAATTTTAGACGATTTTCGTACGAAGGAACGTTGAGGCGATCTATCCAAGAAAGGTCGCGTAACACGAAGCGAATAATCTTCTCTATAGAGAAGACATCACTAAATCTAGTGATATAAGGGTTGAAGAATTGCTTAGATCGACGTTTAACAAAACCTAGAGTAGAATTGGTGCTGCTGATTATGTGGTCAATGCTGAAACAAAAGTTGAACTCAATGTCGCAGACAATGCCAAGATCCCAAAGTGAGTTAACCTGAAATTATATAAGATCTTAAAGAAATGGGAACCGTTTGAGAGATAAGTGATAGATTGGCGTTGAGATCAACAAATTTGTTCACGCAGAAAGTAGAAGAAATGTTCAGGTCATTTTGAAAGGATGTGGACTTCCGATGTGTTCGTAATTTATTTGAAGATTATCAAACTGCATAAATATTGCACAGCGACGTTTACATGGGCACATTAATTTATTCAATTAACTTTTTGAATTCGCATCATTCTTTTAAAAGTTACTGATAATACAATGTAATGTATTTCTGGAAAAACCAAACAGACTTTAGTACATGTGCCTAGATTTCTGATGAGATTTACTGGAAAAGCAGGCACAAGCTTCCTGTTTTTTTACTTATGTTCTCCAGAAAATCACTAAACTAAACTAGAAATGCAGGAAATAATTGCGATAGAATCCTAGTGATTTGATTTTCATAACATATAGAAAACCAAATCTATTTAAAATAATAAATTTGATTTTACTTATTATTATTATGATACAAAGTGCAAACACAAAATCACCTCCAGATTTGTGTTCATTCATTCCAAAATTTCTGAAATCTACTTTTATAACGATTTTGTGAAATACGAATATTATAATCCTTTTGATAGTATGACAAAATATCTGGATGACATTTAATCCAAATCAAATTAAGAAATCGAAACATGTACACTTAAATAAAGTTTATTTTAATTTCAAAATACCGGGACATAAATTTCAAATATTTTTAAACCCAATCAATTTTTAAATGAGCAAGTTTATTCACGACAAACAAACAAACAAACAAACAATATATCTAGTATAATACCGCTTATAAATGAAAGTTTTAAGTTAATTTGGAGTTCACTTTGAGTTCACCTTGAAACTCTATATTTCGAAAAAAAAAACAAAATATATAACTTATATTTGAAGTTGTAATATTAGGTCTATTTTGAAAGAAAAGACCAAAAATATTGAACAAGCCGTTCGCTCGTTTTGACGAAGAAACAAACACAAAATTAATAGCTCCAACGTTTTATTCTTGTTTTTTCCATGCTCACGTTAACAAGATTTAATTTCGTTATAAAAGACTCATTTTTTTTACGATGGACTCGTTAAACCAGTTTATAGATGGCAAAGAGCACGGTTTTACTATAATTTTCCACATACAGCAATATAAGGACAAAGGAAGGATAAAAAAGTTTCATTAAATTGAATTTTATCAGACTTAATTTGTTATCAGCTATTGCCTTCGTTATTGGCCATTAGAACATTAATCTAAAAGAGGTTATTTATTTTAAATTAAATAAAGTTAATTGATTGGTTAATTCCTCATTGTTCAAGGACTTTATCGTATTCCTTAATTCTTCGAAATGAAAAATTATCCTTTTCTTTGCACTATACGCCCCGAATCTATAATCTTTCATTAATATGTTCGTTGATTAGAGAAACTTAGACTTTATCAATTTTTAAAAGAAATTTCGCTACCTTCATATTCAAAATCAATACTTTCAATACCATAAAAACGCTATCTTAAAATTTTCATAATATTCTCATAATATTTAAGGATGCCCTCGTAAGATACTTTGGAACTGGTTTATCTCGAATTCTCTTAAGACCTAAAATTTCATACCACTCATAGGAGTTGGAGTTATCAATTGACATGAAAACAATTTTAAATATTTAAGTATAAATCAATCTTCGTTAATTATGTAAGACGATTCCACCTCTACATAATTTTAAGATATGATTGACGTGTATTACGTGTAACACTTTTACTGATAACCACATGGATATCTCTTTTTCCTTTTTAAATTTTTGGCATCAAATGGATTATCAAACATTTTTGTTTATCTATATTACAACCTTATGGTTTTCTTTTATAATTTTTAAAATTATATTGATAAACAAAAATGTGTGCCAACCTTCAAATTGATAATTTTTTTTGTATATTAATCAGGTACATATTTATGAGTTAGGAAGTATAAAGTAAAGGTAAATAAATGCATTTCACATCACTTTCGACTTAATAAATAAATAAATAAATTTAGCAAATTGTTCGAAATAGAAGGCTAGATAAGTAGTTGGTTATTAAAACCTTTAAAATGTTAAAAACTATATACTCTCGTACTTACAATTCCATAAAAAGTTATGAACTATTTATGTACTCATAAACTAAAAACAAAAATTTGGGCCAAGCCAAAATAAATCAGAAAAAGAAGAATACTGAAACCATCATATTCCAATGATTTTTCTTAGAAGAATTTTGTTTTGAGACTACTTATTTATTAAAGCTGCACACCCCAATTTAAAAAAAAAATAAAACAATCGAAAGATTATTGTGATTATGTCCAGTATAAAACAAACACAAAATAGAAAAAGGAAAAAGTGAAGAAATTTATTCGTCAAAACATTTGGACCCCTGATATTTCCGCGCACGCACGCAGTGAGTCTATTCTTGAACCATTTTTCCCTCATCTTATTTGTTAATTATTATTTAGTTTTCTTAATTTCTTCAGTTGCGAAAAATCGTTTGCTTTTTAATTCAAAATACAAAAGAAAATCTCTTTTAACACGACACAATTGGCCCAATTCAATGAAAGATTCATGAAAGTGCAGAAAAGCAAAAATTTTTTTTAAAACAATTTCCGATTAAAAGAAAATTAAAATATTATTCTTGAGTGGGAAATCTATGTGAAACATCCGATTTTCGGACAAGATTTGGCACTCGAACCGAATAGTGCGTTAAGAGCTTTTTTCCAGTTATTTTGTGTTGAGTTTTATATTACAACTTCAATCGCATGATATTTGTTGCATTTGTTACTCGCTTCTTGTGCTCAAAAGCTTCAAACAAAATTTTTGCTGGCTTTGTTTCAGATACTATTGATGAATTATTTCTATATATTTTAAAAATAAAATGTTCAATTGCATCAGAAACCCCTTTGAAGGTGTTTCAGAGCAAGTAGACTGTTTAGAAATAAAAATATGAAGAAATTTTATAATAAACTACGTAAAACATGTTCCTTCAAAACTTGACAATGTTGACCCAATTTTCTTTTTTAAGAAAATACAACAAAAGTGGTCCTAGAAACCTTAAATCTAATTTTAAATATTTTTTTCATTATTTTTCTTAATGTTAATTTTTGTGTTCAAACGTTTATTTATTTCGAGCTTTATTGGTTTCAGAAAGTTCTCAATACTTAAGAGGAAATAAAAATACTATTAATATAGATATCTTTCTTAAATATATAAAAACCGCCCACAATAAATGATGGAAACAAATTTCTTCGATTTTGAGAAACAAATGATGTGCAGAATAAAGGAATAGCTAAATACATAGTACAATAACATTGCTAAAAAGTTTTAAATTGCCATTTTCCAGACAATGCTTATTTATTACCTTTATGGTCAATGGACTTGTTTATGACATTTATAGTCTTCACGATATGCAAATAGTACTAATCGGTTTTATTCTTTTATATATATTTTTTTGATAATCAAATGTTTTTAGCAATATTTAAATTATTACTCTTTATGTATTATAACCAAAATTATTTTACTATTTATCTTAAATATGTTCAATGTCACTAAAGAAAGTTCGTATCCTAACACACTTAGGAATAATTTAATTAAAATTAATAACAGTCGCTTGTACGTCCTAAGATTTTTAGTTTTAAAAATATAGTTTTCCACCACAATTTTCTACATGTTCTCACAATATTTTGACGATAAAAGCTTTATTTAGTAATGCTTCCACTTGTGCTGAAAATAGAGAAAATTTTACTTTAATCTGATTTGCAATTTCGCTAATATTTATCTTAATTTCAAAGATTCTTCAAGGTTTTTTTTCTTAGAATAAAAGCATGAAAAAATCTTCAATTTAAGGTACGATTATAACATTTTTACACAGCTTGCAATAAAAGTTTGTGTTAATATACAAAAAATTGTGATGAAAAAATATAACTCGGAAAACATTTACAAGCGACCGACAAATTTTTTTTTTAACCCTGAATGAACATTCGTACAAAGTTTCATCAAAATTCGTCAAGAGAGTCAAGTCTCTAAAAACTTCATACCATAAGTTCAGAAATAAGAAGGCAGGAATGAAAATAAATTGTTTAGTTTTCATCTCATAAAACATATTTTGGCATACATTTTTTAAATTTATTCAATATGCTTAGATAGTGGAAGATCCTTTTATTTATTTAGACTAGCTCATCTAGCTTATACATACATACTATAGTCAGAATTAAATTATACAAGGAATATGCGTAAAACATCACTTCTTATAATTATTTTTCCACCTTCCGAAGTAATTTAGTAATCCAAACAAATTTTTTTCGATAAAATTCCTATCATTAGTCACATTTAAGGTAAAATACCATAGTACCTCATAAATCATAGTATACTGCCCCAAACATCCTTCATGATTTATTTCCTCCTCTATTTCATATTTTTCGAGCAGTATGTTCACCGCTGATTACAATTCCATTGCGTGTTTAGAATTTGCAGCATGCGATTAAATTAAATTAAATTACAGCACACACTCGCTTTAAGTTTTTCTATTCTAAGTGGCCACAAGTAGTTTTACACGTAATATCAATAGTTTTCAGGTCCACAGTATAGCAGAGTAGCTCACTAGATTTATTCAACTCACATTTTTTTTTCGTTTTTTGGTTTTTTTCATTTTCGTATTTTAGATATTCCGAAAAAGTTTAGAAACAGATTATTTATGGTTACTTTTTTGATTACATCAAAATTCCATTACGAAAGATACTTTCTTTGAAACTTATTTATACGAGAATCATATAATTTGCTTAAACGCATGTAATTAGTATGACGAGGAGGCTGGTACACCAGATTCAACAAAGGATAGCACCGAGGCGTTACGGGGGGTGACTTATCGGCCTCCGATGCACCACAAATCGACAACCTGCCTTGGGGGTTGCTCTGACCGCAGGGGATCATCAGTAAGTATTGTCTTGAATTTAGCCAGTGTATCAATGTGACACCGAATCGAATATCTAATCGATTTCAATCAAAAAGTGTTGTTCTTGAACCAATTCTAATTTAATTGCATTGTTTTCCCGTAATCATTCACGCCAATCACTGCCGCTGCCGCTGTTGCGCCAAATCGGTCTTTATCTCTGTATTTTTGCGAAAACACGCTTTAGCTTGCCAAATACGAATTTCTATAAGTTTAATTATTCGATAATTGAATGTTCCTTTAGTACAAAGGAGTATCGATTGAATTAATGATATAAAAGGATTTTACTTGAAACCGATCAGGTTAATTAATTTATGGAGATAAACACAAGGGAAAACAATGAATTTTCTGTTTATATTCAGATCTCTAAATAGAATATCTACTGTTTAGATGCATTCAATCAGCAATATAAGTTGTTTTGTCTGCCACAAATCTATAAATATTTTATTGCTTAACCAATAATTTTATATGACAGGGTGAAATGGACCCTAATTTTAATGACGGTAATATAATTCGTGCGCAAATACAATCAACAAACATCTTATTGCTAAATAATCTTTCAGGACCGTTTACAGGTTGATTTTAAAAATAAAATTCTCAAGCAACGGACTTTTTGCAGATTCAATTCAACTTCTACATTTGTTATTTTTATTGTATAAATGGCTATCATTATAGTCTCAAATCAAAAAATAGTTAAAAGTTTCATGGTGACCTTATTTTCAACCTTGGTGAAGATTTTGTTATTTCAAGTAGCTTTTGTTTAAAATAGGAAGTCCTATATTTGCTTAATAGTTTTAAATCCCTTCGAAAATAATAAGCACTCTTCGCTCTTCACAAATTGTTCCTCAAAACAACATTTTTTACAGACATTTCAGCCGAAATTTGTTGTGCAAAAAGTAAAGAGATTAGTGAGTTTTAGTCCATGATAACGTCGAATAAAAACCAATCGGATCTAGCAAATAAATAATTCGAAAACAAATCTGCAATTTGTATTCAATCTCAAAATGTTTTGAAAAATAAGATTTTCTTTTTTTCGAAATTAATTGAAGAATGTCTATACTCTCAGTATGTACGTTTTTGTTCACCTTATGTCACTTCGATTACATACAGTGCCATTCATACAATTAGAAACGCTTTAACTGCAAATGCTTTCTATTCTATTCTCTTACATCTAGGTATAAAAATTTTAAATAGAATTGTATTTCTCTATCATATCCTTCAAACTACATGCTGTAATCTACGAAATAACCATTACCTTCCAAGTAATAAGCTCAGTTGCTATTTACATACAAAATTAATCGAGCATAGAATTAGAAACGCGAAAAATCTTTAAGTGAGCATTAGAAATTGTTCAAGTCTTTAGTGGTTAATCCCATTGATATGATTCATATAAAAGTTTTCTCACCCGTGCACGCATCATGGGAATGTATAAGGATGGCAAGCCATATAGCCACATTGCTGCTGCTAAAAAAATTGTTTTCAATGTTCTGTGCTGCATTTTAAAAAACATTTCACTACAGAAAAGGTTAATCGGAAGGCTAGGGCCCGGATAACAACAGCTAAGGAAGATAATTTCATAATTCACGAGACCAAAATATTCCCTTTCAAGACAACAACAGAAATTCGAGTAGCGATTTTCGGTGGCAATGATAATGATCCATCTGTAGATACTACTAAAAGACTTTTGCGTGACGCTGGGCTTTATGCTCGCATACTGTAATCGTAAAAAACGATTAGAATTCGCCCAGGAATATCGCCATTGTACTGTATTATTTTCCACCGAAACTAAAATCAATAGAGTTTCTTCAGATGGCAGAAAATATATGCGTTGACCAAAATCAAAAAAACTGGAACCAAAATATACTATACCATCTTAGAACTAAATGGAGGAGGCAGAATAATGCTCTGGGATGCTATGTCATACCGTGGTATTGATACGCCGATGAAAATTTGCTTATAGCTTGGATTTTCCAACAAGATAACGACCGAAAACACACGGCGGTTTACAATAAGAAATGGTTCATGTCATAATAGTGTGACGTTATTGGATTAACCATCGTGTAGTCTGATTTAAATCCAATATAGCGAATATGTGGCGAGTTGTTAAAAGTTGAGCTACTTAAAATCGAAAATTTGAACTATCTTCACACGGGAACAAAAATAGCCTGGTCATCTATTCAAAGAAGCGTTTGTGAAACATTAATTGAATCCATGCCGCGATGATGTCGTGCAACAAAATATTGAATAGCACGAGAATGTAAAAAAAAACTATGAAACCTAAAGTGTTACATACATAAGGCGGTTTATTTTGCATGTTGTTGGGTTCTTTACAAAATATGGCTCAAAATTTGAAAGACTTGATTCCGAAGTATACTTTTAATTAAAATTTTAGTAGCTAGATGTAAGAGAATATTATTGTCTAGGAAGCAATTATTTGCAGTTAAAGCGTTACTAATTGTATGCATGGCACTATATATAATTCTTATTTCACTTTAATTTATCTTCTTTGTAAATCACTCCAAAAATGTTATTAAAAAAAAGACATATATGTATATTAACAACATTTTTTTTTTTATCGCAAACTACTCTTACAAGTCGAAAATCAAAAGAACTTTTAACTTCTAAACGAATCTTTATATCCGTTAAAATAGATAATATCAAATTCAAATTAATAAAATATTATTTAAATTCTTAAAGTTAATTTGCCTATTTTTTTATGTTTAATGTTTAAATGTGTATTCATCCATCAATTTAAAAAACCAATCAGTTTAATAAGAACTTCTATAAAACTTAGTGCATCAGAAAAAATCAGGGTTTGATTTTTTTAAGTAAAACGCATTTTTTATGTAAGCAATGATTTTTCTATCTTATTGCAAAATTTGCAAACTTCGATAGATTTTATAATAAAATTTTCCCCATTATATGTTCTTTTGATCTACGTTACATGAAATAAAAATATCATTGCTCACTAAAAAAAAATGTTTTATTAATATGGAACTGTGGTCTTCCAACTGACAAAATATCCTTTTACAATTTGCGAGTATCTCAAACAGAATAAATAATCTAAAACAAAATAGCGAAGAGTCTTACCGACGCTCTGGAATATTCTGTTCATTTTAAGTGCGAATCTCTCACAAAATTAGTATAAATTTGCATGTGTTCTGAATCAATTCATGAAGTAAGTAGAACGTAATAGAATATAGTGTAAACTTCATGTTGTGATTAAAATCAATAATAGTGCTAGAAAGCAACATAACGACAATCTTAAGAGCTTTCATATCTTGTCAGAGTATACCTTCGCTAAACATTTTGAATACGTTACTCTAGCTAGCCTCTAACTCTCTCTATTAGACTATTGTCTAACGTTTATTATTTTTGAATTTAGATCTACTAACACTAAAGAGGACTTCTTGAATGGTATAATAGATTAACACTCTACAAATTACATAATCATACACTTGTGGTGTCTCAAAATAAATTCAATTTTAAAATGAATTAGTTGGAAGAGAAAAAAAAAATTATATGTATAGCGGACATGTATTAGAAAATAAAAAGAAGGTGTTAAGGTAGGTACCCTAGATTCGAGTTCGTTTTGCTTAATAATTGCCTAAAGAATGAAACGACCTCAATCTATTTAATCTACTTCTATTTTGCTCTATTAGATTAGCCTGCATTTGGCCTTAAATTTTTACCGAAAGAATCGTGTTTTGCATTGTGCTATGCCTAGTTTAGATATATATTTATATTTGACTTTGCCGCTACAAGACCAACTTATTTGACTGTTCCATCAGCATCATTCATTAGTCGTTAGAAGAATACCAACACATCAGTGGCTTACCGTTGCAAACCGCACTTCGCAGATGCCCTCTTTTCCTAATGGCAACCAGTCTTCTATGTTTTTTCAGTATTCTATCAATTTGGCGGACGAGGCTAGGGACAATCACGCCCAGCAAATCGAAAGGGCTGAGATTGCCAACTTGGTCCGAAGTCGAATGGAGTCGCTAAATCTGCCAACGATCGATTACGATGACGTTAGTGAAAAGCGCAACCATCTATCTTATGTTATTATAAATCCAAGCTGTGATCTCAAACTGGAAGAAGGAGACGTTATGTGAGTATAAATGAGATGCATCCTCCTGGTTAATTGAGTAACATCCTTTCGCAGATATTTAGTACGGCCGTCACCTTTTTCAGCGCAAAAGACTTTCGAAAGACACAATTCACGTCGAAAGTCCAACATATCGTTCTGTTCGAATATTAATTTGGGGCCAGGCGGTGGTCCGGGAGCTCCGGGCTCTAGACGCGGTTCCGGTTTAGGATTGAATCCAATGCAGAGCGTCCAGACACTTTCTGGGTATGGATCTCAACGTGGTACCCCACCTATAACATCAATTAAATCCAATTCTCTTTCTCTACCCGACAGCCCTACTGTTGTTGGTCAAGCCCGCGGAAGGAGCAACTCATTAAGGGTTCGATATTATATTTTCTATCTAATTGAAATTTAGCACTTTATCCCCCTTGACACTACGTTGTGGCAGATAGAGCTTCTTTTTCAAAATACCCTTTTCTCCTATTTTACAGATTGACAATGATATCCTTCTTAGACGATCTAGCTCCTTAAGACAAGGCTTGCCAAACGTAGGGGTTTCGGGAAGAAGAAAGTCATCACTAGAAGAAATTGGAATTAGTCACTTTACAACTTTGATGCAGGCCACAAATCATACTAATCCAATTAAAATAGCCCTCAATGGAAGTATTGGACTTGAGGTAAGTGTAAGTGCTAACATTTTTATTAATTGTTTTTCATATTACTCTAATATTGCACCTACTTTTGGAATTATTGTTTAAAAACATCGAATTTCAAATTAATTATTAATACGAATTTTCTAATAACTACATATGATACTAAAAATGATTTCTTCATTTTGACTACAAAAACTTTAAACTTAAAACTATAGTTTTTCCGTGAATATACTAAAAATACGCTTGTATGAATAGAAAATTATATTTAGAATTATAAAATTATTTTTTATTTCATTTGAAACATTGTTGACCGGCAATTTTATACAAAATCTATTTCCATAATATGATGAACAAAGTTTTTGCGGTATTCTATACCTATCGCCCTGGATTTTATAAATTGAAATATTAAATAATGCAAGTGCAAGCACGAGTTCACTCATGACCGGTCAACAATGTATAATTCATTTAACTAAAATCGTTTTGAGAATGAAGTAAAACATGGTACAATTAGCGTTTCCCCTGGAAGAATTTACTTGCCATTAATTTAATGATTTTATTGATAGATTCTGAAAAGTTAGTCCACTACTTTTAGTGAATAAACCTTTACGAAAATAAAATTTCCGAAATTCACAACTGATAGGTACAATAAATATCACAAGAAAGGTAAATTAATCTCACATTCAAAGAATATAACGCTCAAAAACTTTGCTTGAATAAAATTTTCAAAAGAAAAACAAAAATCATTAAATACTCACGGCCATTAATAGAAATTTGAAAAGAAAACCTTACACCAATTGCACACCATAGTCCAAAAGTCTTGAAACAGAGCCAAACCTGTTTTATAGAAAACTCAGTGCGGCAGTTTCAGGATAAATTTAATTATGGTTTCATCTAGGCTTAAAGATATTATGTAAAATTTTCATTTGCGTTTTTGTAATCCACGAAAATCTTATCAAAATCACATGCATACTTATGTATCATTTCAAAAAGAGAAAGATTAAAAGCTTAATTATGATTTCTTAGAATTAGACTATTATTTTTTAATTATATTAATTAAAGTAAGTTTATTAGTACTTATTAAGTAATAATCGTAAAGTTTGATTGAAATTACTTAAGAGAAAAATGTAGCTTTTCTTACACTCATCGCTTTCGTAAAAGTGATTATGTTTTCATGTTACTTCGAAACTTCCCTTGTATATTTGCACTATATATCGTGCGTCGATTTTTACAATACAAGAATTTACAATTTTTAGTACGAATACATATTTTGTTTAAAATAATTAGTAAAAATGAGCACAGGTTGAAAATTTACATGATTTATTTTTACACTTTTTACATTCATTGCATAGAAGCGCATAAAAGTGATAAAATTAAATCATAAAAGGTATAATAGTGAATTTATTCGTGTAATTACAATAAAAATGAAGATTGAACCTGTGTTACAAAATAGCATTTTTAGTATTATTGCAACATTTATCGATGTAACTAGCTTTTAAATTTAATACAGTTTACTACGTTGATATTTTTAAGCATTAATACTTGAAAAGAGATATAAATAGAGGGGGTGAAAACTTTTTCTGCTTTAATATTAAACTATTTTCATTTAGTTGTGTAGACATGTATTTCCAAAACAAACAAAAAATTATAATTCAAGTTAAATGATTATTTGTGAACTTATCACGACTTCGATTTTGGATGGGCACAAATCAGTTTAATGCACTTTTTGCAAATTTTGTAAATTTTCTTATAGATAACAGTTGGAAAAATTCAATTCAATGCATAATTACATACCTAGATCAGATCTAATCAGATTAGTTCCGTTTATTCTAAATAATGAAAAGGAGACAAGATAAGAAATAATCCTGTAAATATTTTCAACGCAAAATAGCATAAAAATAATTAGCATTACTCTGGCGATCTTTTAGCCTCTAATGACCCTCAGTTTGAACCTTTCAGCTCGCAATATGAAATATGAATGGCCGGGACTTAGCTGATTGATTGCCACTTATCGGAATTATGTCATCAATAGCTTTAGTAATTCCGCTTTTACGCGTCTTTACAGGTGACACCACCGGAAGAGCCCTTACCGGTGTTGGGGGTGCCATGTGTCGGGGGCGTAAACCCTTCAACCCTTGGCGGATCCACATTAGGTGGCTCAAGCCTAGGCATTAACACTGTAGACGTGGGTGGACCCCCATCACCCCTCCAGGTGCCCCAACAGGAACAGTCCCAGTCAGCAGCCCCATCCCCCCAACACCTTCAGGGCACAATCGTATGATACAACCTAATGTGGGGCCGCAGGCTCCGCTCGTCGCTGACGAAAAACAAGTGGATCTAAAACTCAGGAGCCAGATTAATCCCTCCTGCAGCCAACTCGGAGGGCCTGTTCCCCAAAATAAAATTTTAGTAAGAGGCACCCGATTCCAGCCACGTCAGGATTTTTTAGTTATGTAAGTGAACCGTAGCGATTCTATTTCGGTAACTGATTAGAGGACAAAAATCGCTGCGACAAAGTATTTTTCTTAGACATTTGTAAAGAGTTGTTTCTTTTTTTCTATAAATTCCTTATTTCCGTTCAACTGTTAGGAGATGTGTGTATAAAGGAGAAACTTTTTTATAAACACTAATATTCGACGAATATTAGGATTAAAAGTGTTTTGGGATCAAATTAGTAGTTTTGTAACCATAGGTTATATTTTTTCGAATATTTATTACAAGAAGAGGATCATGTAAAAATATAAAAGAAATACAAAAAATCTGTAAATCAAACTAGCATGGGACTAGACTCTGTAAATGTAATATGTAAAAATTATGTAAATAGCTTTCTATGCTATAGCCTGACCAAAGGTACCGTATTGTTGCTAGTATGTTTACCGAGTACCTGTAAATATTCACCCACTTGGTTACTTGCTAGTTTCGCCTTTTGTTCCTTCGTTTACTGTAGAACGTCAACAAAAGCTCAAATAAAGTTAGAATACGTAGAAATGCACTGCGGTGTATTAACCAAAACTTAATTACAGTTAGACGATAGATTTGCTCTACTTCATTGTTATAATTTTTTTTTTTTTTTGTTTTTTTGTAACTAATTTTGTTACCTTAATGACGCTCTGTGTTTCAATCATAATAGTGGCGTTAGTTTTTTACTTAACTACATCCATTGTTTTAGTTTTAAGGTATAGCGCGACATTACCTTTTCAAAAGGTATGTTTTTTTTTGTAATTACAGACAAATTGTCTTCACAAGTTGTTTAAGTTCAAACTTATGATTGATTAATTATTTTTTCTTTATCAGCTAAATTACTGTTATTCATATAATTTTCCAATAAAATTATTGTAATACACACATATAAACATTTGTATTGATTGTTAAACGGATGGGTATGACACAACAAATGATGATGTATTAACGAAACAACAAAAGAATATCCTTTAATGCTAATTTAAAATTATAAAACCTTTTTTTTGTTTAAATTTAACTTAATTTTGAATACCAAAAATAACTGTATGTTGAAAATGAATATAAATGATACAAATGAATAGTGACAAGTTGAGTTGAGTTTAACGCTAATCCAAGTTTCGCTACAAAGAACAAGTCTCAACGGTTTAAGCTTGCTTCTGAGTTTAAATAAAAAAGAATTTAAACTTTAATCAGCAATTTCTTTACGGACAATGAATACGAGTAAGGGTCTAATTTTAACACGCAAATCAAAATTTCAAATTTGTAAAAAAAAAATAGTATAAAAAAAGTCTAATAACTGCCGTCTTATCTTTTCTATTTCGGAACCGACAGCTTACGATACAATTTTAAATTTTTGGAACTCTTAATACTTCGTATGTAATAATAGCTGTGCTCTTTTCATATCAGATCTGTATCCAGTTCAAACAGAATATTTTACACTGAATTGAAAATAACGCATTTATACATAATTTCCATCAAAAACTGAGCTCAAAAATTTATCCGATTCAATATAATGGCAAATTGATGTATTTATCTTAAATTTTGAAACCATACCATACCTACTTGACGGTTTGTAAAATTCAATTCAATGACAAATTTTATGTCTAATCAAAACCAGATAGGAAAATGAAAAGAACACAGTTTAATAATAATAATAATAATTTATTTTTATAACTTCTACAACATTACAATGAAAAAGAGAAGAAATTTCAAAATAATTAAATTCCCATCAAATCTTCGCAATCCAATTTTCCTGAACGTTATTTATAATAAAAATAAAACAAAAGACAAGCACGCTTCATAGAATTCAATTTTTACCTACAAAAAACAGGTAATAATAAAAATCATCATCACACAAATAAAAGGCTTTTCAAAAACAAGTTAAAATTTAACTGGTCAAGTATAGTGTTACAAAAATATACTAAGAAAACATTGATGCAAGATAATTTAAAAAAATACAATAGATAAAATAATAAATTATGTATTAGTCACGTAATAAAACTTCAATTTTATTAAAACTAAATTCGAACTGGACCCAGATTTTGCACATATGATAAGTTATGGATTTAAAATTATTCGCAATAAATGAAACGAACTTACCGAGATCGATTACTTTTTCACAAATCTCAATTGGATCAAAGTCAATGATAGTACAACAAAATCAATAACATACAGGGATCGTACAACTACTTCGACTACTTCAACTTCAATAATACAAATAATTTATAACAAACACAAGAAAAAAACTAGTACGATTGTGCTTCCTACATAACTAGTGTGTTTAAAATTCAGGACTCTTGTAAAAAGTCATAAAATGATATATAAAAAATAAACAGAAATTCGATTTATAATTTCGAAAATTAGGTTTTTAAACTAGGAAATATTAGAGTGTGACCAAATATGGAATACCATTTGATTTACTTGGCAAAAAAAAGAAAATCATTTCACAAATTAAGGACTTTTAATGATAATTGGAATGCGTGATATATGTTCGCTTGGCTTAGTAATAGTCTTATGTTTTTAATATCAAAATTATCCAAAAGTAAAAGCAACAAAAAGGTAGCTATGTATGGAATAGATATCCAAATATGGAACATTAGAATAAGACACATTTAACATTTCTCCTGAGAATCTTCATAGAAAAGTCGTTTATAGAACATACACTCTGTTTTATATTTTATAATTATACCCCTAACGAGTGTTCTTATTCAGAATTCCAGACCAATTAAAACTTGTCTTTGTATTTAACATGAAACAAAACTCAAATAATAAAATACCGCGAATATTTTACAACAACCATAAATACACTATGCAAAAAATATAACACCACAGTATTATGTTGAAAAATGCCCAACATTGAGAAATTATTTTTCGCCGACGAAATAAAACATTCCTACCACAGCGTCAGAGTTTGTCGGACTAACAATATTAAATTAATGCGATATTTAAAAGCGGAAATAAAATTTAGGGTGACCTTGAATTGCATCTTAAACTATTTGTTCTAAAGTTTCCATACTAGGGATACTATTCCACATTTGGTCGTACATACGACTATACGTATTAATAGCATACTATATTTCAAATAATAAAAATTAATATTGTTCGAATAAAAATGATTTTCAATGCAACTTTAAAACTTATCGAAAACTGACTGATTTAATGTATCAATTTAGTCTAAAAAACTTAACAATTTTTGAAGATAATTAATCGGTTTCTTGTTCGACTTGAAAATATTTACATAAGAAAAAAATTAAAAATATCACATAAATTCTCAATTGCGTTAAATTATTGCTCCGTGAATTAGTATATATGTAATTGTTAGTTACTTTGCGAGACTTCAACAATTCAAAACCTAACAAAACCATAAGTAAATTCAAAATATTTCGGGCACATTCACCATTATATTCTAAACATAAAATTGTATTCATTTCATCCCATGTTATCCGCCAACACTACCGCTCAAAATCAGACTACATGTAACCTTTGCACCTAAAAAAAAAAAACATAAATCTATTTTTATCCCAAGCTTTGTTTTGATTAAAAGAAAACTCACTTGTACCCCTCTTTCGGTCAATATATGAAAAATTATTGCCCATAATAGTGAAAATCATGGGATCCCACCTAAGTCATTTTCACATTTTTGGGTTTAACTCCACCCCAGAAGGAGCCAGAGGGCTTCAAATGGGATCAGTTCCCTCGTCGAACTGAATCACTTCAAATTGACTACGGTCTGACAAAAAAAAAGAATGATTTTTGATAGAATAATACAACCCGAGGGATAGTACGATTACAATAGATGTCTTCGAATTTTTCACTGTGTCTCTCTTTAAATAATAATTTAATTTCAATCCATCTTCTAGACTATTACATAATTCATTTAACTAATTTTTCTATTTAAACCCTCGATCATTCTAATGAATAAAGAAAAACCTATAAAACATGAATACTCGTATGCTCAGAATTATGCTGACAAAGGAACATTCCCAACGCAAAATTTCATTTTGGTGATACTTGGCGGAAATGTTACCCTTAGCAAAATATTTAAAAACCCGTTTTCAAATTCTGCTGAGAATTTAGGGACGAAACCCCTCTCCAAAATATATAATAATAATAATATCATAAAATAAAACACTCTTTCCATGAACAAAACTCGTTAAAAGCTGCAATTTTTCACAAACCTTTCACTTTCACTGTATGCTTTAAAGCGAAAACTTTGATCTACCGGGAAATTAACGTAGCCACCAAACGTAAAAGGGTTACCTGAACCTGAAAATAACTTTTTCTTATTTCTCAGAGGACTTGTGTTTTTAATAAAAACTTCCCCTTTGGAGCTTATCACTATAAATCACTTGCGAATATGTTGCATTTCCATAAAAAGAGTATAATAGACATAAATTGATTTTTCATTAGGTTAAACTTCAATTTCAACTTAAATTAATTTCATACAAATCTCAAAAACCATACCATTAATTTCTTTTTCATATGCATATCTTACAAAACTATAATTGATAAGTAGTTTATAAAAAAAACATATTTTATGCGGTTTGGTATAACAGTAGCAAAGCAAATTAAGGTACAACAATAGATAAATATTTCAGTGGGTTAAAGAGTTCGATTATAAACGAAGAAATAGTATATTACGATACAAGAGTGGATTGGAGCTGAATATCACACGGTGGTGGTGTTAAATTCCCTAACTTAATTCTAAACTGATGCATTTTTTTAATTATACGCAATATAAACAGATAACGCAGGAAGGAATTACTTGTAGGAACCGAACGTAAAATCCACGTTCCAAAATTTATTTTTGCTTACATTTTGATATGTGTGGGTGCGGCGGAATTTGCTAGAAAATTAACTTCAATTAAGGAATTTCAGTTCCAAAGAAACTTTTATAAAGTCTTTTGGATTCGTTCTGAACTAAACTTTTCAAAAGAGTAAATCTAGTAAAAGTACGTAAATCTTTCTTAAAACATTAAGTGAATGAAGAACCAGACTCGTTTCTATCTGCTATAGAGCATGAGTTCTTTGATATTATTAGGGAAATAATAGCAAAATACAGCGTTTGAAACTTAAACTGTAGAATTGAATATTTAGAATTTGTTGATCCATTTCGAGCGCATTCGGCGGAATTCGTAGAAGAAATAGAATCCTTTAGTCCAGAGGAATTGCAGATAGAGCTGAGGAAGAAAGTTGTGCTTCATATAAATTTGAACAAGTCGATTTGGAATATAAGAAAAATACTGTTGAATACTGGAAAAGTAAAGCAAGAAAAAGGATTTCAGTTGGGTCTAGAAGAGTGAAGTCTTTCAATCGACTTTAGAGATGGCAAACTCTTTGGCCGAAAGGTTTTACTGAAGTTTCAAAAAACAACTAATTCTAAGGCTATTATTAATGGGGTTATTTCAAGGAAGTGGGTCTCACAGAATTCAACAGAGATTGGATTTGACAACTTCAAGGCATCAACAAAACGAGTATTGAATTTCAATGTGTATGTGGAAAATATGGACAGTGGATGGGCCTCAAAGGTTATAGAATATGATTCAGGAAATCTCAATTCTAAAATCTTAAGAAAATAGTTTAGAATTATTTTTGTTATTTAAAATCTCATATTGGAAGTAATTTTCGAAATCAAACCTCGTAGCCCGTGATTGGGAAGAATATCCGAATCGTCTAACTTTATGAGATTTCTTCTACTACAATACTTAAACTATCAATAGAAATAAATTAATTCACATGAATTAGTTAGCTTTATTATTTTAAATTTTTAATTTTATTCCAATACTGTTTTTAAACAACACAACCTTTTGCAAGAATTTAATAATCTTAGCTCATTGTCTTGATAAACTGATTTCTTCCATTCATTTATATATGAATTGCAAATTGATCGGCGTAAGGGAAGTGTATTATTAATTTTTTTTATACTAATTTTTTATACAGAGCGACTAATAAGCGAATACATTAACAAATGGCATTTTTATGTGCTGAAACAAAATTTTACCTCTAAGAAGACTGCTTATAACAAAAAAAAAACAAAAAACTGCAAGTAAAATATTTGAAATATTAAGACAATTTTTATTTTGCCTTAATATGATAAAGACACAGAGCTGAATTAATTTCACGGCCGCTTAATAAATGTATGCATTAAAATACATAATTAGAAAATTAAGGAACAAACAAATTTTATTTTAACTTATAATTGTAAGAACGATTAAAATTTTCTGTTAATATTAACAATGAATATGTTCGAAATTGAGAAATAAGAAATAAAAACGCTTTGGTATACTGTGAACGCTTTACGATATAACAAAACAAAGATATGTATATTAAGAGAGATATACATATGTACATGTATATAGACAATTTTAACTAGACCATAGGACTACTCTACTATAGTGCGAAAATTATACGTAGATAAAAAACAATATTTAGTGCAAAATACTAGCGTAGTGAAAAAAATGTAATACGATATTAAAAAATTATCAATATTCCTTAAGGGAGTGTACAGAAAGAGGCAGAATTGTGGAGTGGAACTCGGCGTTAGGATACTCATTTTAAGTGTATATACGATTTTGTTGATATACATATATACAGTATGTAAGTGAGATCATCTTAATCATTTTAGCTAGATTGTTTAGGAAACTAATTCAGGACATTTTATATAGAGCCTTCTTTTGCGTTGAAAGAAAAACGGTGAGGTATTTGCATCGTTTAATGCTGATCTAGGAGCGTTTTAATTTGTTTTAAGGAAATTCGTGATACGCTATTGTTTAACTAAAATGCGAGTTATGTTTATGTGTCCCTGTTATGTGCTCTCGAATTTTAAGCAACGGAAATCTTTGTACATAAACCGTGAATGGCTAACTACCTTCTGGAAAGAAATACATACTAAAAAAAGGCCTTAGAGATATTATTATGAACGTTAAAACCATTTTGTTGTAACTAATTTATCAATTAATAGATATATGAATCATATTATTAACTACAACAATTATATGAAAATAAATTTTCCTACACAAATTATAGTATTTAACTTTACCACTCCTTCCTCCAATTCTCATTTTCAGCTTTTATTGTGGTTGTAGCAAAAGTACTTAATTTTTAAGTAAGTGAAGTCTTAAAATTCCACAAAACGAACTAAATAATTATTCAAATTAAGGACCTATTTTCGTTCGCCAAGATTGAAAGAAATACCAACTGAGTTGAAAATATCGGGGCAATAATAAAATTTAAAAAGAACTAAAACGCTAATTACATAAAACAGAAATAAGCCCTGCAGGTAGAGCTCACAAGTTCACAAATTTTATCAAAACTTTAAGAATTGGATATCAAGCTTAGGAATTTAAATCGAAATTAAAAAAAAAGCTCCTCTAACATTTCATTCTTTTACTTTTATCTTACTTTACATTTAAGTTCCATTTTTTAATATGCTATTTCTTTCTCAATTTGTGCGCAAAAAACTCATACTGTATGCATTAATTTAATTTAATTATTCGATTAAATAGCTTCACACAAAAATTCCTTGTATTCAATAAAAGAGGAAATTAAACATTTACACCCCAAATACGCAAATTGGCGAAACACCGGCCAAATGTAGGTCTATTTTTTCACGATAAATACAATTAAAAAAGAGGATTTAGAGTTATTACCGTTCCACTGAATGTTACCAATAAAAATTCGAGATTAAAAAAATATTATATATATTAAAAATTGAAATTGGACTATAAAATCAATTTGATATTTTTGCTGCATCCTCCTTTTTAAAAGTGGAAGTTTAATAATCTCATTTAATACTGCTTAACACCTGTAATTTGGGAGAATATTTTATGACAATTGAGAAAATCCTCACATAATTGATACTTTTAAAACATTTTATTTAATACAATACGAAATTTTGTGTTAAAAAAGGTATTTATTACTATATTACTATCAGAAACTTAAAGGAGATTTATAAATAAATCTATGATCGATATTCTTGCTGATTGATATTTTATAGCAAAATTTTCGTCAGGTATTCTTAATATACTAAGGATACACCCAAGTATGGCTAGCTAAAACAAGCTAATTATGTCAATAATATAAATCCCATTAACCTTTTTATGACTTTTCTACAGCAATAATTAAAACTAATTAGCTGTCTATGCTAAACAAGCCCGATAATTTTTGAAGACACTTTATTCGTTTTACGACTTTTGCAATTACAGGCCAATGAGACAATGAAATACCAGTCAAAGTTTGAACAATGAACAGATTTTTCTACCTCTATTTACCCTGGACATATTGTACATTTTTGGAAAGGTAATAAGATGGCCAATTCGATAAAAGTAATAAATGGATGTATTAATTACGTAAATTTCGTACAAAATTTCATGAAAACGTGACTTTTAGAAAAATTAAAAACATTATTACACTTTCGGAAGTGAGTATACATGCAATAAGTGGTGATGGATAATTTTTAGAAAGGAAATTAGGATAGTAGATTTTTGGCGTCAGCTGGATGCTGCTGCGTTGAGAAATTCAAAATAAAAAATAAAATAGTGATATGCATACTATGAAAAATTGCAATTTACAAACCACGCCGTAACTTCCAAACGGTTGAGATCCCACCCCTTTATCAGATCTTTTATCCCACTCATTTTGGCATATCCATTAAAAACGACCCTGTATGTTATATAGGGTCCCCTTAATACCAATGGTTATTAAATGTCCCATTTTCACATAAGTTGTACTGCTTTTAGAGGAAATATTTGATGAGAATACCCAAACCAAAGCAAAAATTACTATTTAAGATTTTAAGCTTAAAATCAATTATTTGTGCCTCTAGATGCAGAACAATGAACTGTTCATGCCCTGCACAAACCGTCCGAAGTAGCTAAAGGAAATGGAATTCTTGAAACATTTATTACCCATGTATTTTTCACAGAATCCAGTAATGGCTCGCTGAGATATTTGATAATTGCGTCATGTCGCTTCGTGGAAATTATGAGGCCATTAGAAAATTATTACTTATTTTACTACGTTCACTGGAGAAAATTCGTAAAAATTTTAATTTTCAGTGGATTTCCCAACATTCTCCGGATCAAATTAGCGGAAAGAAAGTCATTACCAAATGGGGAAAAGTTTTGCAAGGTAAGTAATTAAGTTTTACAACTTAACTTACAAATCTCCAAGCTTCCCACCAAGGCATAAATGATTAGGAGCTCTTATTGCACTTGGAAGGAGCACTCACAAGTTGAATAAAACGAAAAAGTGGAAGAACTTTTTATAGAAGATAGAAAATTCTTCTTTTAAAAATAACAGACGACTTTTATATTTAAATACTACGTATCTATAACAGCATAAAGTCTAGATCATCCTACTTTAACTAAAATAAGCAGAACAACTTAATACAGAGCATCATTTGTATGCCTAAGAACATCTGAATTAATTCGAATATGTCCTCCATTGAATAGGCCAGATGCATTAATTGCTAAAAATGTTTGATCTTCTGCATTGAATTAATGAACAATTACTCGCGCTCTTTCATACACACATATTTGCGAATCAAATCATATTAATCCCACGTCCTACATCACTCTCAAAGTTTAATTTAAATCCATTGCAAATGAAGCGATGACCGTCCTTAATTATCCTCTCATCATTTTGCTCAGCAATTATCAATAATAATCGACATTTAATAAATATACTGGGACTAGCACTTAGCATGTTTGAATTCAATTATCATCATTATCATCAATTGTAAAGTGCTGTCTGTAATACATCTACAGAAGCATGTTCATCTTAGCATTGTTAATTCAAATTAAGTTCGACGTGACTTACTCATATTTTCGAATTAGAACGCTTCAAGAAATTTATTTTTCACAGATATGACTTTTCGTTAACTTTTAATAAGAAAATATAATACACATAACCATAATCAACAACTGGTTCTAAACGTAAAATGCTTTATAGGCATATTTTTTTGATATTTCACCAACTGGCCACTGGCCCATGATTTTATTTTAAAAAAAAACAACAAAAGTAATTTTTATACCAGAATAAAAAATTCATTCGAACGTAATTGGAAAATAATTGCTAAATACTTTGTCAACCTCTACAACATTTTAAACTCGAAATAGATTGAATTTAAGGAAGGACTCCTAAAATATATTGATAAAACAATAAATTTGGAAACTTATCGACAATCCCGCATGTATTTTGTTAAATTATTTACAAAAATAATGTGTAAACATCACTTTTTTAAGGATTTGCCAACATTTCCGCTCACTATAGCAAATCGATTATTTTGGTAGTAAAAGTTTAGCCTTGTGACAACTATTTATTTTTCCTTAATAACCCACAGTGGATATCAAAATTTTTGGTATTTTCACTGTAGTTAATTTAAAATGTTTAAACCCTTTTCCAAAATCGTTTGTACCTTTAATGGTATAACCTAAATAAAAGTCCAACCGTTTGTCAATTTTAAATCAATCAATCATCCATTACTAAACCGTATATAAAAATGATGATGATTAATTAAGAGTTTTGTGAGATACACTAATTTCTAAAAATTAGCATCTCAATACATAAGTGATACTGGGGCATCTTACTCACTTATCACGGTTGAAAGAAATTTTATTTTCAAAAACACTATAACCGTTGATCACCATTACAAATAAACCTCATGACAGTAGCCTATAGAAATAAATTTTTAAATTATAATTGTTTAAGGCCTGAATTTTGGTTAAGAAAACGAAATAAAATACACAAGGAAGAACTTTCTCCATTCTCTTGACTAATCCCCCAATTTTTAAAAACATATATTAAAATTTTGGCACAATGAATGTATATACCGGAAATTTGATTGAAATAAATTATAAGAAATATAGGGCACATCGTGCCCACAAGAGTGTTACAGAAGAAAGTACAGCTCCTCATCCCTTTGACCAATTGTTTGCAAATTCACTTTTATGTTAGAACTCTTTGAAAATTATCGTAAACTTAGATTGTTTTACCTTCTTTAAAAATGCAAAACATATTACGTACTTTACAGATATACTTTAAATTCTCAAATTACCTGACTTAATTATAAAGGACTGTTTCTACTAACATCTAAAAATGGGTTAAAATACTCAACTTTTGCTCGTGCTTTCAATTTACTTAATAGAGTTAACAAAAAGGTAAAAAAGGTTGAATGCCCAAAACAAAAATTTAAAGACCCAAGAGAGCACGTGCCATTGAAAATGTCAATTATAATAATTCGCCACATTTTTCCTTTCAACACGCAAAACATTGATTATAAAATTACAAATAGTAAATTACTAATCCTCACTAACTAAGGAAGGTTGATATCATGGGTATGTAGGGGAAATATTCATAACGCATGAAAAACTACTATTAATACCCCTTTGTCTAGACTGCTTTGAAGTTCCTTAAAATTACCCAAAGTCCAACCAAAACCACCTTACTATTGCTATTGACATGAAAAGTCCACAAGTTTTGAAGACCTTTATATATTGTTACGGTCAGTGGCTTTATCTATAAAGTTTCGGTGTTACTTCAAAACTTTATCAGACTGCTCTATATCAAGAAATTTATTAGTTTGATTTAAGTATTTAGATACTCATCACTTTGACATTTATTAGAATTCTGCCATCGACATACATCTAAATTTATATGGGTGTAAATGAAGTTATGATTTCAATTTTGAGCAAATTTACGTTATTGACTTAGTATTTTAAATTAGATTCCATACAATCTTTAAGGTTTTATACAGTTCACAAGTATAGCATTTGGGACAGTTGAACAGAACATACGCATTTAAATTCAGCCAATCGAACTTTTATGCTTTATGTTATTAACAATTAATTTCCCCGATACGAAGCTCTTATACTTCTGTTTATGCTGTGCGCATGATTTTTCTCTGTTTACGTTTATTCCAAAGTGCTAGAATTCGGTGAAAGCTACTAACAAGTGGAGGCACCCACGTGCGAAATGTGCATTGCATTTTGGCGGCAAAGCTTTATTATTTCGCTTCCTAAATAGGAAGGAAATAGGAATCTTATCATCATCAATCGTATGTAGGTACCTTAATTATAAATATTTACATATATATTATTTTATTATATTGCAATGCTTTACCAAGTATCTAATAAAGTCGTTCAAGCATAAAATTTTTATATATGTATTTATATCTCTTTAACTTAATAAATTTATAATTAACAATCAGCAAATAACTAATCAAGTAAGGCAGTAATATAAAAGCAAATCAATTAAGAGTTGGGCTCGTGCAATCAGGATACTGTCCAAAAACTTTATCAAGGTACAATCGACTGACCGAATTTAAGGGAATGTTTTCATTACATCGAAAATTTGTAGAAATTCTTTTTAATGTAAAAATTTACTTAACGATTAAAGTTGTTTCTTCAAGGAAGATATTTAGAAAATTTCATTCCACAGAAAATTATTTGATATGTTATATTATGTGTGTACTAAGATTACGTAGCAGGTTTTAGAATGAGACCACCTCGTATGTATTTAACTTTTTCGAACACCGCATAGGTCAAAACTTTTTAATTAATTTAAACTTTAATAATGTTAAACTTGTTCACATAAATTAAATAAATAATTAAAATGAAGGCTATCGTAGCTCGCTATTTAAAATGCATACAATTATAACTAAATGTTAATTGAATATAAAAATGTTAAATAAAATTGTATTGAGGCATAATCAACCTTGTTGGTTTGAGGTTTTTCGAAAATTGCGGGAAACATTGAAAAATGCTTAGAGAGGATTTCTCTAAAAGATTTCATATTTTTAATTATTCAATATTGTTAAAACAACCCCTATTGAATATAGTTCGTTCTTAATTAATCCCCTCTTAAAAATTTAAATGTTTACCTAAATTTATTAGCTGCATCTCTTCCCTCATACCTTTCATAGGAATTTCACGATAGAATTATAAAAAAAAAAAAACTTGGCCTTTTCCGCATCCAAATTTTCATTCTATAATCATTATAGATAATTGAAAGCCATTTCTCAAAATACCGAAAAGAATTAAGCTTTATCGGCTTTCTCAAGGTCAAACTGAATGTGTTCTACATATCGATTACCATTAAAAGGAAAATTTGTCAAATTAATTACGCTCAAAGTAGAAAAGTATTCAATTATTTACCTACCATTTGTCTTCCAATATTTGAACATCATTTTCTTCTTTTTGACACGCCAGCCAAAAAGTTTCTATAGGCGATGATTATTAATTGACGTGTAGCTTTCAATAAATTGATGGTTTACTTTTTGTCACCTTAGAGGTGAGGGTATGCATAAAGATTCGAATATTTTACTCTATATTCATATATCAAATACTAGCTCAGTATGTAAGTTAATGTTGTTATGAATCGCTTTTAAGAATCGTATTCAAACATATTATACAAATTAATTTTATATGTTTGAAGAATCCTTTATTTTATAGGACTCCACTTGGGTGTGGATACAACAAATATTGGTGCTGCTGTCCTTATAATATAAAATGTTAACGTAATTGAAAATGTTACGCTGTACTGACACTCTTTTTTCTTCAAAATTAATATTACTTATGTTGACGGCAGGGAAATAAATTGAAAATAATCTGTTTAAAGGTGTAGTCCCAAATTTGCTAACTACATTTTAATGTTTGCAGTCAGGTCCACCTCCAAAATGTTCAACACAAATTATACTTAAAATGATTATGGTAATAAATAGGGTACGTCATGATTAAACATCATCGTGGCTTATTGGACAATAAAAATATGTAAATTAACATTAATAAATTTAGAACTAGAATCTAAAGAAGTAATTTATAAGATAACCTAAATATAAGAAAAATTAATTTTCTAAATGAAAAGCTAATTCGATTCACCTTTCCTTAAGCTCAGATGGTTACACAATTTCAAAACCCAAGCAATCGTTACAGTTATCCGGTTTAAGTCAGTACTGAGCTTGGCTTAAGTCGTCTTAAACTAAGCTAGGTCTTAAATTTTATATGGAAAGTAGGAACATTGAAGTTCTAAGATCATTTGTTTTTTCTTTAATAGTGTTTTCAAAAAAATCGATAAAAAGCACATTTTTCAGCTATTTTGTGGGTACCAGTTAGTACAATATCAGTAGGAAACTACTCTTAGAAACCTGGAAATCTTAAATAGAGAGGCAGAATTTAATATATAGAAATAAAATGAAATTTGCAATAATTTTAAAGTCTATGAAGTCTATGGCCTTCCACATGTGATTAGATGCGACTATATTTTGTCCCAATTTTTAAATCTTCATTTATTTCATTTAAAATCGAGTATATATGTAAATAATGCAGTGATGGTATTTCAAATAAATTTATATCTGTCGCGTCACAAAAATGCTGCGTGTAAATAATTTCTGGCCGAACCCAAAAAGGGCTACGTTCTTTTCATTATCCGCAACCCATTAACGTAACTAACTTTCAAAAACAGGACAATTGGATATCCACATGCATGCTAAATTCATATTTATGCCATTTATGAAGAATGTTTACCTTTGGTGGAATTAAAAACATGTGACATAATGATTTCTTAACACAAACGCTATCCCCTTTTCATTGAGTTATTTTTTTCGAATATAAATTAAATTTCATGGAAATTCCAACTAATTCATCTCGCAAAAAATTTATGAATGACAAATTTAGGGTAAAACATGTCGCGAAACCTTGATCCTATTTAAATTCCCTTTATGGGCCCATTATCAAAAAATGCCAAAACCTTTCAGGGTAGCAACTTCACGGAGGATTAAGGTGCTGCAAGGACAACTGTCGGAAGGAAATTGCGCGATAATTTTAGAGAAGACTTTTCATATGTATGAAAGAAATGATAATGTGATATTCGCGCTACTTATACCCTTTTCAGGGTATACAGGTGTATACGGCAGGAGCAAATTAGATTTTGCGTGTTCTTAAAGTGATTATCCGACGCTATGAGATTAGAGGCCTATACCATAGAATTACTTAGACGATGTTCAGAAATTGCAATTTTAGAATAAATTAATTTTAAATTACTTTCACTGTCAAAAGACGTCCAAAAGATAAAACCATCAACAGACCAAATTACTTAGAATTTCATTTTTGTATGCCTGATATCACATTTTACATAAAGTGCCATTTCAACTACTATATGCGGTCGTTGCGAAGGTGGAGAGAAACCACTTTGATATAAAGTCTTGCATACGGGCATGAGAATATACAGGAAATTCTCCTAGAGAGATGAAGTCAACAATATTCATTTAAAATTCTACTTGCAATTTGTTATCATGCAAGCTTCACGTAGAATCTAAGAATGGATTGTGACTTTAATAAATACTCTTGCTGACCCTCAGAAAATTATTTTAATTTGTACAGAACTGTTGGTATAATTTAAAAAGTTAAAGACAACATTTTGAGGATAATAAATTAACATATTTCAAATTAGCGGTAATATATTATAGTTCCGGTCAGTATGAAAATACAAGTTATACATTTAAAACCTGTAACGAAAAGGTCTGTCCTTTCTATTAGCGTCCAGCCTGTGGGCCGTACTTTGATAAATATGACACTCTATGAGAGTGTGCAGGAGAATCCGCCGCGAACATTTGAACGATGTAATATTCCGTACCTAATAGCACCTTTCAAACGAATAGAAAAATTTGAAGATATCTCACACAGACTTTGTTTTATTTAAATTTAAAGATAGGAAGTGCTTTATGAAAGATCCTGTATAACTATTACAAGAAAAAACTTCAATTAATAGGTATTTAGTATGTATGCGTTCTTGCAGTATATTTTCCGTGCAGATTATCACGCGTTTGTGTTTTAAATTAACCCGAAAATTGCAATTAATAAAAATGCCTGCTTCTAGAATACTGAACACCGAAAACTGGTGAATTATTTATCTATTATATCTGTCCAATCAATAATTTTACCACTCAAATAATAATTCCACAGAATATTTATTTAATCCGCCGCTGAAATAGGTTTTGTACTATCACTATAGGATTAAATATGTAACTGGTGAGATTCTTGTAATTTACTAGCAACAGTTTACTGCCAAAATTTATTTAATTTCCGCAAAAACAGTTTAATACTACTCATATGAATTACTAACTGCCCAATTGTTTAAAAAATCGCTTAAATAATGGATTTTTTTTTCAAATTCCTCAGGCTGTTACACTTAAATTAACTAAATCGTTTTAGCCAGAATAGTTGCTTTGTATAATTATTATTTTGTATAAAACCACAATATTGTTTTGCCATCTCATTTTATTTTATGAAAATAAAAACATAAATTAATTTAATATGTTGGACTAAATTTGAAGAATGATCTAGTAAAGTAGATTGATGGTACTAATTAATTTAAACAAATGAAAGAAAACTGCTAATGGACTTTCCATGGAAAACTTCGGACTCACATATTTAATATATTATTCCCAAATTAAAGTTAAGGTAACATATCCTATCCAGCAATTTTATTAATTTGCATTAACCAGAAAACACCCATAGGCCCAAATTTTCTAATTCAAAATAAATTTTTCAATTTTAAACGTTTTGATATTAATAAAATATTTAGTAAACGAAATCGTCGAAATATAAATAGTTTTTCGTAACTTATTAAGCAAATTTGAATGATACTTTTGTATTATTTATTTCTAATAATGTATTTATTAAATGTTTATTTCTATTTCTAATAAAATTTGGTGACCAAGACTCCACAAAACATTAAACCAAAAATTTGTTGCCCATTTTGCAGATTGTATTGCAGATTCATTTATTCATAACAAAGGTCTGTACAAAACATAAATTCACTCAACCAAATAAAAATTAAAAAACAAAAATCTAACTAAATACCAAAGAGAGGAAATAAATGGTTTAAGAAATTTTCTTACAAAATTTCATGAGGTGTAATACGCTTTTAGACATATAAAATTTGTACCATAAAATAAAATACCTTTTCTTCGCTTCTTTGAAATTTTATAAGATGATTTATGGCTCCAGCAAAATGTCAGCCCTAAGTCAAAGTAGTATTACAGTTTCTCTCTGGAGTTTCGACAGGTGATTAAAGGTGTAATGAAGATGAAAATCAATTTGGTCGTTCAAGTCGCTGCGATAGCAAAAAAAAAAATCTGTATATATATGTTTGGTTACAGCCTGTACAGCCTGCGGAAACGCGAAATTTGCGGTTACTGCGGTTTTCTAAATTTAGAACAGATTTTCTTGTTAAAAATTTTAGAAAGAACAACAAAGTTCATGAACCCATGAAGCAAAGACAAAAAAATTAGGTTTCAATTTCTTTTGTTAGGTACGTACGTAACTGAAGTTTTTAAGTTTGTGAGATTTTTAAGGAGGATTAATACTTCGTTAGAATAAACAAAATCCAGTTTTGTATATTATAGGGGTAACATTTTCCCCGAAAAACAAAGAATTCAAAAAGTAATTTAGCAAACGTTTCTGTTGTAGGATTATTTAAATAATTTCTGAAGTGAAAATCCACTACTGAGTGTTGTAGAGTACCCTCCAATATGGGCTCAAAATCAAAAAGGAACAGAGATAGAATTGTGTTTGAAAATTATATAAAAAAAAATACACATACAACAAAAATGGCATATTTAAATAGCATATCCACGACTATGAAAAATTGAACGACACCTCAATTTTTTTAAAATCCATCAAACCGTGTAGAGTGAAGAATGCGCCAAAGAAACATACATACTTACATACATATTTACGTATAAACATACACTTGAAAAACATTATACACATGTTACTGAAGTCGTCGGGTAAAAAGATTCATAACTCCGTTTACTGCTGTGAAAACTAGGTATGTTCAAAATTCAAATTTACAAAAATCTTGTTGGAAAAATTACTTTCTTTCTACTTCAACCCTAAAGGATTTACTTTATTTTTCAAAACAAAAATTTGGAAAAATCTTTTCAATATTGAAAGCTGTTCAAAAATTATTAAAATTAATGAAATAATTTTGTATAACTGCGATTTCTCTGCATTCGTGAAATTGGTTGGTTGTTTATTGTATTTATTTATATGGAAGTGAAGTTTTTTTGTAATTCTGCAATTTTCTTAACAGAACTTAGGGCTATTTAAGTAAGTACACTTCAAACAACCTTCGTTTTAAAAACTAGGGTTAAGAGAGGTAGTGTTAAAACTAATGATGATCCGATTTTGTGATTCAAAGTTTTTCCATTTTGTCCTCGAAGTTATATTCTTAAATAGGCGAAATTGCTTTACAACGCACAATTTTTAATTCGTTAATGGTACGTAGAAAGAATATGCATAAAATTTATCTATCTTATAAACTAAGAATAATTTTATACATGTACACAGCAATTTTTAAAGTGTTCAATATTTTATCTGAAACATGAAGGATAATTCGCAAGTGTTTTTATTAAAAAGACCTAGAGAACACCCTGTATGAACATTTACACCTGCTTATTGCTATATCCCAGGACCAAATTGAAAAAAATGTATTTCTTTGCTTTACAACGAGTACACAATAGGTACAATTTATTCTTATAAAAGAAAACAAAACCTCCTAGAGTACTTACTCTTTAAACCATTAAAAGCTGCATTTCCTATATATTTCTATGCCTTTCACGACATGCTTCAACAGCAACTGAAAAGCTAAGAGTCTAATAAATTGCTTTTATTTAAGAAAACGAGGAAAATCCCACAAAATTTCTCTTAATACCTCCTAAATTTCCCACTTTCCACTCTCTTCCAAAAAAACAAACTCGTTAAGAGAAGGTGGAAAGTTCACATTCACCCTACCGGAAAAATACCCACAACAAAGGTGAAAACGTGCCATCGGTTCTCGAAGGATTTTCCATCCTATCGAAGGTTCTTTAAACGGTGACAATCAAATTTATTACTCCTTCGGCTTGTAAGGTACACCTTGTACGCCAAATTGACTTTTAGGGCTTGGTGCCACTAGAAAAGTTTCATTCTGAGGATTTATTGGATCCTTCAAAGGAGGATAGAGCACCTTCTAAAGACAGCATCACCATCCAGCAAAGATACTTTAAAGCTTCCCCCTCCTCTCCCCTCTCTCTAATTTAAAGAAAATTATAAGTTGACGATTTTTCTTTTAAATTTTCAAAATCAATTTCCTGCTTAATTTACGCCGTATTTTTTTTAAATTCTCTGCTTAAAGTTGATTGGTTTTCATTGATTTTATTTTATTGATGTGAAAATATAATTGGATTTTTCAAAAAAATGTGTTTAATCCGTTAAAACATTAAAACAGATGATTGAAGTTTAAGGAAAATTATCTTTTTGGATTTAATAAAAATTCCAAATACCCACTTTTATTGAGATTTATACTTCCTTCTTGTATATTAATTGAATTACCGCTAAATAAAGTTTATTGAAAATATATGAAAATATGTATATAAAATTAAAATTGTGTTTTAGAGATAAATAAATAAAGTTCCAAGAAACCTTCGTTAATAAAAATAATTTTAGAACCAAACGTTATTTCTATTAAAATTAGTACACGAATTAAAAAAACAAATTAAATTTTTATAAAATAATTAAGGACAGACAAAGATTTCATCTATACTCGTTGTCACCATCCTTTTTCTTCTTATCAATAAGTGATGGGCTAGGGAATAGAATACGGGCATATGCCCAAAATCAACGTTTGGTCCTAAAATTTCCGGCAACGCTGTATATGTACATCGTTTCATACCGGATAATTTAAAACGATTTTCGTATTGTATTCAACGCTAAACATGGTAAAGATACTTCGTACATTTAAACCCTATTTTTCTGGTGGATAGAATAGTAGAATATTTTTGTTTTAAGACTTCAAATAAATAGAACGTTTATTTTGAAAATGATGTAAGCCCAAAAATGTCATAAAGACGACTTTTCCATATTCTTCGTATATTCGACCTAAATAACATTTTGGACTTACACCACTTTCAAAATAAACGGTCCATATGTATGTATGAGAAAATATCCTTAAAAAATCATATGTCGATTGCTTGAAAAAGTGCTAGCCTGAATTGTCAACAACGAGTGCCAAACAGATATCCATAATTTAAAAAAAAGGGAAAAAACAACATAACTTTATAAGTGTATTTAAATGTTAATAACAAAACTATAAAATTTTTACTGTTAAATTGATATTTAAAAAACTGTGCCTATCGGGATATTAAATTACCTAACCGACCAGGTTGTAAAGTAGAGCCAGTTTTTTCAAATACATTTTCAAAGACGGTCGAGAAAAATAGCAAAATTAGTTCAATTTGTTGATTTAATTTAATAATTACATTAAAAAGAAATCGGATTGCACCGAAAACCGGTGTATAGAAAAATTTATATACGAAAACACATTACCCAAACGCCGTAAGCCGCAATCTTGAATCCACCATTTTTAATTTTAAAAACACATGAAATATGACAAAAGGAGTGAAAACTATCCAAATTTAAGTTTCTCCGTACTTTCTGAAGATGTGTTTATTATTATTATTGGAGTGGGTGAGACGTGTAGCCTCGAGCGATCAGACATTTTGTCCATTGCACTCATTGACCCATTGTGTTCGTAGAGTAGAATACCATGGTTATCGTAGGATTCGAACCCACAGCCTCTAGGACAGTAGGCAAGCGCGTTAACAACTGATCTACCGTAGGCCCCAAGATGCGTTTTATTTTTAGTCTAAACAAACTCATGTGTATTTTGCTGTGACGTTGGGGACTGTTATAAATTTGATTTTAATAGATGTGATGTCACCGTAGAATGACTCACAAACGGATTTTATTTGAATTTACTAGTTGACTGACTTTGTCATCCCGACTGTCATATTTGAACATTTACCATATAACAAGAAATTCGTTCTAATCTCGAAAAATAATAGGAGTCGGTAGCATTGTTGGTTTGTCTGAGTTCCTAAGAATCCGTTCAATTTCCACAAAACTATATTCGGTTCGGAATTTTGAATTTTCAAATTTTAATAGCAGATTCGAAAATGTCACCAATTTACCTTTACCCTAATGTCCAAAATCGGCCGCCATATTGTGTACGCCATTTTGAATTTTAAAATTTTAACAGTGGATTCGAAAAAAAGTAGGTGAGGTCACTCAAAATATTAAATAAAAATAATCAAAAATTTAATTTAGCTATTTGCAAGTTTCTAAAGTCCTTAGCAAGTCAAGAGCAAACGTGAATGACGTTATACTGGAGAAAATAAATTTCCCCAATAACTAGGTAAACACATAAAAAGAAATTGACGAAAATTTCTCAGAAATCCAACTACTACTAGACAATTTAAAGTAAATTTCAAATTCTCTGAAATCCAAGCAACCTTTGAAAACAAAAAAGGCGGGATTCACGCACATTCAGATTGACGTTACGAAGCAACTTTTATAGCAAGAATTGTCAACAGAGAACATGGATCCGACTAAATCCCTTTCGATTCAAACAGTTAATAAAAATGTGATCGATTGTAGCCAAATTTGCGATGAGCAGATTCCATTGGCGTATCAATTGTCGAAATCGAAAAAGACCTTCAGTGATGCCTTGGACATTATTTTTCAATTAGAAAAAGTAACAAGAACGGTAAGCTACACAATGCGAATTTAAAACAACATTTTAAACTTACCCTATCCATTTTATAGGGTGCTGACATGGTCTCATCTTCTCGAGTTTTATTGGCGCTGGTGAGCATCTGTGTCGAGCAGAACATGTGGGACAAATTGAATGAGTGCATCCCCCTTGTTACCTGCCGACATCAGACCTTGAAGCAGGCAATTAGCAAAATGATCCAGAAGTGTATGGAGTCTCTGGAAAAATGCCCCAGCAAAGAGACCAAGTTGAAGCTAATCGAGACCTTGCGCACGGTGACCGAAGGGAAGATTTTCGTTGAAGTCGAACGCGCCAGACTCACCAAAATGCTGGCTGATATCAAAGAACTTGAGGGGGACATTAGCAGAGCTGCTGCGATTTTGGGCGAACTCAAAGTAGAATCTTATGGATCTATGGAGAAAAGGGAGAAGGTAATATAATTGAATAATTTACGATATTTAAGGTTTCAAAATAATTTCTATTTGATTTTAAACCTCAAATTGCGTACCATAATTATTCGCAGATTTCTAAAAGGCGAGGGATCTTATTTTCAACTAACTAAACCCTGCCCGCTTCGCTGTGCATTATTTTAAAACTATATTCCTATTTATCGTAATGCTTTATTGTAAACAACACTTTTAGTTTTCCATGTTGTTGATAGTTTGCATACATGCGAACAGGCAACATAAAGTTGTCCTTGCGAAAAAACCTGGATGTTCCAAATTTATGCCACAAATTAACATAGACTGACCGTGCGTCCTATTTATAGTTATCGCAAATGCAACACGAAACTGAAAATTGAAAACGTTTGAAATTAAAAGGCAAATTCGATGGAAGCATTAGAATTGGTGGAATAAAAACTTCCACTTTTTTATTTCCCAAGCAAGCCACGTACCTTTACATTATCGTGGTAAATTAATATTACGCATAGTGACTCCAACTTTATTTATTTATTTATCACTTAATACAAGCTACTGACAATAAATTTACTTACTTTAAATTAAAAACAATAACAAATTAAGCAGAAAAAAAAAAGAAAAACTAGAAAGGAACAGGCAACTTTCAGTTGAAGATTATAAGGTGGCAATCTAGATAAATTCAATGAAATCAAAAATTCTGTGGGATAATTCACATTTTTTCACAGTTTTATTGGTAACGATATCTGCGGACTCATACGAAATCAACGGGTATTTTGAATTGTATAGCCAAATTCAAATCATTAACATATTTTTTCTTCGCTGCTCTTCGCTCAACCAAATATGATTTTTGTATTGCTGTGCTATATTTGAAAATACACTTTCGATTAACTTTTGTTTTGTTTCTGTAAGATGACAAACGTTTTCTAGCCACGTTATCAATCCAATTTCGTCTACTCGTCATTACACCATTGATGATGAACACGAACGTTTGTAGAAAGTTTCAATGTTTTCAATGTTGCTTATAAGATGCATAAAAATTAAATTAATTTTAAATACCTTACGTAGTTAATGAACAATATCTTTAGAATCTGAAATCTTGAAATCACATATTTTGCCTTTTACCTTAGCTCCCATAAAACAAAATTTATAACAGGCTTTTATTTAAAAAAATTTGTAATCGTCTTCTTTCAAAACTATTTGATTGAAATTTGAAACAGACATCTCTACAAAATTTAAGTTATTTAATTTCCTAGACATTATAACAACCATTTCTTATAAACCAAAACTTAAAAAAAAAATTCCCATTTTTTTAGGTGGAGCTTATTTTGGAGCAAATAAGGCTATATGTTGCGAAACAGGATTATGAAACTGCAAAAATTGTGACTAAACAAATTGCAATCAAATTTTTTAACTCACCAAAACATGAAGATCTCAAATTGAAATATTACAATTTACAAATAGTTATTGACCGAGATTCAGACTACTTAAAAACGAGTCAACACTACCAAGCAATAGGCAACTGTGCGAATGTTCCTGAAGGGCAACGCGAAAAGATAATGAGAAATGCTGTGCTTTACTGCATTTTAGCACCATATGGTCCCGAGCAGCAAACCATGATCCATCACTTGTTGAACAACAAGTACTATGAAAACATCCCTCTGTTGAAGTGAGTAAATGTCTCAACCCCGAAAATAATTAAACAATATTTTTTTCCACTTAAGGGCTCTACTTGAAGTTTTTACATCCAGGGAAATTATGAAGCCAGAATTATTCTTTAAAGAATTTGGAGCTCGATTAATGCAGCTTGAAGTTTTTAACGATAAAATCTCTCATGGAAAAAAGTGTTGGAACGAACTCAAGGAAAGAATCATAGAGCACGTGAGTGGAATAGCATAGATACACATAACATAAGTAATTTCTAACATATTCAAAACTTAGAACATTCTGATCATTTCGAAGTATTATTCTCGGATCTACTTGAACCGATTGAGCGTGCTGATTTTGGTACCCATAGAAAAGACCGAGGATTATATATCGAAATTGGTCAACTCTGGGACAATATCAGTTAAAATTGACCGTCCGATGGGAATTGTCGACTTCACTAAGCACACTTCCGGGCTGCTGAACGAATGGGCTTCGAACATGGGCAACTTTATGTCTGAAATTAATAAGACGTATCATCTTGTCAGCAAAGAATCGTGCAAGGATATTGTTGCGAACAAGAATAATCTTTTTCTGTAATATTCTACAATTGTCCTCTTAACTAACTTTTTTAATAAACCATCTTTATAAACGAAGTGCTGTTTTTATGAACACAGTGAAAATTTAGTACCAAGAAAGCAAACGCAAAAAAAACATTCATTCGGTCAAGTGGTCATGTTACATAAACAAACCAGCGTTGTCATTAGAATATTCGCCGTCGAGGTTTTAATCAACAAAAATTCAACTTCAGTTTAAGTTCAATCTGCCGACAGTATTTTACTGAGCAAAGAGGAACACGTTGGTTTCAACATCTAGTAGACTTGCTTATTGCTTCCCATTTCCAATTTTAAAATATATTATTCGAATGTGTTTGAAAACAAGCACTTGAAATGTTTAAAATTATAAAAATAGCTTCAGTCTCAACATTTTTACATAGAAAATTCATCAAAATACCTTTCGAGAAAAGTTACAACTTCCTTGAGTGAATTTATAACTTTGGTACAGAGTGGAGTTTTAAAATAGCTACAAGATCTCCGAATGTTTAATGTATTCTAAAATCTGAAAAAAAGACATAGGGAAGGAATAAAAAAAAGCAATTTATTGAGAATAGTTTTAATTCTTTCGGAACAATCTATAATTCGTTTATCGTAAGACTTATCCAAAAACATAAGAAAACCATATCGTATTTAAAAAACTTTAACAAAAATAAAATATGAAATGACAAAAAAAGTAAGCTCACTAGCAACGCTTGACTCTTAAAACTAAAGTGTTAAGAATATTCTCGCTACACCTGACCGATACCGGGCTGATTACAATCCACATTAATTTTGATTTTGTTCATCCTTAGGATACCAACAATAAAAATGTAGATTGGTATCGGTACGGGCCCGGTCTGGTGCAGAGTGAAACTGAACTTATTCTGAATAAATCATAAGGATAAGGAAATCCAATTACAAAAATACTTTAAATTCGCGCATAACATCGCACCACAGCCCGAGTAAACTTGAAAATTATAAAGAAAATCGTGTAAAGATCACTACTCTTGCATCACCTGTACTGCAATAACAAATTATGTATTGTCAAATAAAATATGATCAAGGATCTGATAAAAGGTGGACAAAAGTGGTTTGGTGGGTGGGTAGGTGTGTTATGCCTCTGGAGAAAATCTTTAGATGGGCAAACTATAAATCTACGATAAAAATAATGAAATTAATTAAGTATTTGTATTGTAAGCAGTTACTATCATTAAACCTACAAATATTTTTTTGGTTGATTTTTCTTTAAATGTTTTTTCTCATTTTTTTTTAGATTTTTTCAAGTTTTATAAATTTTTTTGTATTTTTTTTTAATTTTTTAAATACGATACAGCATTTCTCTTAAGCGATTACAATTTCATTAGACATATGGTAGAACTTACCTATGAACCGTGAATTTCAGCCAATCTTATAATCTACGTGAATACGCATGTGTAACTTCTATTGCATTAAAATTTCTTATCGTAAAATTTAAAATTTTTGATGACGAACTGGATTAATATGACGAGACTGACGGGGCAAAGCCCACCGCTTGTGACGTGTAGTACATTCTATATAATGACCTTAACATGTAATTTTTATCTGAGAAATATTATGTGAATATAAAAGAAAAAGAATATTTTATGTATGTGTGTAAGCTTTGAATCATCTGATATTATTAAGTGATTTAATCCTCAATGCGGTAAATGAGAAACAAGTTGTTCTCATCAACTTCCCCATCATGCTGTGGTGGTGCCAATGATGATTTTTGGCCCAACGGCTGGAAACCGAGGAATAAGAATGTCTTCACCAACTGTGCACGATCGGAACGATCCTTGCGCATACAAAGTACAACTGCATCAACATCAAGTTTCTCCTCGGCAAACTCCAGAAGGGAGACGAACGATTGCTTCGATGCCTCTGGAGGAAGAATTGGTGGTAAAGCAACATATAAAATGTTGTTCGATGGATTCAGTACCTGAAATTAATAAAATATTTTAAAAACAGAACTTATATCTCCTAATGTAAGTACAGGCAAAGATCAAACATCCACAATTACTTTAAATTAAATACATTTAAGCGAACAGATCAATTTGAAACGAAAACAATATTTTAGAAAATGCAAAAGGGATTCTAAAAAAAAATGTTACTACTCGAAAAAATCTCTACCATATTTAAGATCAAAGTTTAAGGGAGAATTTGAATATTAAATTCGGGTATTCCAGTACTTGAATCCTTTGAAATTAGAAAAAGATCACTTGATGCATTAACGCTAACTGTCAACAAAACCCTCAAAAAGTAGCGAAGAAATCTAAAAAGTTTAAGAAAAGGCATGCTAGATGGGTATTATTATTTAGCTTTTAAAACTTTTTTAATTCATTTAAATACTCTTTATTTGAGTAGTCAACTACTTCTTTACTCGCTTAATTAAAAATCTTTAACTCATTTAACTCGGCCCAAGTCAGGAGTATTTGAGTACTCAAACTAGAAGTCAATTTTAAAACCCTAATTTACAAGTTGCCCAGGCATTGTTAAGTGGAAAAGTGAACAAATATTCCATTTCAATTGAATAAAATGCAATGTAATATATTCCGCACATTTTTCTCATTATCCTACATATTTATACCATCCTTTCAAAGGTCAGAATTTTGACTTGTTGCAAAATAATATAATAAAATATAAAACAAATGCTTCATCTTGTTTTAAATTCTGTTTTTTGCGTTTGTCTGTATCTCTAAATAGTATAAAACAAAGTCGCTTATCTGTATCTGTCTGTTATCAGTTTGCTTATTACTTCGAAATGAATACATTTTGATGGGGTTTTTTCATTTTAATTTAGAGAATTTCTTGAGGGACGTTTAGGTGTATAATACATTCACAAGGAATGTAAGGATCGTAGAGAACTATCGACGTTTTATAAACAAAATGTTTTAGGCAGCAGAGTTGTTAAATTCAAGAATGCTTTACATTTTGATTTAATTCAGACGATTAAATAATTTTTTGATGTCCATTCTTTTATACCTTTTAAGAATTATAAATTAAATATTAAAAATATTAAAAGTAAAATTCCATTTATATAAAATATTTGTTGAAATCTTTGTAAATTTCCTTCCATTTGTATGTATTGACTTGTATTCATTTGAATTTAATAAATTATTTTAAGTTTCTTTTGCAAGTGTAAAAAAAATTATGAATTTGAATTTTTTTAATATAAGGTTTTTTTTAGCTATTATATTGCCATAATTATCTTATTATTCCAGCTTGAAAGTAACTAAGAAATTATTATTCAAGTCAATGTTAAACGAATAAGGTTGAAATGGCCGCAAATAAATTTATAAGGTAGTATAAAAATTAAATACGTATAGCTTCAAATGAATAAGCAAAAAGGAAATGTAAGCATAAATTTGCATTTCCAAATATATATTACTCGAAATCTACCTAAACTCAACAATAACTCTACTTCTCACGATTATTATGATAATAATGAGAATACAATTACTAGCTGTTACTAAACTGTTAGGGACAGAATGTAATATAATCGACGCTTAATTGGACAACAAAAATTAATTTAAAATTAACATCTATGATTATACATCCCAACGAAGCGTTCCTGACTCATTTATTAAGATGAATTGATAAACAAAGCAAAAGACGCTAAAACTACCAATGGAGCATATTTAAAATAAATGAGAAAAGCCTCAATATTTTATATAACACTCAACAATATCACAATATAAAATTCCACGAAGATTTCTTAATCCGAATGTTTTGATTACAAATAGAAGATATTTTCATCATGTTTTGTTTAATTTCCACTAGGCTTTCACATAAAAACTGACTGATTAACCTTCAAGTTTAAGAGCCAAGCCCTCAAAGTAAAAATAAAATTCGCTGATAGAATACAATCAAAACTATTTATAAACTATGGGAAGATAAACATTCGCCCGCTCCTACGTATATCAAACCGGATAGAAAGTCATTTAATCAATTAAACGAACTTAGTAAACACAAACTAAACAATCAGCAAGAAAAAATAAACTCATGAGAAACTTCGTAATGAAAGAAGATAAGTGGGATTTTGCATTCCGTCTTCAATTTCAAAGAAGTTTCTAGTCCCAGAAAATTAATTATTTAATGACCAGCATCATCAATCGATTTAATTAACTTAATATTTATTAAATATTCAATTTGAATAAATTCAAAATACTTACAGTGTCCCATATGCTGCTCGTGTTCTCAGTCACATGCAATTTAATAAGAATACGCATGGGGCGCTTTTGTTGTAGGATTTTCTTAACAACTTCTTGACAATCATCGTCGGCAGAGTTTGATATTAATTCGTCCCGAGTTGAGTCAGTAAAATCTATATCAGAATATTCAGATGAAACATTACTGGTGGCTGAATCCACGGACGTTTTTCTATTGTAATCTGAAATAAATAAAAATATAAATTTGACTTGTTTCACTTTCAACTAATTTAATTCGATTTTACCATTTAAGAGTGATGCCCTATCGTGGTCTGTTCTGTGGTTGGTAGGGTCATCAGGACCACCACAGAGGCCCTACGCCGAGAGAGATGCAGTAGGACTCATTCGACATGTTGGTAGCAGAAGAAGAAGTAGACATAGTGCGCTTACTGCTTAAGCTACTACTACTACTACTAAACATTGGATCACTGTAAATACATAAAAGATAAAAAATTATAACAAACTTAATTGACCTTTATTTTGCTTATCATATAAAAAAGCAGAAAGTCTCGGAAATTATAAAAGCATGGGAATTTCAAACTTTATAGTCTAATTAGGTTAAAAGTAGATAGTATTTAAAAAAAAAAGATAGGAATTCCCAGTTTTAAAACCATTATTCAAAACTACGACGCAAGTGGCTTGCGTGTTATAAATATAAAGCCCTCCTAATCCGCTTAAAAGCTTTGTTGTCTTTTAATGACCTTAATTTTATTGTGCCATTGTCACGCAATTTTTGAGCTGATTTTACTATGTATTCTTTACCTAACTAAACAAAACACATCTAAGCTATAACGGCTTTCACAAGTAATTAAACTTGCTTTATTTATAGTCTATTAAACCACAAAGTGTAATATTTCATATGTAAAATTTAATACCTCTAAATTAAAGTATCATATCAATTTTGTCATAACTCTCTGATTTTCATTTAATCAATTATTTGCCCATTATTTGCGAGAAAGAATCACAAATTTAAATTGTACCTTGAAATCAGGTTAAGGACAATTTCTAATTGAAACTGATACTCAATTCAATTAGTGCGGCTGATTGATTTTTTCCCTTTTAAAATCTAAGAGCTATTGCCCAGAGGCATTTTAAAACATGACGCATTTTTTCCTCGATTTTATCTCTTCGTTAGAACAGAATTTGTTTGCGAATGAAATGTTTTAAAGCTTTTTTAGCAATTTATTTACATGGACATGAATCCCATTCCAATAACGTCAAGTAAATATTGTAGTAAATTTCCTTTACCTTTCAACCCTTCAAACTTGATAAGCCAAGCATTGAACACATGATCATTTCGACCTATGAAGGAACAACGTTTATATTTTCTTATTGCAATATCATAATCAGATATTACAAGTTTTCAAATTTAAATTTGTTTGTCTTTTATATGACATTCATTTAATTTTATTATTTACTAATAGTTAATGACTAAAGTGAATTTCTTTTGTTTCCATCACGATATGTTTTTAAAGAGATTATAGCGTATTTTAAGCTTTTTTGAAGATTATCCTATACCTTTATACCTATATGTTTTTAAAGAGATTATAGCGTATTTTAAGCTTTTTTGAAGATTATCCTATACCTTTATATAAAATGTTACCATCCTTATAACTTTTATTGGAGAACAAGTTTTTCATGAGCGTATGGTTCACACTTTGTTTATATGTTGAAAAAAAAAAAACCGACTAATATTTCGGAAAGCGTTTACCCCTAGTATTTTAACACGTTCAACCCGAGGTGTACCACCAGTGGTCCAGAGGCATTGCTTTCATTTGGCGGTGTGAACTACAATTTTCTCCATTTGACGACGTGGACCACGAGCGGCTCACATATGATGACGTAAACAAGCACCGCCAGAAGAATGAACAACTTATCACATCGTTCTCTCCCATCATATAGACGGCGAAAAAGTACGTCGCGTTAAACGTGTTAATATAATGGTTAAAGGATAAATTCTTATTTGAGCCACATTGCAAGCTCCTATAAAAACCCATTATTTTATAACGAATTTTTAAGAATATCCATAATACGATATAACATCAAGCGATATTTTCGTTTTTGAAATCGTAATCTACGGAAAAAATTCTATAGAAATGATGTATCACTTGTTCGAGTTAAAAATTGATGTTGACAGAGCTGCGCTATCAGAAATTGTATAAGACAAAAACATGATGCGAAATAAAGAACAATGGGTAATCTGGACCAGATGTGTTTTAACGATAAGCAAAAACCCGTAAAGCCTAAACAAAATATTGAAATCGTCAATTGTTACTAAGGTCAAAAAAAGAATGAGTGCAGTAAAACATAAAGAACTTGTTTATTCCGCTTGTCGTACTCTGATACAACATCTGTTGTTAGTATTATCTCTACATTACTAGTTTTTGATGAGTCTCCTCAAGTAATATAAATTCAAGTACGTCTAACAAAATTTGATAAAATCTTATTTCAGAATAAACATTTTAATGAATTCGAACCACTTGAAAACTATGGAACCGATATAAACTAAATTTCAACGAAATCATAAACGCTTAGTTGCCATATTCCCATATGTAGTTAATTTTAAATTACACGTTCTAAATATATTTCGCAGCATCATCATTACATTTTTCTTACCTTGAGATAAATTCAATAGCATTATGAGAAAAAATACCCTGTAAATTGCCTTCCAAATATAAATACTTTACTTAAATTTCCTACGAAAAACAACCTAATTTCTTTAAATTTGCTACAGTCTGAACTACGTGACTTTCAATTATATACAACTAATGAATCGAAAACTATTGCGATGTAAATTTTGTATTTATGGTTCCACCACCATTTCAGAATTTAAAACAATGAAAAGTAATTAGTTTGGTGGACTTTTAAGGAGATCCGATTACCAATCACAAAAGTATAATTTTTAGATAGCATGTTTATGAAAAACAAACAATAAAAATAAACCCCTGTCTCCGGCGCATGTTTTAATGAAAGATGTAGCAAATGGAGATAGCATCTCGTGTTAATTTTTTTAAAGTAGCAAGCCCAAAAATAATCTTTTAATAGCATCAAAATAAGAGCCGGTAAAGATAACGAATACTTTCTGCAACTCATAAACATTTTTATTTAACACGCATTTAGGATATAATTGAAAGAATTTTTATGATTGTGAAGTAATTGCGACTGTCCTTTTAAACAATTGAGTTATCATAACAAATTTTTGCAGGCAGCACAGACAAATTGATAAGAATTTGATCAAGTTTTTCCACTCCCAACAGCGTAAAGTAAATGTGATATTACGTATTGGAATGTTAGTTATTTTATCAGCAAAATGCATAAACAAAAACAAAGTTAATATTTTTGATAATACTGATGAATAATATTTTTATATGCATCTTACTTTCAGCGAAAATGGGCAATTTTTATTATTTTTCTATAGGGTTGAAATAATGTAAATAGGCACAATTACTTTTCGAAAATGAAGCATGTTATACAATATTTTGAGAGGATTTTTCTCGCATTTTTTCGTTCTAATATGTCTTGGAACATTTTTAAAATCCTTTAAGTTAAATAAATTATTTTCCAAACAAAAGATACGTAAATAAATTACATTTCAATTGGAACTAAGGGGTTTTTCTCATTAGCAATTTTGAATTTTATGATTTTTTCAAAGTATATGCTTCTAAAAATATGCTATAGAAATTTTGGAATAATTTTTAATTATTTTGCTTTTCAAAAACAGCCACACATCGACTTCAAACACATTTATGAAACTTTGAATATTGACGAAATGATATTTTTACAACTGACAGATCGCATATCACTAGCCATTACCTAAACTAAAACAAACTGCAAAAAGTTAAACTTCCCTATTTTAAATACTGAAAGTATATTAGAGATTTCCAAAATATCGACTTTAAACGCAATTTTAAATCAAATCAAATAATCCACAGAAACTCTACTATCAAAAACCCATTTCCGCATTTTAAATTGCGAAACTAATTTGAGTCCTCAATAACGTAAGGAATTGCTCTCTTTGCACTATTGAAATTGTGCAAAACACATTGCGTTGGCAATTGCCAGCTATATAGCTACAAGTTATTAAGTGTAACAGCTTCAATTATATCACTTAATCAAAAGTTTTCATTAAAACTAGTCTTGATTTCTAAAGCCACCTCTCCTTTGACTTGAAAACGTTTCCTTTTAATTAAACATCCAAAGACTCAAAATTCACTTTCTAAACTGTATTTTTAGGAATTATAAAATTAAAAAAGTTTTAAATATTTTACAAGCTGAACATTAACTACGCAATTATTTCTCAACGTATATAAAATATCGAAAGTAAATCTTAAAAATAAAATGCACTGCTTTGAACTTTACCTTCAAACAAATAGAAACACTATTCGCTTGCTTAAATATATTCAGAGGCACTTCGTTAAATTTAAAACTAATTTATCAAAATATATCACAGACAAAAATAACTTTATTTTACTAATATCACAGATTTAAAAAAAAAAACGTAAACGTTCAACTTCCGCCTTCACATTAAAAAATTTATTTTCTTTTGCGTTGAATAAAAAAATAACAATAATATTTTGGAATTGAGAACAATTGTCCACCGAGACAAGAAATCCTTTCAAGAACTTTTCATAGAGCGCGACCAGTCGAAGACTAATCGACGGAGCTCACTTCCGAGTTTATATAGGATCCGCGGACGTATATCTAAAACCGAGAATATTATCCGAAGTTGAAATGTTCTCGCGAAAAGAAAAGCTGACCGCGCTGGTCACTAGTTGTCTGGGGGCGCGCAATCAAGAAGAATTCTGTTTACAAGAATATAAATGAAATAAAATGAAAATTATATTGATGGCGTGAGAGTGCTAAATGTGAAAAAGTAAAACAAAGAAAAATTGCAAAACAAGCAAATGTGCATTGAGTACATCATTTATGTATAATTACATTAAATAATAATCTCCTTGAGTAACCTGTGGGGACAATTATTACGCGTTTGGCATTAAACGGTGATATTTTTGAATTTGTTTGTTCAAGCATATGCCAAAAAAAATTTTTTTTTTGCGTTTTTTGTTTCAATTTAACAATATAAGTATTTTTGGCAACTTTTTTTTAAGAAAAATTTTTTATTTTAAAAAATTGACGATTTCTGGGGACTTGGTATTGGTAGACATGCCCAGAGAGAGGCAAATTCTAATTCATCGTAACATATTTTTACAATATATAGGTCGTCAGAGTTTGTCACTGAAAAAAACAAAAACTACTGAAAATATCTGCAAAAGATACTTTTTTTTAAATATTATATACCTATAACTAAGTCAGATTTTCAAAATTCAAAACAACGTACCTCAAATTTGTATCTTCATTAAAATTAATAACATTCAGTTTTTCAGGTCGCTGATTACGATAAAAATAAGGATTTCGAATTTGTAGTTCACAATTTTCATTTTTAAAAATCCAATATTTTAAAACTACGACCTTAAAACCGACAGATGTTTTAGATATTTAAATGATTAGAATAAATATTGTAAGCGCTGTAAACTAGAAAACAACGTCAACCTTTATTTAATTTTATTTCTTATAAGTAGTCATTAACTCAAAATATCACACTTACCAACACTCAATTGCATATACATCGCTTTTTATATAATTTTAAGGAAAACGCAACTTTGACACACATTTTTACTGTTAATTAATTGTACTTTGCATTCTAATCATTCTTTATTATCTAAAGTAATAAATCGATTATATGTCTACATGCTGTGAGATAATTTTACACGGAAGTCATTTTTTTTCATATATGTATATAATTAGCACACACGGATAAAATAACCTTTTCTGTGTTTATTACGGTCACGATATCCAACATAAAACGTACACGTGAAACAAGTTTTCCCATTACGTAATCTTATGACCAGCTGTTCTCCAAACACAAATTTATAATCATAAATCTTAAGATGATGAAGCTACCAATGCTTAAAATTCCAAATAGAGCGATTTACGATATATGGCGAAATGTTAGCTTTGGCAGAGATACAGCCAGTTCCGTAATGTCTAATTAACGATTTAATTATGGAACATGTTCAGGACATTTTTTTTTAAATATGTGATGATCTTGTACTAGAGGGGTACTAGTTTATTTCAGTCATTATTTTACAATCCATTACTGATAAATTTAAAAAAAAAAACTTTATGTGCTTCCAAAATTAAATAAATTCATGTGTCAGATATTTCTTTTTAAAGAAAATATTTCAGCTAAACTTGTTTCAACCTCATATTCATAAATTCAGTCTGTTAAAGTTTGTTTTTTGCCATCATAAATATTAAGAGAATTCCATAAAAAAAATAAAAGCCAAACAAGTAGTTTCATTTTTAATAAACCTTTCATTCTGGATGGAAGTCCAACAAGAAAACTATTTATATCACCATTCCTGTGTGACGTCAGTAAGGTAACTAAGAGGCATGATAAATTCACAAAGTAATTTAATCAAATCCACTGGTGTATTTTCACAATGATTGTCCTCAGAAGTTATTTCATTTATAAGCACGTGCGGCACGTTTCGAAATATTTATACACTGCTATACAGAAATAAGCCGCCTGGAAATCCAATATTATCTGGGAGCATAAAGCGTGCTCGAAAAGAAGCATCCATCCAAACGTTTATTACAATTAAACGATAAAGCTATGTTTATGGAGAGGGTAGACTTACATCATAATTTCCATACCTAGACATTTCAAATAAAACGCCATATTACTTCACCTTAAGTACTGAATTGCGTGCTAAACTGGCTAATTCGTTTACAGAGTGAATATGGCATCAATTTTTTGAAATTGATCTACTGTTTAAAGTGCCACGATTCGACCTCCAAGCTAAATTTATTTCTTTCAATTTAATTTTCCCTCCCAGAATCAATAGATTTGCCCACTAAGAGAAGTGGAGAAATTGCTCGACTTCTCGAATGGGTAAAGTTATTCGTAGTTAGCGAAAGTTTGGATTGTTCTTGTCGCCAGTAGATATTCTACTTGTCCAATTTATACGTTTAAATTGGATATTATCCAAAGAAAATTGCTTACATCTATATTTTACCTTAATTTATTCGATCTTCTCCGAATTCTCAATTAACTTATGATTTTTGTAATTTATGGTTTCAGTATTTAACCTACGATTTAAACGTAGCTAAATATTTTGAAATTTTGTTGGCATTGAATTTTTGTTTTAACCAAACACTATCCAAACAGATGTATGTATGTTTAAGACTCTGTTGCTGTACTTTTATTTCTTTCGTGTTTTTCCTGAAACTACACTTTTTAAAATGATGGACAGACAGGATTTTGATGAAATTTACACTATATATTCAACAATATGCTCTATGTTAGGAATTGTTTTTAATTGGATGTCATGTTCATTTTTTATTAATTTTTTAAACTTCAAATTTTAGTACAAAACCAGAAATTTAAACAGCTGCCATTTATGCAAAACAAAAATTTTCTCTATATATTTATTTGCAAGAAAAAAATTTTGTTCTTGCTCTTCAGATTATTCTGGAAAATATAACAAATCCACCACCGTCGAGAAAAGGTTTTCCATTTTAATTTTTTTAATTCATTAAGTTATATTGTATTGGTAAGAAGTAAGTAGTGATTTAACTTCTTAATACCATACGCTTCAATATTATTAGTAACCGTTTTTTAAATATAAAATTACCCCTATTTAATGAAATTTACTCAAATCCATTGAGAAAAGCAATTATTTAATTTAATTATAAAATTGATGGGAATTCGCGCAATTAAATGTTAGTTTTATAAACTTTTAATTGTAATTATTTTTTTATTTAACTCTAAGAGGTGCTCTTATACCAGCAAAATAAAAGGCAAGAATCTGAAATCAAAAATGTGTTACCAATTTAAACTTAGCCCTCGCCTCTATTAAATTAACTCCTATACCGGTTTCGCAAGTTTTACGAATTTATGAATGTGCCTCCCTTAATTAGATAATTAAAATTATTTCAGCTGAGCAAATGATTTCAAATCAAATAGGAAATTATGCGAAACCTAAAGCAAAACCTACAAGTAATAAAACATGTGAATGTAAGAAATAAAAAAAGATATATCCTTACAATTTTTTTTTTAGAGTCTAATTATTACATTTCATTAATTCATAGAATTATCAAAAAGGAAATCATATTCCTCTGTAAAGTTCTGCGAACTCATCAATTTGAAAACTCAAAACATCGACTTTGTTATCCCTCGTATCCAAGACTCTTTATTTGTAAACACGAGGCATATCTTTGCATTGAAAATAGAACCCCTCAAAAAGAGCCCACATTCCTTCGGATCTTATATCAGTAGAATTAAATTCAGCCAGCTTAGAATTTATCTTAGCAACGATTCAATATGTAACATAGTTGTGAAATAAAATATATTTCCTTCCAACGTAATTATAGCTAACTTTTCATGCCCACGACATGGTACAATCGATTTTTTTTAACTTGTAAAATAAAAATCCAGTAAAAAGAATAAGTTTGTGTATTCGTACATTGTACAGTCACAGCAATTAACTCTAGTATGTTCTGCATGAACATTTATCGCAAACGACCCACACTCGGAAATTACCATGAATTGACACTAATTGAAGCTAAATTCTGTCTGCAGCAACTGTTTTGCTGGTTCGACTATTGATTTACAATGTTTCTAGAAAGTGTGTAAGATTTTATACTCAGTAAGGTTAATTTGATGACGATTGTCGATCTCTCGATGAGAGTCAGCCTGTCGTCTTCAATTTACTTCAATTAGCCAAAGCCCAATACTTCGAAAAATTTAAACATTGCGCAATTCGTTAGCATGTGCAAGAAGAAATACGAATAAATTTAAGGACACACAAACAAACCGAATTGTTTTCACAGACAAATTGCATAAATCAATAAGTCAGGTTTTGACTAAACTTCTTTTAGGAGAAACATGTGAAGCATGTGGGCCAAAGGGCATGTTAAAGTCGCACGCTTCTGACCCCACCGCCTTCTTTTCGTAACTGTGCCACGAGAAAAAGTTCGTAAACCTAACATACCAACCATGACAAAAGGTTCTAGAAAACTGATATTACATAAAAAGAGGAAGTTTGGACTCGTGTAAGTCGGACGATGATAAGGAGAGCTTCGCAAAAATGTTAAAAGAAAAATTATGGTTCTCTCTAACACTCCCAGCCAGAAATGTCTGTGCTGAATAAATGACTTTGATAAGAGGTACTAAAAATACATATATCTGGTCGATAAGGCTAGAAAATGAAAACCACATTTCTGGATTTTTTACCAGATGGACTGATTCATGTATGGCTTCCATTGAACCTTTTAAGATAAGCATTTGTATATATTCATGTATTTTAGGAAAAATAAACAATATTAAGCAATCGCAGCATATCAACAGCTCAAGACATGCAGGGGTTAAACGAAGTAATTTTAATTACTTATTAAGCTAAACAAAGTACATTCGATTAAATTTGTTCAATATTTTTTAAAGAAAACTGTGCTGACAAGTACGCATTTGTTTCATCTTATACAAAAAATTAATTCAATTCGTGTTATATTGACATACTGATTTTGATGTAACTATTTTTATATTTGATAATTTTTGCATTGTCAAATTCAAATAATAGCTTTTTACCGGAAAAAGTGATATAAAAAAATTCGTACAAAAGTCATTATGACGTAGTGATGACCCAAATCATATTATCAGCAAAACAAATGCTATCTTGTGTAACTAAACAATAAATTAGTCAGCGTCACGTGAACAAAATGCAAATAAGTAAATTGAAATTTTTATTATATTATTGTCGAATGAAAATTAAGTATTTTTTGAGTTAGATAAGATAATAAAATTGTGTACGTCACGATAAACGCCTTTTATTGTATAATTGAGATAACAAAACGAATACAATAACGACTGAAATTTAATAATGTGAGATTGTACACCTGAACCACCACATGTTTTTTATCCGTTGATATCCAATATCAATGAGTAGCTTTATAAAGGAATAACTGGTTATGAATCACAAAATATGCCTTATTTATTTAAATTTTAGACTGTATTAGCATACCCATCGCATCGTATATTGATGGCAATTTATAAGAAATACCAGTAACTGATAACAACTATGACAAGAATTTCTGAACGCTTTTTTTTATTTCTTTGAAATTTCATTTTATAACTCCAAATAACTAGTTTTGTTTCACCCTGACGAAAAATGTTATCCATATATTTATATTTTTAAAAATGTTGGTCCAACAACAATGTCACAATATTACAAACTGAATTTTAATTTTAATTTTAAGCAAATTTTCTTTAATCCAAGAAAATTATTTATTCTTGAGAAGTTAATAAAAATATATTCAACGAAATATAATGATGAAAAAAAAAATGATATTAACAGTTCAACATTCCCATGTATAGTACTTGGGGTTATATAGTAAATCTTCGAGGATTAAGGACCTTAATGAATGTTACCTTTAATCCCCTTAATTTAAAACATCACTTTGTTAAATGATTCAAATAATATCCTCTGCATTATTTATTATTCCTGCATTACCATGCTTAAGATATTCCCTTATATAACTAAATTTCTTTCTAGACATTTAAAGGCTTCTTCATTGAAATTAAATGGATTAGTTAACCTAACGACGCGTCTTGAGAAAAAGAGACCTGATAAAGCGGAACTTACTCTAATTGTAGAACATTACCTATTTAACCCCAATCAAGAGTTCCACGTACTCCATTACTTAATTCAATTGATTAATTATTAGTTACAAAATTATCAAATTACCATGTTATCATTACGAATAGCAGTTGTACTATGCTTACTCAGTTGTAATCACCGTAATTATACCGACTTATAAACCTAATCAAATTACTTTTTTTCCTTCCTTTATAGTAGCATCAAATGTAAATGTTAATATCGAATAAGTTAATCGTATTTAATTTGTGGAAAGGTTACGTGAAATTGTATAGCAAAAGAAAACAATGAGGTAAACGTCTTTAAACCGGATTCCTCGTGAAATTAATATGATAAAACAGATTCTACGGTTTGGTATGATATCTCAATCTGTGAAATAAAAACAATGAACATATTTTCCAAGTAAAACATATCGGGATCAAATCAACTTCCATTCCATTGAATAAAGCAAAACAAAACTCAAGGACCGTGCCATTGAATCCTCTGGAATTTCAAACAACGGAAAATACTAGAATCGAGACTCACGAAAAGTACAAGTTCATTAAGTCGATAAAACTGTCTATCGCTAAAGTTAGCTTAGCTCGGTCTTTGATTAGTAAGATTCCACCTTATCTGAGACGTTTACGATCTTATTTACTGTCTTCATCGCTAATACTTTCCACGCGTCCCTTTTGTGTAACGCCTCATGCAGATATAATCGATTTCATACGTAATCGATACTCCAATGCCACAAAATATGAAACTCGTGGTATCGCCCTATATTCATAGACAATAAAACAAAGCAGAAATTGCTAGCTCACGATTCATATTACCTCAATGGAAGACATGTGCCCAAAAACGTGGATGGTATCAGGTACATTAGCCGTTTTCCTACAAAAGACTCTCTTTAACAAGGTATAATCAAATTGTGGAAAATAACCAGCCGGAAAAGCGAAACAATTGGTACTGCTGCCTCATCTATGCAATGAGTATGAGAGTTGATATAAATTAATTTAAATAAGTTCCCACATGAACACGTGAGCCGGAATCCTCGCTGTTGGATTAGGATTAAAGTTTTACGCATCTAGCTAAAGGTAATTGAACGAAAAGGATATTTTTGGGGTAAAAGGAAAGTGTGAGAAATTGATTTTTGTGCTGTAAATATTTTATTGCGCCCAGAACTCCAGTGGAATTTGAGGCTTAAAAAGTTTCTTATTTCGATTTTAATATAAATGTGTAATGGGCTGTAGGACCTATTTTAAATTATCAATGGTATTAAACGATTAATATTTCAGAAATTTTAGCATACTATCATCCGAAAATCCGATAATAACTTTTTATCCTCTAAGATCAACGATTTATTTTAATTCTCAAAATAATCTTGTTTCAAAAATTTTTAACATCGCTTGAAACAGAATCTGTTTGTTTTTATCATTATCCAAATTTCATTCTAGATAAGTATCATTCCCAAATATATCATTGTTACGAAATACTAAAAACTTCCACCTAATTACTCTATCTACGGATTTGACCTTGCGATAGTCACTGAATTTTCAATTGTATATTTTATTTCACAACAAATGTAATAAATCTAGAAGTTAAGATTATTTAAATTATTTATTTTTTAAATATAATTTAAGATTGCATACAAAGTTAATTAAATATGTGCAGAATATTGTTCTAGTTTTTTAGAACGAAATTCGCAGTCGGTCCTAAATTATGGCCTGTAAACATAGCTAACTTTTGCTCGGCTTTAAACCGAGCAACAGGTATGGATGCTCGGCATCGAGACTAAAGAAGCTCGAAAACTACATAGAGAATAACTTGCGGCCAAAAACGCTCTATTATTATTATTTGTAAAATTTTACAACATTCTACGCCGGAACAACCCGACACTACCGTCTTTGCTTTCAACATTTTTCACATTTTAAAAAGAAGGATATTTGAAACATTTTTCTCTAACCTGCATAGGAACAGATCATATTTGTATGGAAAAAAAAAGCTTCTTTAGAACTATGTTCAATATATTGACTCGAGTCGACCTAGACAAATTTCATTTTCTCAGATACGCCCATATCTTACTCGAGTCGACATGAGTTAATTTGACTCTACCTCTATGTCTCCGATTATTTTACTTGATCACATCAAACATCACTGTGAAGTTTAAGATGAGTTTGTATGGGTGAGATTTATGTTAATTTGCCACTCAATATCTAACTAGAGACGTTTAAGTTTGCTCAAGTGAACTGGACTCTAGTGCGATATTAAAAGTACTGGCGAGTCAAATCTACTCGGGTATATTCAAGTTTAAATATCGAACATACCCCAGGAAAACCCGCAGTTGATGAATATCGTAATCAGTTACGTATTCCTTGTATAAGCAATTAGTTCCGTAGTGCGTTATATAGTAATGTAAAATATAATTCTTCCAATTAAACTTGAAGTAAATAACATCTAGCCGAGAATTATGAAATCTTTTTATTCAAGTGCTCTCTTTCTACTCTAGAGGAGATATACGTAATGCTATTTTTTTCAAAATACGCAGTTATCTCTCTCGTACTCTGCCGGTGCATTATGAAATTCTTCAAAAGCGTGAGATGTACTCATTGCCCTACAGTTTAATCTCGTATTTGTAACAATTTATTCTTTATTTTATAACAAGGCAGCCCAGAGAAATTAACCCTTGCATTTGTAGTCACACAAAACCAAGAGCTCTGCAAATTTCAAAATTTCGAACAAATATTGAAAATTCGTCAACTGCTATTATTACATAGTTTTATATACTATATCGTAAATAATTGATCACAATTTCTTTAATCCAGGCTAATCGATTACTCATTACCTGCCTATGACGTCGTTTCATAAATATAATCGATTGTGCCCAAAATAATCAATAATAATGGAAGTAATGCGTTACGATTTCGCTTCGATAATCATTACATTTACTGCTGAGAAGTAATGCAAGTACTGTACCAAGAATAGACAGTTGGCAACACTTCCCAATCGGATTTTGAAAACAGACATTAGCATGGCAACCGCGCAGCGGTCATAGCACTCCGTGGATAGATCGGCGCAGACAGCGAGGAGATAAATCCAGACTCACACAGCAATCGGCGCGAACAAAAACATATCTTGGCTCTGAATCTTTCGAACTTCTAATTAAAATTCACGCAACTACGGACGCAGCGGCCGACTTCCAACTATCGCTCATGCGTCAGCTGTTATCGGTAACGCGTTTTAAGCTGGCCAACTTTCGTAATTTGGTGACAGATTGCGTTACTTAAGCCAGCAACCTAGAGATCTTTCAAGAACACTCTAGTTAAAAATTACTCAAGGCCGGAGATTATTAGATAACGGAATTATACATCTCCAGAAAGTGGATCATCAGACCCGTTACTCAGTTTGAGAACAATTGAGCCCAAATTGTTTACATTACGACAATTTGTTCAGAAACTGGTCAGGGAGAAAAGGTGAGATCGCCCCAAAAAAAATAAAAAGTAAATAAATAAATAAATAATAAATAACCAGTCCGCAGAAATCAACAAACTCCGCAAGAGGGGATGAGGTGAATTACTACTTTTACTTGGGTCTCCAGTAGCGTGACATTCGCGCGATTTTTATGTGTGTGAAACAATTCAGGAAGAGATGGCACATTACGAAAATGAAAATAGCACCCCTTTCACCTCAGAGTGGCACAAAAAATACTCTCGAAATTTCTGCTGCAATTGCAGGTATAAAATGATAAAATTTCTCCACCCTTACAGCTACCGAAAATCGCTAAATTTTAAAAAATAAAAACACTCATCGGAGGCCTTCGCCTCCATCGAGCAAAGCGACGTGCTCGGGGCTTTTCGCACACACTCAACGGGAAGCTCACGCAATGGAAAACTCTCGATTTATCGTGGGGCGGCTACTGTCCTGGAATCCATCGAATAAAAATGCTAATTTTACTCACCGATTACTATTCATTATTGATGGCATTGTAGTCCTCAATGGTTGCAACTTTTCTTGAAACTTCAAAAACAAAAAACTTTTTAGCACAATGGCTAACACGAGATTTGTAACAAAAATAAAACACAAAGGGAAAACGCTGGCGTACTGGCTCAAAAGTGTCTTTTCAGAAACTAATCATTCGAGCTCACTCTCCGGATAAATATACTCAGCTGGGACTGCCCCAGGAGTAAAATAAGGGGAAATTATCGACCAAATTACCGCCACGTGATTAGGTATAATCAGATCTGTACTGTCACATTTGCTTCCGGCTAAGAGAATTTCGAAATTGAATTATGTTGGCTACAACCAGACATGCAAATTTAAAATGAGGGATTATTAATTGAAAAGAATAGGAGGTATCAGCAAAATTGAGAAATTTAAGTTACGAAATGTCCAGGACAGTGAACTTTCAACACACATTCCAGTTGCATAGTAGGAAAAATGAGGAGTAATGAAGAATTCATCCTTCAGCAATTTTGTAGATTTACAGGAGGCATTGGACACAGTAGAACAATATTGATCACTAGAATTATTGGAACAAACTGGGTATTGGGGAACTTGCAACAAACTAATTAAAGATTACCTATTATAACGTACTGCAAACACTAAACTGGATCAGCATCACAGTGAAGATAAAATGCAAATATGTGGTGTCCCACAAGGATCAATTTTAGGATCGTTACTCTATCTGGTGTATATAAATAACATGCAGAACATTCAAATGAAATGGAAGTACAAAACAAGAAAGAGATCTAAAAGATACTGTAAATAGAGATCTAGTAGAGTTCAATAGCTGTTTTGCAAGGAAATAAGCTCATGTTAAACATTGAAAAAACCAAGTACATTGAGAATAATAAATAAGGATCCCTTGATTGAAATGGAAAGGAGCTAGAAAAAGTTACTCACATAAAATATGTTTGTGTAAAATTACACCAATAATAGGAGCAATAGGTAGATCTATTTACTAATTTAAATTACTTTTTTGCCAGAGTAGTATATAACACTCTCGTTCTGGGGCATACTAAACATCTAATAAGAATTTGGTCTCAAACGCCACAGTACAATCTTGAACTAGTGCAAAGATTAATTAACAAGATTCTCAAAGTTCTGTATTATCTCTTATGGTATAGACCAACAAAAGATTTTTATACTATTACGAACAACTTTATCTTTACTTTATTCCGTATAGAGAAAGTAAAATATATACATAAAGTAATAAATAAAAAGATAGTTTTTTGCGTTTAGAAGAAACAAGGAAGTACACAACTATAACACGAGAGAAAAAGGATTTTTAAGAGTGGAAAAAGCATGAACGGAAAGAAGTCGTACAGGACTTATTATCAGTACAAAGTGAGATCTATAATAAATGATAAATAAAATGAAATAAGGAGGATAGAAGATTTACACAAATTCACAAGTGCCATAATGGATCATGTTGGACAGGGAGCCAATGTAAATAAAATAGAATAAATTAGTGCACTTTTAATTTTAGCAACCATTAAATTTCTTACGCTGCTTTTATACCAGCGCATAGCTGTCTGAACGGCTTTAGTGTAAATTGATTGATAAAGCTTGTGCTATTTACCGTGATTTAGGGTAAATGATTTAACCCACAGAGCCCAGAAATCTTGCACCTGTAAAGTACGGGATTAGGTAAATCTTTCCAGCTTCATGCTGAAAAGTGCGACTCAAATAAAATCCATTATATTACATTATTAATAGTATTATATAAAAAAAAGAGCACATAAAATTATCGTATTGCACATTTCTCCAACAAACATCCCAAAATAGCAAAACTCCTGGGGAGGAATTTGAAAATAATGCGACAAATTGGTACATGTGCCACCTAGAAATCACAAACGCAGTCTAGTATCTCATGACTAAAACAAAGCGTATTTTAGTTGGTTAGTGTATTTCCATGTTAACACTGTTTTTTTTAAAAATTCAATATATTTTAATTATTCATGCATATATTAAAAAATTATTAAATAAAAAATTTGGAGCTCTGAAAATAGTGTAAAATTTTAGTTTATTTTTAAGACTTCCCTTGTTAATAATTTTAAATTTGAAATTCTAGTCCTTTACTTTTCCTCACTTCATAGCTTAAAGTCAGGCTGCTTATTATAAATTTCGGTTGCAAAACCGCAACCAAGTTATTCTTATATCTGGTCACTGGCGAGTTGAAAGTAACGAGACTTCAGAAGCTTTGGCAAAGGTGAGCATAGATTCCTCCCCCTTAAACCAGAACCTATCATTGGTGTCAACTCTGCAACAGTGAAGAATTGGATAACTGGACAAGTAAATTCAATCCACGGACAGAGATGGTCCAGTATATCAACTTATACAACACTGCAAAACTCTTACTTAGGGAGGAAAGTTTGCAGAATGTTGGTAGGGACGATTACGGGACACAACACATGGCTACCTTAAGAATTATCAACGATCAACGTGTCCTTCGTTTTGGGAGGATAAGGACAATACGGAGTGCCTGCTCTGTCTGACCTTTTGGTGTTCGGCGTTAATGTTATGAGGATGGAAGATTTCATTTCTCAATTTCTATCTGATCTTAAATTCAGTAGGGCAACAAAAAAATTTGGATAGAGTAGGGATGAGTCCTCCGTCTGTCGAACCACTCGAAACTACCTGTTAGTCAGTTATCAAACGGTTTTTTTTTTATTTTGAAAAAATGTCCCATTAAAAGTCAAATAATTTCCCAAGTATTTTCGCGTTTATCAAAGTCGGAACAGCTGTTTTTGACACAAATCATGTGGCTCTCGGCTCTGGCTCGCCTTCAGCCGACGTTTGCTGTGTTTGTTTATGCCAGTCCGTGTTTTGAAAATTTTTTTTTTTTTTTTTTGTTAATCAAAACGAATTCCTTTAGCCGGTGCAGCGCCTAGAAACGATGTTCGGCAGCAATCCCAACGACTACGACTTGAAAGTGGAGCTGGCGAAGTGCTGCGGTAACATCGGGACGGTCTACCTGGCGCGATACGTCCCTTCGGGGGAGCACGTCGCCGTCAAAAAATACCGGATGGACAAGGCCAAGGAGGAAAGCAACTTAATCCGTGACGAGATCCTGACGATGCGCCAGTTCCACCACCCGAATATCCTCTCCTTTTACACCGCGTTCGTCTGCAACTTTGAGGTGTACCTCGTTGCCCCGCTCATGTGCTACGGGAGCTGCAAGGACACGATCGGAAATTGTTTCGTCACAGGTAAGATGAATTTGTTTTCACTTATCTACTAAAACTGAAAACGGATAACTCTAGAATTCTACTGAGCTACATCCTTTAAAATCAATTCGTCGCCTTAGTTCGCTTTATCTAGCTACGATGAGGCCCAAAAGTGGAAGAATTACACTCTTTTAACCTTATAAATTTATACAGGATGCGGCAAAATAACAGAAGCTGCGTTTTTTAATAACTACATAGTTTTAGCTACTGGCATAAGACTTGTACACCCGATCCCGTACAAAAATACATTTAAAAAATTAGACCAAATTCTAACTAGCTTACTCCCACCAAAATCCCGCAGGCAGACAACATAATAAATTACTTTCTCATATTCGAATGCACATGGCGCCAGATCGATCCGCTTGACATCGAGAAGACGAATAATCTAAACATTAAAAAATCTTTATCCAGAAGAAAGAAAAGTACCTTGTTTTGGCATTTTTTGAAGTACTTACTCCGTCTTTACTAGAAATTTGCACATATTACTTGCAGCAACAACGATTAAAAATAGTCTATCAATTCTCAGAAATAACTGCCACCAGATGTTTTAAATTATTTTCCGTTAGAATCAGCTACTCCAATAGTTTAACGATGACTAACAAGTGGCTATGGCATTTTGTCCAGCAACTTTTAGTTTATATTGGAATATGTATAAAATATGAAAGTTAGACAGGCATACTCTTTGATTTTTATATCTGTCCCTGTCGCACTTAAAACTTCAGATGATTTATGTTCGGATCATTTTTGTTAAAGAACTAAAAATTGACCTTAACATAACAGAAATCTGCAGCTCTTTTAAGCATTTTAAATGGCAATATTTTCCTTAAGAGGTTTGGACCTGAACTAAAATTCTCATTTTTCAGAATTGGATTAGCAGTCCAGTTCCTAAATGTCAGTGGCTATTCCCCATAAAAAATTGAAAACCTTGATTTTATCTGGGTTTCTATCCAGGTTACGAGTCACTCTCCTCAGTGGAATGTGGCAAACTTCAGAGAAGAGAAATAATTTTGCATGCAATTCAATTTTTTTAAAATGACTGCACTACTTCTCTTTGAGTGTAAAGTAAAGATTATACCGGCTTATATTAAAATTATACGTTGTTACATTACTTTTAATTATACCGTAATATAATGCGGGTCTAAACACATTTTCTTTTTTTTTCTGGACGTCGTTTTGCAATAATCTCACTTAGTAAAACTAAATAATTATCTTGTTTTAATGTGTAATTTCAATGTGAGATATTCTTCAATATGATTGAGTATAGTCTAATTCATATTCTTTTCCATTTGCCGGCGTTGTTATGAACATAATCGCATATCGCTCATTCACTTTAATCACTTTCCTTTACATTTAGAAAACAAATAGCCCTGATAAACCTGCGGCGATCAAGATGAAAGTAAGAGCGTTAATATTCGTTATTTCGATTCTTAACATGTTCAACCCGTCGTGGACCACCGGTGGTTCACAGGCATTACTTTCATCTGGCGGTGTGAACCAAAGATCATGAATTACTAGATGGGACACTCTCTATACAAGCTTAAAACTCTAACCCATATACAACTTCTAAAACTGCCTGGGGTAAATTTTTCCATTAGAGAAAGTAGCAAAGAACTACTGCTTTCTATGCCTTATCTAAATTCCAATAAGAACGAAAGAGATAAGAATAGGCAGCCAAAAATTCTGATCTACAGCACTTACAGTGTAGGCCATAAAATTCAGCGTTTTTTTTACCATGCATTTTTAAAGGCGGGCCAATCAAAGTAAGAATAGGAATCAAACTTAAGTTAGGCTTAAATCAAATTAAAACCAAGTTTAAGTTGAATTTAAGCCAGGCTTAAGCTAATCTCAATCTAGTTAAGGTAACGATTCAAATAGGTTAAACTTTAAAAATGCATGAGCCAACCTTGAATCCAGCCCGGAGCATACTCATTTACCAAAAAAAAAAATTAAATATTCATTGAAACATGCCAAAAATATAGACAACAAAATATACAACACTCAACCAACTGGAAACTAATTTAACATGAATGATCGTCTATATTTTGTTATATAAACGGTTTTTAGTGTAGAATATGGAAATAGAATCACTGAGAGAGCTCTACTCGTATATGAGAAAATGCTCTGCCTTTACTTTTTTAATTAATTTAAATATATTTATAGTATTTCATTGAAATCTACCGAAATACATAAAATATAATTATAAATAATTCAAATGTATGGTAATCATCTGAGTATTCAGTTGATAACGTTTTTATTAATTTCTGTAAAATTTACAAAAATTAAGTTTCCTGATTTTAGTTTTGTACCCTTCACAAATGTATATTAAAAAAAAAAAAGAAAATTTGATTTATAAATTGTTTTACATTTTTTTTTTTATTTTTTGTGCGCACTTACCACATTCAAAAGAGCAATGCTCCTCCTCACACCACAGCACGTACAACAGTCTTTCAGACGAGAGTTATGAGTTCGATACACACGCCAACACAACACGAGATACTCCCGGTAGGTGCTATATTTAACTTGAAATTATTAAAAATTAACACTAATTTAACTGAGTGTATTAAAATTTGCTTATACTACATACATTACTCACCTTCAAAAAAATTAAAATAATTATATGGAACTGAATCTATAAAGTGTTTTTGCTTTATTCAGTATAAAACATTAAAATTGCATGACAAATGCAAAAGGATTCTTAAGTGTTGTCAGGGTCGCTGATTTCTGAATCTTAAGGTATTTCTAAACAAAATAAATACATAAGGTATTTTAGGTTTACAGGAATTAGTATAAAAGTGCTATTTTTCGTAGTAGCAAGTATAATAAAACTGCCAATAATTTCTTAACTTTTAAATAAAAAAAGCGTAGGGGTTTTCTGGGAGCAGCATGACTACTGGAGGTCAAATTTTATAGGAATTAAAAAGACATTTTTTATGAGCTCTTAGAGCACTTACTTCCTAAAAATTTCAATTTGATTGGCCACAAAATATACAGCATGTAAGTCCCTCATGCAATGATGAGTATTCTCGTCAAACCGCAAAGTAAATGCATCCAGTGAATTAATTAAATTGAAGAAAATATCGAAATTAATAAAAATATGAAAGAGATGAAGTTATTGCCCATTTATATTTCAAAAAAAGAAATATTCTTTGTGAGTTTTTACATAATTTCAGTAGTTATAATTAATTTTAAGACATGACGAAAATACTCGTTATTATGCAAAAGTGGTAATTTTCTCATGACGAGTATACTCGCTAAACACCATTAAAGGGTTAAATAGTATCAGGCATGCAATGAGAACTACATGAACCCCAACATTTATTTATTAAAAAAAACCGTTTTTCAGGTTTTCCCGAAATAATAGTTGCCTTAATTTTACGCGACGTCCTCCTTGGCCTGGAATATTTACACAAAAAAGGCTACATCCACAGATCGATTCGAGCTAGTCATATCCTCCTGAATCAAAGCAAAGCGGTGTTAGCTGGATTCAGAGAGTGTACAAGTTTTGTCTCGCACGGTGAACGTGTGAAAACCCTTCACAGCTTGGCACCCTACAGCACGAAGAGCCTGAACTGGCTAGCCCCAGAGGTGCTTGAACAGAACCTTCTGGGGTACACCGAGAAATCAGACATCTACAGCGTAGGCATCACAACCTGCGAGCTGGCCAATGGAATAGAGCCCTTCGCGGACATGCAAACCACCTTTATGATGACTGAGAAAATAAGAGGGAGCCAACCAACGCTGCTGGACAATTCCACAATTCCAGGGGAAGATATGATCGGTTTGTCTTTAAAAATTTAACAAAAAAAGTTGAGGCTCTACGTTTTTGGAATTACAGATCAAGATGCTGATGGTGGAGTTGGGGATAGCTTTGCCTCTCAAACACGACAAATTTACAGCCATAGAAAATTTTCGGATCATTTTCATAAATTCGCCGAAGTTTGTATGGAGCGACATGCTGTCGACAGACCAAACGCAACGCAGCTTTTAGGACATCCTTTTTTCAAGCAATGCAAACATACTAACCTTTATGAACAGCTAACAAACTTTGGAGTGCAAGCAGTGGACTACACGAAAATTAGGGGTAAATTAAAAGGAAATGTTCACTAGTTAGCAAGCTTACAAGACCAGTATTACTTTTTTATATTTGCATGGGATTTTGGGGTTAAATATCCAACACGACGGCTTCAATAGTAAGATGCAAACAAATCAAATTCTGAAAATACATTCTAAGAGTATTGAAATTTTAGACTCAATATTCATTAATAAAACTCCGTATGAGAAATAACTTTCTGGGCATATATCGTTTTAAGCATTTCTTTTTCTAGTTAGTAATAGTAGTTTCTAAATATTTCGCACTATGCTTACAATTGTATAATTGTATAAAGCTTTATTTAATTAAAATATTTATCTTTTCAGACGAAAGCTTGGCTATTTCCCAAGAACTAGGAGACATCAGCATCAATGGAAATTTTGAATGGGATTTTTAAATTGTATGTTTTGTGCTTGGTTATATTAAAAGGGTTTCAGCGTAGTAATGATTAATAAATGGTAGATTGCAGCAACGAAAGCTTCATTACACACATTGCTTGAATCGGTTTTTGCTGTTTTTAAAGCCCTGTATGACGCGAATTTCTTTGGATATTGAAAGTCACTCGCTATTAGAAAATTTGTTATAAAAATGTAGCCATACCCAAGGAATAGGGCAAGTAGAATAATTGTATAAATTAGAGAATAAAAATAATCACCGGTCAGTCCCACGAACTTGTATATTAAATTAATATAGTTGTGAAACGAAACTATTATTTTCTTAAGTATGTTTAGATAAAAACGAAAAATAAACACAAATTTTACTTACAACAATCAAGTTTGAGTTGCAAATTTTTCAATGGTTTGTTCTATTCAACTTTAAAAAAACCTGAATTGCAAGTCGACTGAAAAATATGAATTCTTGAAAAGATTTCTTTTATCCTACTTCCGCACCGTTACCAACCAATCGTCATTCATCTTCATTTCATACCTAAGTAAAAATGAACCCACGTTGTATTTTGAAACTATTTTTGAAAAAATATTAAATTTGAAATCAGCGATTCAAAAAACATATATCAAGTTGTATTACACTTTACTAAAATCGGTCGTTGAGAGGCAAGGTTGATAAACCTTTCTTTTTTTTAAAATCAGTTAAAAAGAAAAAAGTAGTACCTTTAAAAAAAAAGAAAGAAACGTTAAAGTCAATCTTAATTTTTATATTAAAAAAAATTTATTCACTGAAAGTAACATTTAAATAGCGATTTTGTCATTAAAAAGAAAATGTTTAATACAATTTGAACTCCACCAATAATATTCGAAGAATTCAATTTCATTATGTTCGTGGCAGCAACCAAATGCATATGGAATCTTCATAATTTAATACGAATGGATCTAGATCCTTAAAGGTTAAGTAAAACACGTTAAGTTGCTACAATGGAAATTGCTTGCGTTATTGCGGGGACTTAACCGCTCATGATCATTCGGACGAACTCTTCGTAGTTCACGTTGCCCTGGGAATCTTCCTGGTTAACGAGGAGCTGTTCCACCTCATCGTCGGTCAACTTTTCGCCGAGGGTCGTGAGCAAGTGTCTTAACTCCGCTGAGGAGATATAGCCACTGGCGTCCTTGTCAAAGTGGCGGAGGCCCTCAATGAAATCATCGGCGGTGTCTCCTGATCGAGCCTTCGAGATCGCTTGGTAGATCGGGAGGAATACTTCGAAAGAGATGCGTTCGTCCGGTTTCAGCTGGTGAGTGCACTTTTTCACGTCTGACTCAGTAGGATTTTGACCTAGAGCTCGAAGGCATTCCCCAACTTGATTCAGTTGAATTTTTCCATCCCCACGATTATCGAATAGGTTGAAGGCTTCCTGGAATTCTATTGATAAAATTGTATGTTAGTTCAAAAGTAACTAAAATAATTTTTAGCGTTTGCTATTAAGAAACTGAAGATAAGAAACGACATTTATTCCTATATAAAATACTATTCAAATATTATACTTTTATTCTGGTTTCTGCGATACACAAATATTATAAATATAAATAATTCTAAAATGTTCGATAATTTTAAAGTAGAATTCTCATACTCGACGTATTTCCTCTGAATGTGCTGCGAAGTAATAAGCGGCGTGATTGATTAGAAAAAAATTGTAAAAGGTGTTTCGATATTTTCTAAATACCGAAAGACAAAAGAAAAAACTGCACAGCTGATAAGGCAGTTGATTAAAAATACTTAAGAACATTAAAAAAAATATTTTAAATTTCAAAAAAGTATATGGGTAGGTCCACAAAAATGAGGTAACTCTGAAGAAAGTATTGTATTAAATACAGATACATTTTTTTATGATCATCGAATTGGCAGATAATATAAGATTTCTTAAATGTTTAAATTTCATTTCTTGTCCAGTTTAAAAGTGGATGTTCTATATCACATATTCCTCGTCCCTCGATATATAAATTATCGTTTACCTAATCATTTTGCCACACATCTTAATGCTGAATATTACGTTATTGGGTATTATATTAGCAAGCCTATTCCAATATGAAATTACTTTGAATAATGAAAAATTTTCTCGCCTTATATTAAAATTGCAAATTTTCGATTTAAAATTTTTATATCAAATATGACCTCTCTGTATTTAATTTTCCTGGAAATCTTAACCAATTATAGAAATCAGGGAATTGGTTCGTCATATTAAATTTACTATTCTAAATTTCAAAATTTTGTTAATAGATTCGAAATTAGTTTCCTCAAAATTACTTACTAATTATTACTTAAATTTGTTGAATTTCGGCAATTTTCAGTTGTCATATTGGATTTCTTCTTGAATTTTTAAATTTCGAATGAGGTTTCGCAATCTAATAAAAATCCCCAAATACCAATTTCCATGGCAATATCTCAACTTATTATATTACTCACTCAACCCACTTCTACTTTCCGTTCTAAGATAAACAGCCGCTCTTTCAACATAATCACCTTTTTAATATCAAAAACTACTAAATTTAAAACTAAACCTAAAACAGTTTTTATGACATTTGTAGTTTTAGTACAAAATTCCTATAGAGCTATATTTTCGAATCGCTTTCTAAGTGACGAAAATATTAAAAACTATAAATAAACTAAAGTTAAATTTAACCTTGCAATTTTTAAAACATGAGCAAATTAACCCTGCTTATTGAACAAAAACATTAAAATAAGTGCAGTTGCTGATATCTTGCGGGTCGAACTAGTCCAGTTTTGTTTTATATTTTATATGAAATCAATGCCTCCTAGTTCCTTAAACGACGAAAGTTCGTCGTTGGTATATTGCTGTGCAGTACCTGATTAATTTTGGTGATAATAAAAATTCCTTAAACTAAGATTCTTGACTTCGTCCAAATCAGATTTCCAACTAATTTTGATATCAGTATTGTTATTGTTTGATTTTTACGAATAAAGAATAGTAGCTAACTGAAAGACGTATTTAGGAATTCTCAGTCCCATAGATTTTATAAAAGGAATTATATTCAATGAATTTTATGCCTGAAGGTATTTTTTAGTGATTTGATGAATTTTAAAAAAATACATTAATATTCAACTCGATAAATTCTAAACGAAGAATCTCTCATGATTAATAATAAATATACAAAAATTCTTTCGATTCCATTTAAATGTAAATTAATAATCTTTCCAAAAGATATAGAACCAACAGGTCTCTGGGGAAGCTATCTTGAGATAACTATGAATAAGCCACTTAATCCGAGATGCAAAAGAAGAAACAAATTTGATATTATTGAGATAACGATAAGAGAAAGCACAAAACATATATTATTACTATGAATTAGTCACTATTTGCTTAGCCATTAAATCACGAAATATCCAGACAAATAAAAACATCTGTGCTTAGCATTGCCGCTTCGAATCACAATTTCAAATTGATAACTATTATTATTTTTTTTTCTTTCTATAAAGTTATTACACAGTAAAATAACACTCAAATCTTTTTCGAATAAAACATAAACATAAATGTCCCTTTTACCTTCAACACTATTAAAAGTATGCTTATTGGGAGGATCGTACATGTACATCTTTCCCTTTTCGATACAAACAAATAACCGAAAAAGGTGGACCGAATTAATTCGACCTATAAAGTAATTATTGACGCGAAAACGAAACAATGTTAAAAACCACGAAGCAGCGCTATCCAACTGAACAATTGGCTGAATAAACGGCTGACTGGCTGCTTGTAAATAGAGTGCTCAACTGAAATTCAAAACGAGGTCTTACGTGCTTAACCGAAGAAAATGCGGCTACATTTGCTGCCTTGTGAGATATTTGCAGAAGGCAGCTAGTTAAAAAGCAACGACAGTTTTTTTTTCCCTCAGTTGCGTTGTTGATTTTACTCAAAATGGGAAAACCGACTGTTCAGCAGTTTTTCAACTTTTCTTCATTTGAAACATGAATAAAAGTGCATGGGAGCACTGTGAAAAACAATTTTTTTTCTCGTGACATAACTGCCGAGAACGTCTGACTATCGCAGATAGTTTTGCGCTCACAGTTCAAGCTCTGAAAAGATTCAATGCGCTAGAAAGGCTGGCTCTTAGGCGCTTTGCGCTGTATTTTAGCGTAAAAAAGTCTATCATAATTAAGGTAACTGGAGACTTCACAAAAGACGGCACACGGCCGGTGTAAGATCCCGTATTGCTTGCTGAAATTCTCTTCTTACATTAGTCACGTTTAATGAACGACAAAACTGACACAAATCTTCTATGGAGTTGAAACAACTTTTATTTTCTAGCATATATTTTAAATGCTACATTACATAGGTCGGATTTTCAAAGCAGTTTTGCTTCAAATATGACCAGTTCCAAATTTACCTATTTATTTCTATCGAGTCGCAGTATAAAACAACACACCACAAAAACAACTAACAAATTGTAACGAAATTTTTCAAAGTTACACTTTCGGTTTAACTTTCATTCAATAAGTCTATAGGATTAAAATTCTTATTGTAGTTTTTTTTTTAGATTTTCGATAATTTAACTAACTGATACCCGTTTATATTTATTTGGAAAAAATCGTTAAAAAACACAAACTACAAAATTTCGTATATTTTATAAATTTTCTAAAAATTCAAGTAGTACTTGATTTGGTAAATTTTATAGCACAAAAATGTCTGTTTTCGGCGAGTATACTCGTCATCGGTGAAAATCAATTTCAGTTTAACCGAGTTGGAATGTTGTGCATCTGGTTCCTTACAGAATAGTCAAAATATAGCTTTTAGGAAATTCAAATTAAAAATTTATAAAAGTTGTAATTTTCAGTAATAGCCCTAAAAAAAACTCTCAAGTTCAAGTAGAACTCATGCGACGAGTCATTCATACTTAAAATAGAATTGCAAATTTTTCAAAAACGAGGATAATCATATACTTCATTTTATTATTCTTGCAATAAAAGAGGTTTTTAGAGAATTAAATGTTAATGATTTTCGAATTTTATCTTTCATACCAAATTTTAAGATTTTAGGTCAAAGGAAATATTTTACACCATAAAACAATTTGAATAGTCTTATTTTTTAGTGCATTGAGCAGCTGTGAATACAGCAGCTAAGTATTCGATTAGTTAATACCTCTAGTCGTTTCTGACAAAAAGACTCTTAAAAAACAGATGTACAACAAAGTGTATAATGGTTCCGTTTTTTCATTTTGTAAAAAGTATTATTATTAATTTAAGCTTAGAAAAAAACGTTATTTTTCCTTCAATTCCTAGTGTTGCGCACGGCTAGAGATAGAAACGGATAAAAAGTTAAATAAATTTATTTTATTTGATTAATCGAGCAATCATACAATACTTTCTCTTTTGATCAATCGACTATTGCATCTACCATTCAATATCAATATACTTTCCAACTATTAAATGTGATGTCTTTTAATAAAATGTGTTACAGCATTAACAATTTGTCGTCTGATAAAAATTTAACCAGTCCAACTTAATAGTGAAATTATTATTATATGATTGATTTGGTGGAGGGATGTCTCCAACGATATTCAATGTGTTATTTGATATTCCCATCGGAGAATTTGTTTGGTTTTCAGTTTTAGGTAGTTTTCATATGAACTATTGCCTATTGCATCCTATCTGATAAAATGATTTCTAAAAAGGAATGTTAGAGGTCGTAAACTTCAAAAATACCCCCCACTCAGTATATACATATATAGAAGTTTATGTACCATGGACCACATGGTCTAAGAGCGGGCCCTAATGCCAAAAACTCGAAATTTATATTAAAGCCATATTAATCGATTTGGATCAAACTTCGCCTATAAATTCAATATTTCGGTTAATTTCGTAAATGGAGAAGGGAGTAAGGGAATAGTGGCTACGTTAACTTCATTAAAAAATAGTATGAACCGATTTCATTCGTTGTCTTAAGCCATATCAATCAAATTTGGCGAGCAAACTCTCAACATCTTTCTATTTGGTGGTAATTAAACAAGGAGGGTGAGAGGCTACATACGTTTTAAAAAAATTATTTTGTCACCACCACAATCTATCGTATTTCATAATACATTTTGATCAAACTAGATCATATTAAGTTCTTTCTCGATTTTTATTGTTTTGGTTACAAAATACCCATTATTTCACGATTTGTTTTGATCATTGATGATCATAAAATTGCTGTCTGGAAGAAGGCATGAATGTACCATCGAAATTTATCTAAAAAAGTCTTTCCTGAAATGATGGTGATAAAATTGTGTTAGTTTCATTTTCAATTTAAATTCTCTTAAGTTGATAATCCCAACAGATATGAATAGCAAGTGAATTGCTCTACGTATGAAATTAAACTTTTATTTTGAATTCAATTTTCATTTCTTTTTTTCCGTATCACTGTCAAATGTTTACTAAATTTATAATTCAGTGTATACTGCTTTGAAATTTAGTGAATCTAGAGCTTTTCTAGTGGTTATGATTAATGTAGTTTTTTATTTTAGAAAACAGAATTCCGTCTGGTCATCGTGATTCAATGTGTCAGCTAGAGCTTTGTTGGCAATGGAATTTCTCATACAGGTTTACTTAAAACACAATTTTAAGTCTATGAAACAAGGGAGATAAAGAATCTAGTTTTAGACGTTAATTGAATTTTAAATGATATTTTGATTCTGTTGGAGTATAGAACACTGGATGATAAGGCCGAAGATTATGAATTATTTAAAAACGCAATTTTGCTTGTCTTGCAGCTGTTAGTGCAACAATTTGCTGATCTTCGGAAAGTGATTATTTGAAAGTTATGCCTAAAGAAGGAAACTTGTCCAAGGGTAGATGCCTCAACGAGCGAGATGTGGCCATATGCGGTGCAATTTTCCACTAGGAGCCCCCTTACAAGGAGTTACATCGCCACTTAGTTGCAGTATAAATAAGAAGCGCTCTAAATGAGATACTGCAGCCCGTGGTCACTTAAAACGGCCACTTAGCGTTTGAACTTCACACGAGCCATGAATCATTGGCTGACTAGCTGCGGTTCGCCCAGAAATTCCATCCGAAATTGTTTGAACAATAAGAAAGGAAGCACCCGCCCGCCACGGAATGTGACTACGGAAGCGCTTGTTGCTTACTCACCGGCCAATTGATCCTCTGTGTAATTGCCCTGAAAGTAATTGGACTTTTCTGTGAGTACGTTCAGGCTGGGACTGAATAAACAAGTTACCATTTTTATCCGTAATAAAATTTGTCCAACGAAATCGAACGAAAATATACCAAGAATGTCAAACTTGCACTGAACCAAGCAATAAACGTGAGATATGGCGGAGAATGAATCTGATGAACTGTTGAAACTGCGATGACTCACTTGTGGACTGTGGGGTGGGCTTGAAAAATACGTTAGAGTTCAATTTTTAACGGGTTTTTAGTATTCACGGTGGCAAGTTGGTGAAATTGGAAATCAAATGTAGCCTATTCTGTAATTAAAAAGACACTTTCTTTCAACTACATCTGTTTTTTGAAAGTTTGTTCTTCGAATTGGAAACCACTCTGAACAATCTTTGAAAAACTTCACAGCGCACACATCTGCAAAATTGTAGCCGGCCGCAATGTGACAGCGCTCGATGAACTCAGAGGTGTTTCCCCAACCGCGAACCCACACTCGTGCGACAAATTCACGAACGGTCTTGTCATCCACTCGGCCCAATCGACACGCCATTTTTGATAAGTAAAAAGTCAGTAAAATCCAAACAAAAGCGCGCAGGAAAGGTTCGCAGGTGACAAAGGACGCAGGCAATTACCCCGGAAGCGTGTGACCGCGAAGTGATAACTGTTCCTCGTCCGCTTCGTAAAGGATTGCGAATCGAACGCGGCGCTCTTGCCCGTGGGTTTTTTTTCGTGCACGATCCTGTCACAGCTGGCGGAGGTGATTCCCTCGAGGAATTGTTTAAAATTTTGATTGAAGCATACGTCTTAAAGCTGTTTCGACCACGGAGAAGGAAGTACTGGAAAATGACGAATTCAGGACGAAGTCGAATCGATGTAAGTGCAATTTACCATCGCCGTCTTCTGCCCGTTGAATAATTAGATCAATTCTTGGGCTCTGTTTTGACTTGGAAAGACAGAGAGGGGGAACGAGGGAGAACTGCTGGAAAATACCAAACAAAACAAACACATATGATAAGTGTCAAGATTTCCCCATTCTACGGTTCGATGCAGATGACAGCTCACAGTTGCTGCCAAAATCTAAATCTTTCGTCGTGTAGCTTTTAGTTCCGCAATTTGAAGTGAGGACAATGGAATTTCTTCAAGGATTCCGTTGGTGGAAAACAAATTTTGCAATAAGTCGTTCGGATTTCGATGAAATTTTGCAGGAATCTTCCATTTCAATCTGTCATTAAAACTAGAACTACCAAGGAATTATTACGAAATTTTTCAATTAAATACAACTTTTTTCCTTTTAAGGTCAAAATGACCCCTTGGTAAACCTAGTGCTAAAAGGAATTTTGTGGTAACGAGTTTACAAACCGCTTATCTCCTGGATTTAGCTGAAATTTTGTAGAAACATTAATTCTGAATCTGCAAAAAAACAAAAAATATGCAAACATTTTTTGCCGGCAAAAAATACTTTTCGAGAAAATTTCACTTTAAATTACCCAACAAAAAGTCATTTTTACTGAATCCAAATTTTTGGTTATATCTTAGGTATTTCTATAAAATTTCACAACACTAAAATTGTCCAGCTTTACATTTTTATGTGCAACACCCTTGAAAATAAAAGATCTAGTTAAGCTACACTTACTGCAAATTTCCTCTGTAAAGAAAACTAACAGTTTGAAATTTTAGAAATAAATGTTCTGAAAGATTAAACGTTATTGCCTTGTTAGATTAATCAGCATATAAAAACTATTGTAGAGGCATACCTGGATTATGTACATATACCATAAATATGAAGGCTCTATATTATATAAAAAATGTAACAAGTCTCTACCTGAGCCAACTGAAACGGATAGTTATCCAAATTAAAATATTCCTAGAATTCGAAAACGTTGTGCATTAAGTAAGTACTCTGAGCTACTAATACAAGGTAGTTCTAAATAAATAATCATCATACGATTGAAAAATGAAATTAAACTAAAAATTACAAAAATGTTTGTAGTTTTAAAATATGTTTCCGTTGAACCTTCCAATAAATTTATGTAAAAATGGGGTTTTCCAAAAAAATCCTGATAATTATCCGACCCTTTTTAAGTTATGTACAGGAAATATTATTTGTGACTTTATTGACACCTATAAAAAGAGATGTAATGTTTAATTATCGCTTAGTTTGTTCTTGAAAGTGAAAATGTTAGAGACAACAGGGAAAAACATTGTGAATATGAGAAAAGTGAGTTTGAATGAATTTTGTACCAATTTCTTCAAATCATATTCCCTGTACATTGATAACCTTGACAGACATCCTCCACACTTTTGCATCGCATAGTTTGACTCTTTGAGAACAAATTTGCCTTGATTCGATGAGATGGAGGTTTGAAGAAAAGGTTATTTCTTCTTTTTATTAAACGTGACAAATAGGAGACAGGGCTATCCGGGCGGGGTTTTTGGGGTAGAATAGAATAACTCAACAACAATAGTGACGTTCCCCTCTACCCTGCTAACCCAAGGGTGAAAACTACTGCTACTATCCACAATTTCTTCTAATTTGTCTAATCCGGCTGAAAATGAGATTCATTATGATTTTGAGGTCGTTGGTTACGATTTTGGAGTCAATTTAGAACTTATTAGAGTTATTACTTAATTTACTAATTATATTATTATTTTCCATATTCAAACTTACATCTTTTACTATTTTTTAAGTTAATTTTTTCTATTATTTTATTTTATTTTCCTTTCTTTTAATTTAATTTAAGTTCATTTCTAAGAGTAAAAATTTGGTAAATTAACTGATTTATTTTTTCCCTTCTTTGTTACTCTTCTATATTGCAAAATACGTTTAAGGCCAGCCTTTGTACTGGTTTTTATTAGTAAATCAAATTAAATATTTATCATTGTACCATTCGAGGAACTTAAGCTGTTATTTAAAATAGAGTTGTGCGCAAACATACTAAAAATTATGAATGTCCAATTTAAGAAACGAAAGAATAAAGTAAAATACAAAATGTGATTTTTTGAGTGCTCAATGCACGGATGCACGTATAAAATTGATTATTCGAATGGTTAATTGAATTAATGGAGACAAGTGTCTTTCTTTCGTATGCAACGGAATCGGTGTCACCGTAATATTCCCATTAAAAATACTTCACAAGAATAATAAAGCGCAAACGATTAGCAAATCTGGAGTTGAAACCTAGTCTGGCGGATTATTTTGTTGTTGTGCAAAATGAAGAACTGCATGAGCATCCTCCGAACAATTAGCAAATTCGTCACGGTCTGGCTAATTACTTTCTGTAATTGTTTTGCATGCACTCAGCTGATGCTTGGCTCCGCCAAAAAAAAGTAAAACTGATTAATTTAAAATCATCTCGTCGCGCGCCAAATTGAAAAAATAGCGATAGTCGCGCACTGTAGCGGCAATTTTGCGCAATATGATATCAGCTGGGCGAAGGGAGAGTGTTGCCGTGCTCGTGTGTGCGGGGGCGCTCGCTCGATGTCATCCGTCTTCAGACATTTTGACAAAAGCGAGCGAGCTGCCAGCTGATTGCTGGTGCATTTTTTCAAAAAGTAAATAAAAACAAAAACGCATTCACGGTCGTCCGGGAAGTGGTGACTGCGTTTCGTTTTTCGTTCTTTCAACGATTGTCGCATGTGACTAGATCTGCCGGGGGGGAAGAGTGCATTTATTACGCACATCATCGGCCGCAGGAGGCGACGAACAAAGAGAAAAGAACTTTCTGGCTGGTGGCTGGGGCTCTGCGCGATAAAACGATTTTCCCGACATGATGGCTAGCCCTCGAAAGTGAATCGCTTAAATAATTGATCCGTTACGATTACTTTGGAGCCGTGCATTTGGTGTGAGTGCGGGGGGAATACAGTGCACTTTGTCGCGCGGAACGTGTCTGCGGTGGTTCTGAGGAGGCCCTTCGTCGGATGGGGTGAAAGGTCTGTTCGAAGGCGTTTTTATGTAACCAAAAAGTAAAGGACTGGAGTGGACTGTTACAGTCAGACCCTTGTCCGAACCGTTTCTCGCAGGCGACCATGGAGGAGGAGACACTTTCCGTTTCCCCAGTAAATAGCCAAAAAACCAGTTCAAGGTCAGACGTCCGACTTATGCGATTTTTTCTTCATTTTCAGCAAACATTCCTAGCTCCCGAACCGGACGATGAACCCATAAAGCAGCTACCCAAGGAGATTCTGCTTCGAATTTTTTCCTACTTGGACGTCGTCTCGCTGTGCAGATGTGCTCAAGTAAGTAATTCCGCCTTTTTTTTATTGTTGTAAATTTAAGGTCGATACCCAGTTAACTGCGCATTAAAGAGCGTGTTTACTGCACCACCAACCAAGGGTCCACGCCGTGGCGCCCGCTCGAACGCTCATCCCTCAGATCGGTGCCCAATTTTCCTATTTTAGCTCTGACCCGAGAGCCCCCAGAAGAGCGCGTCTCGACTCCGGTTGAGTTCATTAACTTCTTTGCTAGCGACGCAGTCAGCGGGTGTTGGCGGCTCACTGTGGGGTGAATGTATTCAATTTTCTTATTGCTTTCAATTTTTGGTCACTGCGCAGACTTACCGCCGTAGTGTGAATTGCATGATTAAAAACAAATTCCAAGCGAATCTTCGCCGCCGGCTAATTAAGCGGCTTGATGCAGGTACCGCGTGCTGGATCACCTCAAAAAGTTCAAAGTCGAGGAAGTAACCAATCTCGATTTCGGAGCTCTCATCTTTTTTTGAATTTAATGAGTTGCGAGATCAATATCTCAAGATCGGAACTCGCTCGCATCATGTTGCTAAAATACGGTGTTGTGAAATACCTGCGAAAGTGAATGAGCGGAAGACCGCGCTTTATGGCCTGAGAGTGCAGTGGGTACCAGGGGCGAGAGGAATTCCTCTACAATTTCTCGTCTTTCCAAGTTTAATTGTACTGACGTTATCGACCACTTTGCATTCAAGTGCTTCCGTCTAGCGCGCTGTCCAGTGCTCAGTGCACTTAACTCGAGCTATTATCCATTTTCAGGGATAAATTATATCAGTCAATCATCTTCTTCGACAACGAGAAGTTAATAACGGCCTCATAAAGTAAATGAGCCAGAACATTCGCACTTGTAAATATCGGCTATTAGATAAATTTTTTAAACACAACCCGCGGTCATTACATAATCAGTATCATCAGAATTTTTTCAGAGTCATAAGATATTATTAGCAGATGTTTTTGAAAAAAACTTAATTTATCAATTTAACATCGTTTTACTTTCCGGTTATTTAGTTACCTCAATAATTCAGCTTCGGAGGTTTCAGGAAATTTCATTATCTTACTATAGGAGAAGGGAACTCGTTAGAATATTTTCAAAATTATAACTTTGGATTTATTTTAGTTTTTGCATATTTAATTCCAAAATTACGTAGCAACTAACTGGCTCGTATTCATAAAAATTAGATCGATATTTTTATATTCATAAAATTTAAGTTTTGATTTTAACCTCAGTTGTCTCACGTCTCAATTTGAATTATATAAAGATTCGTAGTGTGCGCTTGTGTCTTTAAAAAGTCGAACATATTTAAGATCAATCTTATTTCATGAAAATTAAAATTAATCTTATGAATGCCAAATTGAATTTCAGCTCAAGGGATTTTATAAAAATGAAGTCAGCCTCTTTCTTCAATTAAGCCTCATTTTTTAAGATTTTGCATTTTGAATTTTATTATAAAACCAAATCGATCTGAAAAATGGAGACAAAGCACAATTTCCAACGTTATATTACGATCCACTAACTTATGATCATGAAAATCTAAGTAAACTTCTAGTAGAGCTGCAAACATGAAACTTGTTTTGTTTAATCACTGGCTGTCGTAAAATGATCGATAAAGTTGTATTCGTTTCGTCTATCCAGAACAAAAGCAGATTTTGCTAAGGTTTGAAATTTATCATGAATAACTCATGGCAAATATACAAATTCATAAAAATTACATCAAATTGCAATGTCTTTTATCTATTTTTAAGTAATATTTTAATTTGAAAAATGTTCAGTTCAAGATTAGAAGTTTTGCATGCATAAAATCATTGGAATTTGATGCATTTTTGATGCAAATTCCAAATCCTTATTCTGGCAAATTGGTAATAAGCTTCAGAATATAAAATATTCATTTGACTACGGAATCTTAAAACTCTTCATTTAAGGCTGGGAAATTTCTAAAATTAATAAAGTTACTAATTGCACATTTAACAGCTTATCGTAATGGGTGTTTAACTGAACAACCCGTAAACAATTATAAAATCGACACGTCTGTATTTTTGAAAGCTATAGTTTTAATAAAATCATTCTAACCTGATCCCATCTCGGAAATATGATTCCTTGCGAATTTTTCCAACGATGGTTAGAAATTCAATTTTTTTTAGATTGAAAGTTGAAAAACTGTGGGGCAAAATATAATGAATTAATTATTCAAAACGTGTCGCTCGTAAAAATGCAGCACTAATTCCGGATCATATTACGGGCAAAACAAACACCATTAATTGACGACAATCGATGCCCGTGAGGCGAAACCAAGCAGAAGACACCAGCATAAAATATGACGAAGTGCACCTCTCAAAGTAGACAAATCTTTGGAGTTTTGAGCAGGCCACTGCCGAGCCAGACTTCTTGGCGGCCAACGAGTTTCCGGGGTAAGTGGACACCTTAACGCAGGTGTGAACAGATAAGATCGGATGCACCCGAGTGCCGAATTCCGTTTTTTGGTATTACACAGTTTCTCGTATGTGCACTGAAATTTTTATGATTCCAAGAATTAGCTTCTGACCTAGTCATTTTATTCTGTTGGGTGAACGGGCGGAATTTCTTCAAAATATTTGCATATAAAAGTTAAATTTCGGAAGCATGAATCAGAAGTGATCTTAAAATTAACCAGGACAAGAGAGCCCCCACCAGCGATAAAACTTTCTGTGTTATGTTTTAAAAAATAGAAATTAAGATTATATTTTAGCTAGAAAGAGCATAGTGTTTAATATACCTTTTGGTTTATTCCAACGTAATTTCTGGTGTTAGCCGTTTACTATAACTATAACTATAATAATGTGTTGGCACAGAGATCAAGAAGATATAGATCTAGCAAACTTGAAAGATAGTTCCATCAATATTGTCGCAGACTCTGTACACGACAAAAGTTTAATTTTTAAATTCCCATAGGAGCGTGAGTTCGGCTAAAATATTAAAAAGTTAAAAAAACAACGATGAAAGAAATGTATCGTGTTAAAGGAGAGTTTATGTAGACTAATAAACAAATTTTTCTTGTTTTCTTTATTTTTTATTCATTGATATGTGATACCTGTGCCCTATTTTATCAATAACTCATAAAATTTCACAGTAATATTTTATAAATGTTTCATATTATAAAATTTAAAAACGTTCGCCCATTAAATTGAACCTGTTAATAACTTTATATCTGTTCTCACTCACAATATTCAGTTATTTAAAATAGCTTCGACTTAACTCAAAACAAATTACATTACTACCCTCCGGCTTTTTAGAGTAAAATTATAAATTCTAATTTTGCAGATCAGTAATATAAAAATGCAGTAGTTTACGACGTGTATACTAAATTTATTAAATGCTTGTTATTCCAAAGGTATGCAAATATTGGAATATATTAGCCTTGGATGGGTCCAGTTGGCAAAAAATAAATTTGTTTGATTTTCAACGAGACATTGAGGTAACTAAGGATAATATATAATTAATATACTTCGAAAAACAAAACGAAACGTATTTAAAATACAGGGTCCGGTAATCGAGAATATATCCCAACGATGCGGTGGTTTTTTGAAGTTTTTATCATTACGTGGTTGCCAGTCAGTAGGAGATACTTCAATAAGGTAAAACGTGATTATCATTTGTTTATCAAATTATTACATGAAAACTGTTTGCAGAACCTTAGCAAACCACTGCCACAATATCGAGCACTTAGACTTACAAGAGTGTAAAAAAATCACAGACTCATCAACGCAGTCGCTAGCACGATACTGCTCTAAGTTGACATCAATAAATTTAGACTCTTGTGCGAATATATCGGATAATAGTTTAAAGGCACTCTCCGATGGATGCCCGGTAAGTAAATTGCATCGAATTAATTTAGTTTAGCAAATTTAAATCTAACACATATCTTTTATTTCTGGCAGTATTTGACTGAAATTAATATTTCCTGGTGTCATTTAGTAACTGAAAATGGAGTCGAAGCGCTCGCACGTGGTTGTTCTAGATTAAGAAAATTTAGCAGTAAAGGTTGTAAGCAAGTGAACGATAACGCAGTTTCATGTTTAGCTAAATTTTGTCCTGATCTAATGGTGCTCAATTTGCATAGTTGTAATGTACGATTTGCGATACCGTACAAATGATATGATTTAATACTATAAGTAATCTCTTGCCATTTTGCAGAGCATAACAGACGTATCTATTCAACGGATTGCAGAGAACTGTGTAAATTTGCGAAAGCTATGCGTATCGAAATGTGTGGAACTAACTGATCAATCTCTGATAGCCCTAGCTCAACACAATCCTTATTTAAATACTCTAGAGGTAGCGGGGTGTAATCAATTCACAGATTTAGGTTTTCAGGCTTTGGGGAAAAACTGCAAGTATTTAGAACGTATGGATTTGGAGGAGTGCAACCAAATAACAGATCTAACTTTGGCACATTTGGCTACTGGATGTCCAAGCTTAGAAAAATTGGTAAGTTGGTTTATTTTAATCTTTGTTATTTCCGACCCAAAAAGCAATTAAATCAGCACATTTCCTTAATGATGACGACAGTTATTCAGCTTTAGTTTCATATTGCTGAATAAACTACATTCGTCATAATCGTTATTCAGCTTTAGTTATACTATATATGGTTGAATAATCATTTGCGACATTGACTTGAAGTTTTAATACTTAACAGACACTATCACATTGTGAGCTTATAACTGACGATGGAATACGGCAACTTGCTGCTGGCAGCTGTGCAGCCGAAAGCCTATCCGTCCTAGAATTGGATAATTGTCCACTAATAACAGACCGAACGCTAGAGCATTTAGTATCGTGTCACAATTTACAGCGAATTGAGCTATTCGACTGCCAGATGATAACGCGCGCAGCAATCAGGCGTCTCAAGGTAAATATTCAAAGTATCCCATATCTAACACGGAAATTGAACAAGTAAATCGTTGTTACAGAATCATCTACCAAATATAAAAGTGCATGCATACTTTGCACCAGTTACACCGCCACCCGTGACAACTGGCCATCGGCCACGCTATTGCAGATGCTGTGAGATTCTCTGAGATCAGGCCATTGGCCTGGCCAGGAAGATTTTGTGTAAAAGCCGTGATGACTGATATAATTTTATTTCCTTCTTTTAATATTTCCTTCTCGTTATAGTACTGCTTTCTGAGTCCTTATTTACTTAAAATATTTTATTTTACGATATTTTCTGCGCGAGTCTAGCTTAAGCCAAATTATTTTATGTTCGTGTAAAATAAGCAACTCATTTTTTACTAAATGCAATATGTAAGAATATTTCTACAAAAACAAAGAACAATATTTTTTAAAGCATTATTTGTTTATTAATTTTATTTTTATTTTTTACTATCATTGATTTTTCCTTATTTTCTCGAAGTGAGTTCCAATTTGTGAGTGTATATGCTGCAGGCGCAAGGTTTATTAAAATTCATTTAAATTTACTAGGCTGTATTTTTGCTTTTATACGAATTTAAACTGATCACAGATTTAATTTAGCATTGAAGGATTTTGGCTAAATATTGTGCCTTGTGATTGCCCATTTTCCAGTTTTAAAATTGTTCATATACCTAAGACAGACTATGCAGGGTATATGCTAGAAACTAAAAATATTATAAGCAGATTCGAGTTTTGTAATACTTCAGAAGAAGATCTTGTTTCACATAAAAACTATTTGAGAAGAGGTTAGGAAAGAAGTTGTTAAAAATTATAGACAACGTATAAGCTTTAAAATTAAATTAGTTAAAACATAAAACAATTTAACGAATTTAGATAAACGGGAAAATCTCGACGATCGTTTTAGATCATTTGATGTTCAAATCGCGTTCACTTTTCTTATTCAAATCAGAACTTAAAAACTTATCTCAAGTTTTTAAGAAACCTTATCTTAAGATAAGATAGAATTTGGATTCAATGCTGTAAAAAATAACGTTTATAGATTCAAACCTCAATCCAGAAAAAAAGTTTTTTTTAAAAAAAAGAATTATGGTAATAGACATTTATTAATAAAGCACGAAAAAATCAGAATGCTACGTTTAAAGAGTTTTTTTCAAGATTCTTTCGTTCGAGTTATTTAACAAGATTGATATAGCTTTACTTTGTGTACCGTTTTCGGTACATGAGTAATTTAATGTGTAAAAGATCCTCAATTCCACATGCCTTCAGGGTATGCCACGCTTTTTTAATCATGAATAGATTACACTCACATATTCTTTCCAATCGAATTTTGTATAGATTTTCTTATGATTGTATATCACTACAATATCTTTGTAAAAGACTGTTGCGGTTGTTCATTCAACTTACAAAATAATACAATTTTCAAAAAAAGAAAATATTCTTAAACTTAAACTTTCAAATCCGGACGTTGGAATCTTAACCTTTTTCATCTAAAATCTAGCTCAATGAGTCATAAAGTTAACACAATACTTTTTTTCGATTTTATGATTGGATCACTATTGTTATTGGCCAATTTCAAATGAAAACGTTAATGGGACATGAAAAATTCTTTTGACAAATTGCCTGAATTCGTGATTTTGTGATTGTGATTGTGTTGATTAACTTGCATACAGCTTTACATTATGTTAAATAAAACCAAAGATATGACTTTCAGCAAAAAATTAATAATTTTATCTCTAAGTTAGCAACTTTAAGATTAATCGGACCACCATTGGCTGCAGAATTATCTCAGAGAGCATCTAAAGCATTGTGACTCATTTAAAGGTAACTCACTTCTTGCTGCTTTCAAGTAACTCGATTTTCGTTGTTAAATAAATATATAATGTAAATTCTAAAGATTTGATAATTTACCTAACAAAGAAGAGAAAAGGAAAATTCCATTCAAAGCCTATCCATACTACCACTAGAAACAAAAATTTAATAAAAATTACCAATCTAACTTAAATTTGTAATCGACCTACTCCCAAGATCTTTCGTACTTTTAGTTCTAGTTCCAGAATTTTTAGTTTATGGAGCAGATAATTCAGAGATTTTAATTATTATGATCTTATGAGCTATGTAGATAAATACGAGACGCGTTTATCCTGTACACCAATTCCATATTAATGACACGCTAAATGTAAATATATGACACATTGATTTTTGTCTAGTTTCTGAAATTTCTAAATTTTAGGAATGAAAATTTTCAAAAATAACAATCTCAATGTATTTCAAACTTGTTAGTAAAAGAATCAAAATCATAAGTCATATATTTCATGGGAGTATGAAACGGATTTCTAAGAAATACCAAAACTCCTGATGAAATGTTATTTTCTAACAACAAAATAATTTCTGTTCTCTTCGGTTGTATCCGACAAGTTTAAAGCCCTGTGATGCGAGATTTATCGTTTATAATTTCGTCACTAAATGGGATTTTTCGAGAATTTAGTTTTCTTTTTTTTTTAAAACCCTGTGAAAGTATACGGAATAATAATAAAAAACAAAATTGTTTTTATTTTATGTGTTCAGGTAAAATATGCCCTCTCAGGGGCCGTCTCAGTTAGGTGGTCAAAAAGGGTAATTTTTTGGGAGTTTATTGTAAGAAATAGAAAAAGCTTATTGGGCTTGCCTGCGATTATGCCAATGCAAGTTTGGAAATCCGCATTCGTATTCCCGGCGACGGATTTCGCAATAAGCCCTAAAACTTTGTATACTTTTTTATTATACTTTTAACCAATTAACTGTTTCGACCACTTTGGAAAATGTGTGTTTAAATTGCGTCGCACAAATTAAGCGATGACGAGTATATTCGTCAGACACAGAGTATGTCTGGCTGTTATAATATGGATGTAGTGTAGAATTTTGCACTTTTTTCTACCTTTTTATTTACTACCTATTAATTGCATAAATGAATGAATGAATCCGTAATAACGTCGGTGATAACTATCAGCAGAAAACATGCCTTTACAGAAATTAAAAAAAATTCATATATTGTTTTTTATAATAATTATTTATACTCAGCAAAACAATTAACTGGTTAAGATTATAACCAACTTTATTACGCTTCAAAATTTAATTGATATATCCGTATTTGAAGTTAGAGCTGCGATATTTTACCGTCTAACCCAGCCGCCCTTCTAAAGTGTTTAAATAAAGTCCTATCAGAAAATTAAAGATATTAAGCTCAAAACGATATTAAATTTGATCAGACGAGTATGTTCTCTTTCTATTTTTGATGGTAAATATTATCCATTTTGTAAAATTATGTTGTGGAAAAGCATTTTATGAATTCTGAAAAAGTATTTCTTACTAAAAAGTTAATCGAGATGCTTGCATAAGGCTTTATTTAATTGATTTTATTTTTATTTTTTCAGTTCGTCTTCTTATTTACACGTTCAATATATTTTTTTTAATTCAAAAAACAGTGTGTTTAGACGTTATACGCTTGTTTATATTAAAATGCAAAAAAAAAATAATTTGCGATCAAAGTAAAAATGAGTTATATACAAAATTAAATAAGGTAATTAACTTTTACACAATATTCACTTATTTTTAGTGTAAGTTGACAAGTAAATTAGATTTGAATTTATTTTGGAGTATAACAAGAAAAAAAAATATATCTCTTAGTGCAATTTTCCAATTTCTCTCCTGTGATTTTCACCTGAAACTTTTTCTATGACAAAATATATATTTAAACAAAATAAAACGAAAATAACAATAAGAAGCGACGGAATTATGAAATCAGTTCGGAATTTGAAAACGACGATGAAAATAAAATAGAAAAACTGATTTATGTGTTACACTGTTCTTATTCTTCCATAAATGTGTTTCTTTTTTTTTATAAAGTAAGAAAATTGTGTCATGCTGTTACGCTAGATGTGTAGGCTCAAGGGTTTTGTGTAGGAAAATAAATGTAAAGTGTGTAGAATTTTGTTAAGAAAAATGAAAGTGGATAAATATTGCTGATGCGACTTTAAATTGACAATAAATCTGTTGAAACTTTCTCGTCATTCTGAAAATAAGGGCTAGTAAGATTGTTTCATGTCATCATTTTGCAGTAGAAATACTTTTGCTGCGTTAACTATCACGTTACCTTTACGTAACGTAAGCTTTAATTTAAAGAACACGTAATTTAAACTTGTTTGAATGTTCCTTTATATTAAAAAGGCATACAGTTTATAAACTGGACATGCCGAGAAACTAATTTTAAATTCTCGACGCTTATTATTTGTATTTTATTAGTGAAAATGAAATATATAAACTGCAGATATATTAATCTGTCTGTTATGGGGAGGGTCTACAGCTTTCACGATCTGTGTTATATTTCCAATTGTATCACGAAATTTTAGGAGCATACTCGAAAAACCCAAATTTTTCATATTTCGTCTTATATCCCATGGTTCAGGCGAGGCAAACTATGAGAAATAATAACTAAACTTGAATCAAATTGAAAAAAATAATAGTAATTGATTAAAAAAGGAGCTATAACAAATAATTAACTATGCCAGTAACGGGCACCTTTTTTTATAAAAGAGCATTAGACACGATGCTGAACTGAGTCATCCGATTTCAATTTTTCAAAAACTAATTTGTTCGTTTTTATCAAATGTAGTGCCACAATTTTTTCGATGTTTTTATTTTGTCCCCTTGGTTCCGCAAAGTTCAGTATCATCATAAAACCCAATAAATTTTTTAAAAGTTAATAATTTTTATTTGAATTTTATACACGTATGATCAAAAATGAGTTATATATTTTCATATTCATATTATTTAAGTTTTCCTCCTGTTTTTTTAAACCCTCTTCCTTCGATTTGATATTTGTTTAGCTCTTGTATTTTCTAAGCTATTTTTCTGTTTGTTTCCGGCTTTTGAGTTATTCTTTTTCTAATATATTTATTGGCTTTTGTTGCATTTTCTGATCAATATTTGTTTTCAAATTCATACTAGTTTTTTTTCATTTTTGATGTTAATCTCGAAAAGGCAAGAAAGCCGCTACTGCAACTATAGGATATTTTTATTTTCTGTTCGTAACTAAAATTTCCAACGAATCGATTCAACGTTTCCTGAGGTATTTGGATTTCCATATTGGACTTTAAATAACTTATAACGTCATCAATATGACGACATTTAAAGATTATTTTTGAAAAGCATAGTAGAAATATTGGTCTTAATGTGAATATAAAACCACAATTCATATCTTGAATGAAAAAATGTAACTTTTTAAAAACGTGCAATGTTTCTATTGTTGTTTGTTTCAATCAACTGTATGGGCAGGCATATAGGGGCAAACACGAGGCGACACTTCTTTTGCATCACTCTGTTTCATATGTATTTGCACAAGTATTGTCGGGGTACTCGTCACTGGTTTTGCTCATAAATCAGAGATTCTCATATTAATTAATTTGATCGTGAAAAAAGAGTGCAGATTAAACAACATCTTCTTTTAATAAATGTTTCAAATAACAACTCTCCCCTTTAATAATTTTCTTTAAAAAATTTCTCACAACCTTTTACTTTCACCGCATCCTTTAAAATGAAAACTTTATCTGAAAATTAACCTAACTGTCATAAGTAAAAGGTTGTAAAATAACTGAGCTATGTTCTTAAAAATCATGAAATAAAACACAGAGTAGGGTGTCTTACCATCAACTATTATTTAAACCACAACTTGCGAAGAAATACGGTATAATTTTCTTCATTTTTGCTTCATTTATATGATTTGAGTTTGTCGCGCTAATTTTTTTAAATTAAATTGTACCCATGAAAATTTATTTTGTTGTCATTCGTTAAGTGAACATAAGTTTACAAAAAACAAAACGTTGATGGTATTTACATAAACGTTTTTGTTGTTTAAATTAAACTATGTAGATTTATACTGAGAAATATTTTGTTATGTTTTAATATATGAAATGAAAAATGTAAACGAGGTCTATAAGACTAATAAAAGGATTCATATCGGGTATAACTCAATATCACAAAAATTTCACTTTAAATCCTTATAAATTTGAATTTAGTCATCAGCAATGTTTTCCATAGAATATGTACAAAAACATAAGTGTTTCAAATGTGATGTGTAGAGTCGATGGTTAATTTCTGCAATGTATCGTAGGATTAGGAAAGAGACTTACTTACAAATTAGTTTAAGTTGGAACGCTGAAAAATGTTACTTCGTCTAAAATATGTGCAAGTATATCTTATTCATATTAACCATATTAATTGTAAACAAACTTTTTTCTATTTAAGTAGAAGCAAATAATTTACGAATTAAATAAACCCTCAGTTAGACCGCGAAAATTATTTCATAATTGGAATTTTAACGTATTTATAGTAGCTACTTAAATAATTCAAATCACAGAGTGTGAAGTATTTTGGAAAATAGACATTTCAGTTCCAGGAAATAATGCAAATGGATATTTGCTAAATTTAAATTATTTCTTAATTAATTTATTATTTTTTACATAATAATTCTACATTACTTGTGGAATCTTTATAAAATTTATAATAATATAAAATAAGATACTAAGTATAAAATCCGAAATTACCGCTTTAGATGAACTACAATGGAAACTCGTATTTTTTATTAATTTTTTAACATTATCGATTACCAAGTTGCAAAACTCAATCATCACTTTTTCATTTTCTTCCAAAAGAAAATTTCTTTTTCTAAATTTTCCCAGATTTAATGTTATTTTAAAAGTCTTGAATTTCGGAAATTTGATTAACTCTTTTCCGCTCAAATTTTTATAAAATATTCAAAATCAGTAACTATGATTTATGCCAATTATTACCTAGCATAATAAAATATGGTTTTAAAATAAATCTCAAAGCTTAAAGAAATTTCAATTAAATCGGACACATGATTCTGGAGTTATAATCGCACAAAAGTACTTATAATTTTCAATTTCAAAAATTCAAAATTCTTTTCCGACAATTGGATTTTATAAATGACCAATACCAAAAACCTCTAATTACTTACATTGATAAAAATCCTATAATATTTTAAAACTTCTATTAGTTTTTTAAGATTGACAATTCTGAAATTCCAAATTCAATTCTTGAAGGAAATTTAAGTATCGTGGGTATGGATCTAAAACGCATTTCCTACGTTTTCATATTAATATTGTTAATTTCGTCAATTGAAACCTTGAATATTGAAATATTTAAAAGTAAAAAACATTTTAAATTTTCAAATTTCCACACCAAACTCAAAAACTCTTAAATACTAATTTTCATGAAAATCTCTTGATTTTCCCCATTTAACACGTTTTATAATTTTTTATTAGTGGCTTATGCAAGTTTCTTTTAGTATTGAAATTTCGGTTTTTGACCCATGTACTCAAAATTTTCCGATTCCATTTTATCTTTAATAAATAATTTATAATTTTGTGCAAAAAATATAATCACAGGATGTATCTTGTTTCTAGTAGATTTTTTTGCATTTATTTTAAGTATTGTTTTGGAACAGCTGCTATTAAGACCTTTACTATATCGTAAAGTAAATAGTATTAAAATTATATTTCAGTATTTTCTGATTGTATTTTAGATTATAAGATTTTAAACCAAAGCGCACACGGCACGCCTTAAAGATTTATTCTGGAGTTTTCAAAAGCCACTTTATGCTTCTTTCATTTCTATTGAACCCTGAAATTAACGATAAATTAAGAGGTCGACTTTCTTATATAATTTTTTGTTTACTTTTAATTTTCACTAACCAGTTAATTGATGCATTTGTTAATAAATCAGCGAAACGAACTTATTTTCAATATTTTTAAATTGGCACTTTATTGTAAATTATTAAAAAAAAAAACAAGAACTTGAAGTCATACTCTGTGATTGCTAGAAAATTAGCTAGAAGAAATTTTTTTAAAAGTTTTTTATACACAAAAACACCAAAGGAAATAAAAAAAAAATGAAAAAACTAGAGATAATTTTTGCTACAAATTTGTTGTTGTCGTCGCCACGAAATTGGACTTCAAAAAAAGGTGTTACGAATCCCCTGGACTTCAACTGAGGTAACAGAAACATTTTTTTAGAAGCGAGTAAGTCTTAAGCATAAAAAACACTAACCACCCCCTGTAAATAGAACAGTTGACTTGAAAAAATTTAGAAGAATAAAAATTACGAACACGAAACAACCGCAGCTGTTAGAGGGAATATTTTTTTGAACGACGATCGATACCTAGAAAGACGTTTCAACTGAATATAATTTATTTTTACTATCGCTATTCTAACCGTAGGATTCCAGTTTCTATCAGATATTCAAAATAGAGTTGTATATTTTGTGAAGATTGTGAGCTTTAGGATAAGGCACGACACCAGGGGTTGCGGCATATTGTAGAACAAAAGCAAATGTTTCGAAAGCGACTTTTACTACTTATGATTTTCTCTCTTCTCTGGTTAAGATCTTGGCGTTGCATACGAGTTAATTACACACATAACGTGTACCGATAGTATTACTTAACATGTAACAATTACAATGTATTTACACAAGCTTTTTATAATCATATTTAAAACGTTGAAAACACAAGCGATGCCCGGCTAAAGGCATTCAAACGAAATAAAGATGTGTTTCTTTTTTATTAAGCCGGACTTTTACTGCTATCGATAACTAAACGATTTCAGGGCAGAAGACGCATTTTTCCAATTACTCAAAGGTAAGTTGCAACATATCATCTAAAAATATTCCGTTCCGAAGTGAATTTATTCCTCTTATTGAGGATTTCTGATATCCTTTTTAGGAATTAAATAAAATGAAAAGTTCAGATTAAATAGCGCTATTATTCCATCCTTAATTCTTTCGATTTATTTTTATTGAACACATTCCCTGCCACGTTTACCAAAAAGGTTACGCAAATCAAAGCACTTTCACACCAAATATATTTTTAAAAATTCTAAATTCTGGCAGGGAGTGTGTACTTTACTCACAAGGTTTATTTTATTGTTGGGAAAAGAATAAAAGATGCAATTTGTTTTATCGAACGATATGATAACTACTTTAATTATAGTTTTATATAACATTTTGATATTTGGTTTTGTCTTCGTTGGCAAATTATGCTGTTAAAAGTTTGGTGATACTCCCATTTATTTCGCTTTTAGCAATAACCTTTTATTTTAAAAATTATAGATGCGTTCTCCTACAATGTAAAAAATTTTCTTATCAGGATAAAAATTAGTCTTTCAATCTATTATCAAAAATCGTATTGTCTTATGATTTTTAATTTAAACACTTCATTTCAGCTGAGAAAGAATTCTTTCGAAGTCATCACCAACGTCGATGCAAACAAGTTTGATTGCATAAATAATAAAGTTTTTGAGAGAAAACAAATTCTTAAAAAATTACGTTTTTCTTCGGAATCCGGGAAAAAGAATGTATTTTTGCAATTTTTAAAATCTTGAATTTCATAACATATATCAAAATTAGATATTTAAATGTACTCATATATAATATCAGTTATTTGCAGATTTGCTCAGTAGTAGAGATGATAGTGATTAATCAAATCAATGAAATAATCGATTATTTGGTTTAGGTTAATCGAATCAAAGCTGGTGCGAGGCAGGTTCAGCGCGTTCACCAAAATCCGGCCTCGTGTTTCTAAAGGTTCCGTGGCCTTCGAAAACTCATCAAACATTTTGCAGGACACCCTGTATAGCAAATTAAATATTCTGGTGTGTGCAGAAAATGTAATCAGATAATCGATTAATCGATGACAACTTGCTGGACACTGACATGAGTGCAAGAAGATGATTTTCGATTTTTGTATTGAAATATTTCGTTGCAGCGTATTCTATATATTGTAAACAAGAATCTTTCGGAAGCATATCCAAATCTATTAATTGCGTTACAAATAATGTTAACTATGCCAGTAACGGTCAATTTGAACACAGTTTGCGCGGTTGAAATTAATGAAAATTTATTTAAGATCGTCAGTAAGCCAAAAACGATTTACATCTCTGAGTATCTTTTCAATAAAAAAGCGAAATTGAAAATTCAATAAAAAAACGCGAAAAAATAATTTTACAAAAAATATATATCTAATATGTAACATTCTTTGTACTGAAGTACATATAATAAACAATTCCGCATAGTGAAATTTCCACAAAAGGTAACGCCAGTCTTGAATCGAATAATCATATGATTCCTTTTTGATTAATGACCGACTATTTGATTATTTTGAGAAATATCAAATGAATACTTTTGCACTTTGAATATTTGTTGAATTTTTTTTTTGGTTCGACGAATGTAATGTGTTTGATTTGCTTTTGATACTTTGCGAGCGCTTCATTGGTGAGGAGGATTAATATATCTTTGCGCTCGATTATATTTGAAATCAGCAAACAGTCAGTAAAATATCCTAAAATTATATTGACCTGAAAAAAGGAAGATCTAACGAATCTCTGTCGATAATTTCCCATATTTACGTGCTACAATCTCAATCACCCTTCACATCTAAATCGATTAACTCCAAAAGCAAAAAGTGGAAAACTCTGGGGAAATTACCCATCTATGATTTAAAAGCTCACTTTAAAATAAAAACTCAAGCGCATTTTGTTAAAGTCTATTACTCTCACGTAAAATTAAGGGTTAAGCTTTTATCACGTGTTTTATTATTAAGCTTCAGAAATTTTTAAAAATAGACTTAATCGAATTGACCTGTGAACGGCTCATTTATTGTACAGACCTTAGAGAAAGGTTCAAGGAAAACTCAATTGATAAGTTTACATTTATTTACAAAAACTGAATTGATTGAATATTGAAAACCTTGAAAATTTAGTCTGTAAATTTATTAATTCACACAATATTTTTCTTTTCTTATTGCAACACTATTAATACTGTGCAGGAGGCGAAAAGTTTGGCATACTCGTATTTTTGTAGAAAACGAACTTTAGTTTTGTAGCCTTTATAGGGTTCCGCATCTCAAAAGTAAAAAATCCTTGTAGGATCACTTCTTTGTTCGTCTGTCTGTCTATCAAGAAATAAACTTCAAATACTTAGATTACTTTGAAGATTGTAAAAAAATCAAGTTTCTAAGTCAACGCAATCAAAAACTATGGCCATTTATACCGCATATTTTGACACTCGTAAATAAATCAAAACCCATAGGGTACTTCCCGTTGATCTAGAATCATGAAATTTGGCAGTAAGCACAAGTAAAGGAAAAAATCCGAAAATTATGTGTGGCGTATATCGATGTATAGGAGAACATTTTTTTATATAAATAAGTCAAAATGATAGACTCACTACGTGATACATTTATTCAATTTAAATATTAAGTACTCAAGGAGCTAGTTCTACTCGCACTAGTTCGTCTTTTTTCTTTTCACAGAAGATGTGCCTATTCTCTGATTCCTGATTCTATTTCTTGTTTATATATGAATAATAAAAAAGTTACAAGGTGATTTATAATAAAATTAATAGAAAGCTTAACGTACGGTTATTTTGTACAGGGTACGTTAGAGGAGGAATCTTGTGTGGTAGCAAACATGTTTTTCTGTAGATGTGGCAAACTACAGTATAAGATAATCGAATATTTTATTATATGTATGATCAATTACATAAAACGCGTCACATTTAATCGTCCGAAAATATATCGATAGAATGAAAATAATCGATTAATCGATTATTAATTAAAAGAGAAATTATGTTATGATGATTATTCGATTAATCATTGCCATTTCAACTCAATTGAGACACCCTGTAGTTCACATTGTATTTTCTCTCATGTGGATAACGTTTTTTAATAAGATAATTTATATGAATTTTTACGACTGTGAGCACAAATTTAAAATTTATAGAAATATGAATAAATCGGACATAGAGATTAATGAGAGAGGCCTCTTTGTCCAATTGGACGTTCATTTTTACAGCGAAAGTCTGTGGCATGGCAAATTGCGTGCCGCAGCCGCCATTGGAACGATTATTTCCAGCGCATTTCTGAGGAGTGCCGGTGCACTGCCCTGCAGACTGCTGCCCATCCTCCGAGGAGCTCCAGAAAAACTCCTATCAATTTTCCCTGGCTGCAAAGGGCACGGACGCGCTCGTCGCGCTCCACCACAACAAAGCCCCGGTCGCAGGCGACGGGTTCGATGCATCGAAGCGGCCAGGAGCAACAGCCCAACTCGTTTTCAGTTCAAGTTTTGTCTAGACGCGGGCGGGCGGGCGGTCGGCTACGGCCGCTGAACTATCGCAAATTATGCAGATTCCCTTTGAGACTTAAGTGCCCGGGATATTCAATGACCCCGGACCCAGCCGCCGACCAGACAAAGCGGACGGGATCAATTTTGGGGCGGCGGCGGCAGCAGCGGCGGAGCGCCAGACGAACAAATCAACTCATCTGCGGGTTGCGTTGCGGCCATCGCGGACCTTTTCTTTGTCTGGCGAGGTGTAAGATTTGCGCCTTCCTCCAAAAGATGGAAAACGGTCCGGACCAGGCGAATAGGTTTTCGACCCCTGACTCTTGGTTTGTTTACATTTTTGAGAAGATATCGGTGCAAAAAATGAAAACAAAACCAGCTGATCAAGTTTTATATACTTCGCATTTGGCACACACACCTGCGCACACGGTCGAAAGCAGTCGCCTGAGGCTGGTATATAACGGAGCAGATTGACATTTCAGAGGTATATATAAGCAACTGCGGGTTATTTTCATTTTTCTTACAGTCAGCGGCGAAATATTTGTTGCCATGCTTATTTTTATGGTTTTAGTCATTAATTATTTAGAAATCTTTTGATGACTGAAACTGATTTCTTCTTATGTTAATGTTTTATTTGAACATGAATTGAGTCAACCCAGAAAATTTCCAAAACTTTGTGCGATACTAAAGCAATTTATGCATTTTTGAGAATTTGCATTGTACTTCTAAACTAATTGATGTATTTTGATGCGGTTTGCACTTTCATTTAAAGAATCTCTTCAGAAAGGTTTAGGCGTACACAATGCATTCATATTCAATGGATAGGATAGTAGAGAAATGTTGACGTTTTATACCAAGTCGTGAAAAACCGCTTTTAGGGCGCTTGGATGGTCTACGCTGACCAAACAAGATGTATGTTGATTACCTTAAGCATTTAGCTTACATCAAATTTGTTCTGTACACCATTATCATTTAAACGAATATCTTATAAGATATCATCATCAGATAGAAATTGCCTACAACAAAACTAATTGCATGCCTATCAAACCCACAATAACATCGCAATCTATACAACAATGTCTACAATTCAAAACAAAGTTTTTAAATTCAAGAATGCAGCTTATTTTCATTTTTATTCAAACGAATAATTCACGATTTCCATTCTTTTAAGAATTATGAATTAAACAAATTAAATTCCCATCTAAAAAGAATATGTTTTGCGAAAATAAAGCATTCTTTTAACTGCATTTATCTGGAATATTTAGCATTCGTTGAAACCCTTCGTAAATTCCGTCACATTTACCTGAATTCACTTAAATTTATTTGATTTCCATAAATTCTTTTGCATTTCGTTTGTAAAAGTAGTAAAGTGTGTTTAGCAATTTACAAGTATTTAACCTTTTGCACTCAAAGGTTTCTTTTTCATTAATATTACCAGCAACTCGAAGCAATTCCATTGGAGTATAATTTCACATACAAGGGAATGATATGCGCATAAAAATAAAAATGAAGTTACTACGATTTTTTTTTTTTTGCGCCCTTATGAACTGAAAATAATTTGCCTTGTCTCTATAGCCCTCGAGTTTAGAGGCAAATTTTAAATGGTTCGGCTTCTGAGTCCTCGAGTGCAAAGGGTTAATTAAGCAGTCCCAATCGGACCAATATGTATTAAGTAAGTGATACCCCTTGACCCTGGGATGGTAAATAATTCCAAAGGCAATGATAAGTAACACTTTATTTACTTACAGGAAAGTAAGTGCTGTAGAAAGCACTTACATATGTTGTCAATAGTGAAGGCTTCATAGTCGTTCTCTAAAATGTTTTTTTATTATTCGCAATTTGTCACATTGTTTTCCTTTCCAATTTAGAAAATAATTATCAATCAGATAATATAGTTGAACTACGTGACGGTTTGTAAAATTCAATTCAATCAAAAAATATGCTATCTCATCTGAACTAGATAGGAAAATGAAGAAAACACAGTTAATATTCAATTAATGGCAAAATAACAATAAACCTTCCTGATGCCATTGCCAATTTATGAGTAATGATTATCGGGAATGTTAAGAGAAGATCGCTCAGATGGACGGAATAAAACGAAGGAGATAATAAAAGGTAGTTCATTACAAAAGTAACAGTTTAGAAGTTAGGTGGGAATGAGCGCAATTTTTGGATGTATATCAACAAACTCCTTTCTTACTTCTAAGCCATTACAATTGTAAAGGGTTATTTTTTACACGAGAATTCATTACAGGCCTCTCGTCTGGTCCTAAACCTTCTATTAGGTATGAGAAAAAGAAAGTTTCATTTAACAGATGGCGTAACTCCCACTTTATGTATAAATCGATTCAGAATGCACTATCTGCCAATAAGTTAAAATGCTTACAACATTTATTTTTGTTCGATTGAAAAAGGGTAGTTTTGTGAGAAGTAATCGACAGGAAGTTTTGTTATATGTATATAATTTTATAATTTAAAGAAAGCCAGTGCTGAAAGTCATCGTTTACTTGTAACATGTTAACATAACATACTTTTTCTGATGATATGTACAGAAGATAAGTTCAGACAATTTAAAGAAGGTATTTTTGGTGTTGAAGACATGAAGGTAGACCGAAAGAGTTTAAAAATGAACAATTAGAAGCATTACTAAATGAAGATTCAGCCAAATTCAAGCAGTATTTGCAGCAGCATTAAATGTTGAACGATCAATTGTTAAAAAACGATTACAAGTAATGGGACTTCTTTAATAGTAAGGAAATTGGGTACCACATGAATTAACCGAAAGGCAACAAGAAAAGCGAAAGACCATTTGTAAAATGCTGCTGCAAAGACAACAAAGAAAGGGTTTTTACATAAAATTGTTACAGGAGATGAAAAGTGGATTCGCTATGAGAATTATAAACGTAAAAAAGCTTGGTCCATCGCAGTAGCATCCATTGTGACAAGGTTTTGCTATGTATCTGTTGTATATTAAAGGTGTTGTATATCATGAGTTGCTGAAACCTTCTGAAACTATTACTGACGATTGTAAGTTATCCGGTTAAAGTGAGCTAATGCAAAAAAATCTGAATGGAAGAATCGGCACGACAATATAATTCCGTAACACATATTGCTGAATCGATTAAAAACTACTTAGAAGGGCAGAACTGAAAAGCGTTCTAGCACCCGCCGTATTCACCAGACATTGCTTCTTCAAATTACTATCTTTTCCGGTTGATGAACAGTTCCATTATTATGAAAATATCCGGTATTGTCTTCATAATTAGATCGCCTCCAAGGGCAAAAGCTTCTTGAGGGATGAAATCCGAAAATTGTGTGAGAGAAGGGCAAAAGTCGTATCCAAACACGAATTTCACTCGAAATTACTCTAAGAAGGTATTCTTTTAATTCGCGATACTTTTTACCACCTTTTCGAACAAAGTATATTAAATTTTAAATCCAAACAAAGCAACAAAGTACATTAAATTTTAAATCCAACTCAGTAGAAAAAACAAGCCCCAGACCAATTGCAAAGTATGATATACTCGCTCGACTTTTGTGAGGTCAAATGTCTTACATATAATGCACAAAAGAACAGATATACTTTAATTTAAATTTCCAAATTTACGATACCCACCCTTATGATGTTAAAATTTATTAAAGGTCAGGTGTTGGTTACAAAGCAATTTTTAAATTTTTCCTTATCCTGCTCAGTGGCAACGCGTAGTACTCGAAAATATTTATGTGCACAAAGAAGAATGCATTTTATTCTGAAAACCAGATCTTTTCCCAATAATTGTTCCCGAAACTGGTCTCACCTCTCTCTATTGGATTGTAATTTCAGAAATTTTTTTCCCAATTATGGCGACGTGCGATTATCTGGCTCACAGCTTCGCTTAGTGGAGAATTTATGCTCTAAGGTCAGACAGAACGAAATAGAAAAACATTTCTTTATACATTTGTTTTCGATACCCTAAAAAGACGACATTGCGGATTTTATCGGCTTTCACGCATTTATCATACAATTCAATATCACGTTTTGTTTGTAAAGTGTTCTTTCGAATCAAACTCTGTTGAGCTTAACTAAAGGTTGATATTTAATAAATAAATTATGGACTGTGTGCTAAACTAATTATTTTTCTCGTTATTTTGAGTTTGCGCCTTGTAAAAATACAATTCTCCAAAGTTAAAGTAAATTTTATAGAAAAAAGGCATTTCCGCGGTAAGATAGACTTTAAAACATGAAAAAACTGAACTTGTAGAAAGAATGGGGATTTTGATCAAATTTTATTTGTGTATTAATGACGTCAGCCGATTTTGGAAATGCAAACAATTGGCGGTAAAGGTCTGAATTTTCTTCTGTACCTTTATTGTGGACACGATAACTTCCATATTTCACTATCTACTTCGATAAAATTTTGCATTCATTGATTCAAAATTTAAAGATATTTGAAAATTGGAACATTGGTTACAGAGTGGTGAATGTTTTTCCTTCTGCATTTGATTAATTAATATTTGCCGTACAGATAAGCACGCATTCGTGTTTTAATTTAATACAAAAATTAATTAAAAACAACTTTTATGACATATACGTGTAATTAAAACTGATTAAAAGGAAAATGCTAGTGCACTAAGCTGAATTTCTTAAATTCTTTCTGAAATGTTTTTTTCATTTTCAATTTTTGGGCGGAGGTAAAGTAAATTATTTTTCTTATATTTACAGGACTTTATGAGAAATAAGTGTAAATTTGTGCTACATAAGCAAAATTTTGCGTTTTTTTAAGTTTAGTTAACTATTTTCACTAGAAAATTAGTGAAATTGGCGGACTCGGAAAAATATCAACTTTTTATAATTTAAGTTAATATTTTTTAAAATTAGATGTTGCTTCCCAACAAATTTTCATATTCCCCAGTTTTGAGTTGAAAGATTCATTTCTTTTAAAAAATTCATTAAATTCTGAGAAGGTTTTATAAATCTAACTTAAGCCAAATTATTTTGCGATTCTTCTCCAGGCATTATAAAAAATAATCAATATCGCAGGACATGCAGCTACCGAGGAAAATTCGCTCAGTTCCAAAAATAATCTGAAAAGAATTGGCTCCTCCCTGTCCCCCAATTTCTACGCCGACTGTAGAACGAGGCTCGTCAGACAGTTATGCTTATTTACCGGCCCAGCTGGTTGGTCATGTGGGTAAAAATAAATACGAAATCGGAAAAGTATAAGAGCAAAAAACGCGAACAGAGCAGAACAAAGCGACCGAGTGCATTCCTCTCTTTCTTATTTCATCGCTCATCACGACGGCGCGCTTCGGTGTGAGTGTGTGTGTGTGTGGGTCTCCCCTTAGAGTAAATAAGCAGCGAACGGCTGGCCCCGCAGGGGAACACTAGCCACATAAGAAAAAATATCGAACAACTGTGAACAACGGAAAACGTCGATCAGACGAAGATTGGACACGGTTGTGTACAGGACAGTTCCGAGCGTTCGCAGCAAGTGCAGTTTTGTGCAGCAAGGATTATCAGTGGACAGTGGGGAGCTCCTCGGGCGGCTCTCGGTCAGTACAGCAGACCAGGCGGACTTTGAGATTTGATCGGGGAAGCGAGAACTTAGGATCTGTTCTGTTCGTCTTGTGATTTTCATTGATGATTCCGTGACTTTAGCGGTGTAAAGTGCATCGAGGACTCTAGTAACCCCCAGTGTTCTTATATAAATGACTTTCCGACGAAAAAAAGAAGACAGTACAGTAAGCTTTTAAGGCGACAACGGCAATTTCTTTCTTTTGAACTGTGGTGGCAGGCGTGTGTGCGTGAAGAGGAAAATTTTCTAACTGAGGCTCTTTCGATCCGTTTTGTTGCCGGATTAGGCGACGCGATCGCGGCCCCTTCGCCCCCGCAGTTAGCCAGGAAGGCCCGGAAATATGCGCAGAACGAACTCGAGGGAGTCAAATCAATGGAAGAAAATGTTCTTCGATGAACTTTGTTGATTTTAACAGATTGGCACACACACGTGTGGTGGCCAGCGAGCGATTGTGTGTGTGCGCCTCTAGTGTAATCGTCCCTCCGCGGTTCGGGGCCGTGCAGTAAATTTTATTACCGATAATTCGCCACCTAAAGCGATTCATTTGGAATTTGGTACGATAATTAGCATTTATGGCAGGGTAGCGGAACAAGAGCCGTTTATGTCGTCCGCTACAATTTCCAATTTGACATCGCAGCTGCTGTGCCTGTGTTCGAGCGCAATGCGTCCGTATTTGCTGTAGGTGTAGGCGCGTGCGATAGTGTGTTGTGTCGAATCGTCGGCCCAAAACGTCACTTGTAATTTTCATTTTACTTATTTTTTTTTTTTTTTAACTTTTTCGAAATTCACTGCGGTGTGTGAAATCAGGAGACGGAAAGAAGAGTGACTGCGAGGAGTGCGGACTGCTGAAAAAGACTTTGATGAGACTCCGCGGAAAAAAAGAAGGTAAGTCGCAGAGTTAACTCGCCAGAGCCCCGCTAATGGCGAAGAAAACTGTTCAAATGCAGGGCAGACGAACATCCGCAAATTGTGAACGGGCTTTTTTTTGTTTACTGTTTTCTCCCGTATTGCCAGTGATGTCATAAAAACCGTCGCAGTGGGGCCGACCAACACAAAGGTGTCAGCTGATTAAATGTCGAAAGTTAATAACAAACCAATTTCTGGGATGTAATCACTTGTTTTGCTGGCGTTTCTGTCTTTATCTCCGGAATGCAATGCGTTGTGTAAAGTGAATTGAGCTCGGCTACTTTCTTATCTTCACCTTTTTAGGGCTCGACCGTCTCCGTTCGCTCTGTGAAAAGTTTGGCAGGCAAAATGAATCCTCTACACCCGATCCCTGTCCCGCACTTTGTTTCTTGGGATTGGATTGAATCAAGGTCTCTGCTATTTAGGGAATTTTCTTGTCCGACTTCGAATTCAGATTTAAAGCAGGAGGTGGGAGGCGTGTTATTTCGGGACGGCCTGAGGGAGTCGCACTGAAATGAGTTTTCTTATCTTTTTCGTTCCGCACAAAAAGATAAACCCAGAGGCAGAGCAACCTAACAATTAAATTTTAGAGGTTCTTCAATTTATGCTCACGGTCGTACCTTCGGCACAAAGAAAGAAGCAGTTGGCGGTAGAGATCTTAAACTTGCTTTTTGAAAGGGTCATGGGATGAGAAATTTATTAATATGTAAATGAAATTATCTAAAGGTTAAAGCCAAGCTTTTTTTTATTATATTAATTATTTTCAACGGTATTCAATTATTTTTATTATTCTCTAATGAATTATTAAAAATTTATAAAGCTTTAAATCCCAAGGGGGATATGAAATTAAATGCAGCTATGTATTATACCTAATACTCTTTTTTTTCAATAGTTTTTATTTATTTATTTAAATTTTTTTTTACTATTAACCCCTTGGGCTATTTGGGACGTTTTTACAGGACTATGGAATTGATCCCTAACTAAAAGTTTGATCTAAAATAGCAAATTTATGTAAAATTGTAATATTGTAGTGTCCCGGTCGGGAGACAAGTCAGGGAGCAGCCACTTAGGGCTAGGACTCCTCTTGGAGCAGCTTCGGGAGCTTAGGCTCTGGGTGATGCGGATTGGAGTTGCTTATTAGCACGGCTCCAATACGCAAGTAAGAGACTTGGAGTTGCTTTACAGCACGGCTCCTAAGTGACTTGATGAGGGTGGAGTAGCTTATCAGCACGGCTCCAAAGTGAATAGTCCCAGTTGGTTTTCCAAACTCCGACTTTATTGAATTTGGTTTACTATTTATACTAATCTTTCTTACATCTACACAAATCAATAATTAATAATTCTACCCTACACAAAGACCCGATTCACCCATTAATATATCAGCATTGAAATTATAGACAGAACTGAATGCATTAGAACAATACGCAATAGGTTAATGCTGACCATAAGAAGTTCTGTGGTAAGGAATAATTAAGAAACATCTTAATCTGAGAGACATGCCAAGGAGATAAATATTATACAAAGTTAATAAGTTCGTTGAGCAAATTTTGCAACAAAGAGTATCTCTAACAAATGTAGCTGTAATTTTTCTCCGTACTACAGAATTTAAACTAAAAATTAAAATTTCCCATTGCAATCGCGTAGCCGATAAGACAAGAGAAATTTTCTTAATTTATAACATTTTGTTGAATGCAAACTAATTAAAAATAATACTACTTTCAAAGTGAAAGAATCCTGAAGATAAGTAGAATTACGTTTTGTAAAACCTAGTATTTTAAAGGCTTTGGTACAAATATAGTTCGTAAGGTGGCAATTAACCAATTTAGAATCACATAATACCTTAAGATCCATAATCTCCCTGGCAACGATCCGACACAGGTTCCAGGATCCAGGCTCTACAAGCAATGAAGAGTGAGCAAGTGTATTATTGCGGTGCAAAAAAAATGAATTGTTTCGCCACAAAATAATCGCCGGTATTACATGTAACACATGTAATTTCTTTAACAGTTGGCAGCAGAAAAAACATCCAATTTGGCTAATAATGTAATTCCAGATACTTTTCAGATATTGTTTGTCAATACAACAATTACAAAATTCTCTTTACGTTTTGAACACACTTTGTGTACTTCACTGAAGTATGAAAAATCATAATTGGTCACTTATTACTCGTTTCATTATTTGGTCAATGATAGAAAATGTCCAAGGCCATTTGAAATTGTTGGCACTTCAAGATAATTTGCATCCGATATGCAACATAACCTCAATTCATTCATTCATAAAAATGAGATCGACCTCTGAAATTTCGATCGATTTGATTTGACTGGAATTTAGGTTTGGAGATCGACATAATTTTTATATTCACAGAGTTTGAGTTGTAATTTTGAGTTTAGTTTAGAAATTTTTAAATTTCTCAAGATCAAAATATCGATTGATCCCACAACTTTTGGGTTATTTTTTGTTTGTTTACGGAAACACAATTAATAACTGTTAGCAATCAAAGAGAAATTTCATATCAATCACGCCATTCAGTTGTTTGCTACTTAAGCGTTGCCACAACAATTAATTAAAATCTAAAAAATTGTGAATTTTCAAAGGCCCAGATATATGGCCCTATTGGAAATATGAAAAGTGAGGTTACGAAAATTCGCACTATCATAACGTCTTACTTTGTATGGTGTCCCTTCACGAACACGAAATTACTTTTACATAAATTGCGCATTTTACATATAAAGCTCAATTTCACTATGATAAAAATTCATAATTTGAGCTTTTGAGTTATTAAAAGAATTCTCGATAATTTTAACACTTTGCACTTGATTAGTTTTTTCGCCAACGTAAATTTATATACTGTTGTGGCGAATGCGAATCACCTCTCCAGTACAAAGAGTTAAGATCAATCAATCTCAGTTGAGATTTAAATTAATATTATGAATATCAAATTGAGTCTCAGTTAAGGGGTATATTTAAGTCCTATTTTTTGAAATTTTGTTTCTAAATGTTTGAATGTAAATGCGATGTTTATCTCAAAAATGGAGATAAATTTTTATTTTTCAATTTTATGAATGCGACCCATTATAACATAAAAATCATGAGAACCGCACATTATTTAAATAAAATAACTTCGGTACACTGATATTTGTCATTAAATTTGCTGAAGAAAACTTTTTCAGTAATTGGCAATTATTCAATTTTGTGTAAAGTTAGGCAATGGGATCTCAATAAAATTAAAACCACCGGGTTAAAGTTGATGATTCCTTGATATTGCACAATTTTATTGTACAATCTCGTTTCAAATTTGAAGATATCGTATAATTGAAATTTTCTGAGGCTTATTTAGGCTTAATTTAATAACAAAAAGTAAATTGCGGAAATACCATTGTGTGGGTATTCTCCGCAATCTGTATTTGCTAAAATTATTATTATCAAATCAAGATTAATTATAGTCTCAATGTTATACATATCTTGCCAATTTTCGAGGTTTTTCTTAACGTTAGTAGAATTTATTTAAACGGTATGATGAAAACAAGCTTTGTTAACGAAGTTCGTTCCACAATTACCTTTTTGACCTCAAATTGGATTGGTTTGAATTGTCTTTGCTCAGTTTGTATGTAAAGCTGGGTAAATAATAAAAACATTGAAGGCTTAAAGCCACCGCAACAGACCAAGGATTACATTGACGAATTGATTTGGTGGTGTGTGTGTGGTGGTTTGTTGACAGTTAATGGAATACAAGGAAAGTATTCAACCAAGAAGCATTTTTTACAAGTTTTACTGAGTATTTTAATATTTTCCTTGACCGAAATGTTTCATTGTTTGATTTTCTGTTTTAAAAAATATTTTATTAAATAGATTTTGAAACTGTTGTGAGTATCGGATATTAAAAAAAATAATATTTAGAATAGAAGTTACGGAACTGAAACCAACTTTAGTTATATTTTCAATAGATCTAACAGTTCCCAAGTGACATTGTGACGTAATTTTTTTCATAATAAGTACAACAATATATCGGCTTTACGTGGTATGAAATCAAATAATTTTTTCAACGTAATCTCCTTTAAAGGAGATAAACTTCCAAGGTCACTGCCATCTCCGAAAAATACAATTTGTTTGTTAGGTATCAGAAAGAAATCGCAGGGAGCCAGTTCGGGCGAGTATTGTCAATGCCGTAGCAATTTGGTCGTGAATGAGTGAATGAGTGAGCTTGTGCGCTATCGTGCACAATACATTTTTTTTATCCAATAGGCCGTGTGCCTTTCAATTTCTCATCGAATTGGTCCAATAATTCACTGTTGTACTACCCCATGATCGTGCTTCCTTTTTCCGAAAAGTTCATGAGAATTATTCCTTCGAATTCCGTTTTTACCTTCTTCGGTGCAGATTCTCTTTTCTTTTTTCGCATGTTTTTCCATAAAAATTTCCTCATTTTCTATTGTTTCGAAAAACGCCAAACACGTTTAATGGTTGACAAATCAAAACTAGCCTAACTAACTTAACTCAAGCGGGTATGAAATGTTGTATGGCTTGTAGTACACGATCATAATGTTAACTTCCCTCAGCAACGCCAATTGTCTTCAAATACGAAATTTAGAGATGAGATTTATTTCTTTTCTTGATAAATCGAGGGGGCCGTATTCCGAGCATGGAATGCTCACAAAATTATTTTCGTTTGTGCGTTGTTTAAAATCTAATATATTACGCAATAGATATTTTATTGTAAGCCATTTAATCCCGAATGCGTAAATTAGTAAATTTCCATCTGTTTGTATATAATTTCAGACAGAATGTAAATGGAAGCTTAATAAATTGAATTTAAACACGTAAAGAATTTGCTTTTGCCAAAACTCTTCTGTAGGTCGTTCAAAGTTGAGGTTCAAACAAAAATCTACATAATTTCGAAAGTCTTCTCGTCAAGAAAAATGTGTGGCTTTGGTCGGCCGAGATTTATTTTTGTTTTAACCCATAAAATCATAGCTTTAGCCCTGCTTACGATTGTGAAGCGAGTCTTCCTGTTTTTAAAGGCCGCGACACACGGGGCGCGTAATGTGATGAATATATTACGAAGGTTTTCTCCGTTTTCGATGGTTTTTGACCTCATTTTAGGTCATCGGTTGGCACATTTGGGTTCCTTAAGTTTTAATTCAAATGTGGAGTTGTGGTGACATCGGTTCGCAATTAAAAACTACTTGCGTGAGCTGGACAGTTTAGAATCGTGCAAGACAAAATAGGCGTGCGTCAAACAAGCAAGACATTTTGAGGCACCCATGTCGCGCTGGCTCAGAGCCATTAAGCGTCTTTTTCCCCTCAATATATTTTTCATGTGCGCGTATTTTTAATAGCAGTGCTTGGTTGCGGCACAAAGAGAACAGTCTTGCCGGAGTCCACGTCACCCCGCCAGAATTGAACAACGCAATCAGTTGTACGCAAAAAAATGTGACTTGTTTGGCGAGCATACGTCGCCGGGTGTGCACATGCTGCGGCGGGGAGAAATCTGCCGCACTATGCTTTTATTATTTGCGCGATTCGCTAGCGATTTTATGTCTTTCTCGCGCTGAGCCAGGTTATCAGCCCAAGGTCGGGCTTTTATATCTTAAAATGTTCCCTTACTTGCGCTCATTCCTCTCACAAAATTTCGAAATTTCCTCTACTTCTCTACTTTATTAAATTAGATAAATGTGAGGGAGCTGCGGGCAATTAGCGCCACGATTTCAAGGCTGTGCAGGGCGATTTCACTCGGTCCCTCTGTATTCTGCGATTGTATTAAACTGGATTGATTATTTTCAGTAGCTGCCGGGAATGTAAACAGAGTTTTTTTCCACTATTCACAAGCCAAGTGGAGACTAAAAGTATGCAGCTCATTAATATGAATCGAATCAAACGAAATTGAATTTTATATCCCGTCGCGCGAACCGAGTGCAGCGCTAGTTTTATAATCTATTTATATTTTTGGGTTCCGATTCGATTGCGATTCGAAAATTCATTTATTTAGGTGAACTGATTTAAATTATAATAGCACCATCACCGTTCAAGTTTTATTTATCCAAATTTAGTCTAAGGATTGCGAAAATTAATAGTCAATAATCGTTGTTGCGAAATCGCAGCACTATTTTACTCAATTCAACAGCATTTAGCTTAAAATTAAATGTTTGAATTATTTTATATCTAAATTTAGTGCGCAATTGTTTCTGCTTCTGTGTGAATTGTGGCACCGTACCAGTCCAGAAATGTTATAATGGATGGGGCGAAATTGTAATGCATTACTTCCATTACCATCGATTACTTTTTAGACTACATAATCGATTAATCGATTGTGAATAAAGTAGGGGTATCGTGCTGGGGTCCTGGAGAAATCAGATTCCCAAAGTCTATATCTATAATACCGTTTTCTTAATACGTATTTTGAAAAAAAAAATATATATATATATATATAAAATGCCGTCCCTATGCAATTTTGAAAGATTTTATAAAGTTAATGACCTCAACAGATTATTTAAGGGTTAAATGAATAAATTTGATCAATGTTGCATTTAATGAAATTCAGATACCAGTTAATTCAAATAATTCGCTTTGTTTTAGCTCACCGTAGAATTCAATGTTAGATCCATTATCATAAACAATTTATGTATCGGTTACCGTATCTTAGCATTGCTTAGTGTTCCGTTGTACTGTTGACATTCAAATGTAGTTTCAATAATTTATGATAAATGGATGGATCTAAAACCTGAATGAGATATTTTGTTTTGCTGAGCTTGGATTTTCTAGCTTAAATAAGAAATATGGGCTTTTAAAGAAATGATTTTTTATTGATACTGATATTAAAATTAATACTAAGAATAAATTAAAGTTGTATTGCACCTGTTTTTGTAATGGGCACTAAATGTCTTAATTGCATGAATTTATTTTCCTTCGTCTGAATTCATTTACGACAAATTTTTCCATGTTCAGATAAATTAATTAGTTAAATAAAATCGTCCTAATAATCAACTCGCCGGTGGTGATTTAAAAGAGTTGTTTTTAATATAATTTTTATTATTTAAATGAAAATTTTTGGCAAGCACAAGAGAACTGATGAAATCCAAAGATAATCTGGTTTTAATTTATTTACTTTATTTGCCGTAATGTTTTGAATCATTATCGTGCTGAAATGCCTGTGTTAGGTGACGGTCCTAGTTAACTATAACTCCTAAATTTATGTAACTTGAATCTGTATGGTGGTCTTATAATTTAAATTCAGCTTTATAGTTTTATTTAAATTGAATAGGAATGTACAAAATTTTTCACTCAGAAAACCCTTACCTAGTGAATGTTACACGCGAGCAACAATTATTAGCTGGCCACCGGTGTCCTTATCTGTTAATTGCTTTCCATAATTGCGACATTAAGCTAATCGAAGAACCAGTTTCCAACTGTTTTCGTATCGAGCTCATTTTCGCTGAGTGGGAACAGGCCGATAAGCGTCGCATTGAACTGATAGTTTACATTTACACATATATACTCTGATCGTGGGGGGTTGGCGGGAAAGAAGGGCGGGCAGCTAGCTAGCGTCGCAGCCGAGTTCGTTTTATTTTAGTCATCAAGTCCTAGTTTAGATCGCAACATTGTAAACTTTTATATGCTGCCCAAGTTGCGAGTTGAAACATTTCTAAGAGAAAAGAATAAAGCTGAGCCAAATATTTAAATTGCGAGTGGCCCCATTCCTCGGCGTTGTCGCGTATTACAACCTGACACGGCCCCTCCGCACCGTACCACAGCGCGCGTCTACAAAGACGGCGGTGATAAACAAGGGAAGTTACGTCGCCGCGTTGGCACACCGGATAAGTTCACGGGGATGCAGTGGAAATTGTCTGGATGAGCGCGTTCGAGGTTCGTTATCTGTGTCTTCTTGACGTCCCCCCCCCCCTCCACCCTTACTTGACTCACTTCTTCTCACACAGAGCGCGGATCAAAAATTGATAAAAGATGAAAATTTCGACCCATCAGCGAAAACCTCGCCCATGGCGATGACGATTGTCGGTGAGCTATAAATAGAAGGAAGGTTTGAAATTAATAAGACAATTTTCCTGATATTCGTTAGGAGGGTCTTCTTTCAATCATCAAAGGCTAAATGCACCACCAGGCCCCGATGATGCAGGCGTACTCTGCGATGGAGTGGTTTGTTTCCCTTTTCATCTATTTTATTTTTCCCTTTTCTCTGGGCCCTTCAGAGGAAGAGTGGTTTGCCGCTGCCGGTGCTCTGAGGCTCCCTGCACAACGGACTTCGCGTTGGTGCACGTCGCACTGCAGCGCAAGCCACTTCGCGCGACTTTTACGCACACTGGTGCAACTCCTGGGCGGTGAGTGTGTATTTTGTATTTGTGTGAGTATGTTTTTGTATGGAAGTGTGCTGTTGTGCGGTGTCGGTACAGTGACCTCTACCATCGGGTTGAATGCCTCCGAACCTGGGTGAAGTGAATTGGGTTCGGTGGAGGGTTTACCTTGGGCTCCGAAGGTTCCTAGCCTCAGCTACCAGCATTCACATCTACCCTGTTTTTGCACATCAGTGGCGCGTTTTCGCTATCCTTTAGCTAAGAAATCACAAGAGACTTTGCGAGTCCTAGGTATATAAAGCACCTACTATAGCCAGAGGGCTTTCATGATAACAGGGGAAAATTTGTGTTTAATGGAACAATTTCGCACTTTTCGCAAACCAACAAGCTTCTCTGTCATCAAAGCGTCACATTAGTCCTACAGCCAAGGCTTTATTCGTGAAAATTGCTTATTTTGCTTTCTATTTTATTATTTTTAAAATTCTATACGAAAAAAGTAAAAAGAAATTGGTGTCTGCCTGCCTATGCATGACACATTTTTTTCACCTGTAACACATATCTATCGATTTCATCAAACATTGATGAATAACACCGACATTGACTGTCAAAAGTTAATTATTTTGATATATTTACAAATACCTCGAAAAGATACGAGGTAAATTTTCTCATTATTTTCCCCTTTTTAAAATGCTAAAAAAAGAAAACGATGTCAAATTGATTATTATTGTACAGTAACTACAATCTAGAATTTATATTTGCTTTCGTATTGAACCATATTGAATTTCAAAATTTCGAAAGCAGATCCGCAAACAGCATCTCCGAAAACCTCCAAATATTATGTCTGAATTTTAATAAAATCAAAAGCTCTAGACAAAAGATCGGCCGGACAACGTTATATAAAAATATATATAGGATGAAAAAAGTGGTCAAGTGCAGGTAGTTTGCTTTAATTTATAAAATATAACGAATATACCCTACATTGCTTTTATCGAAATTAGTTACATTTGTTTTGTCAATTGTATTGTGACGTGAGAAAATCATTTCGACTTATAAAAGGTTTAAGCTCAAGGAACTGGTAATACGCAGAAACCTTCTGGCAAAGGTGACTCTTTGTGCGACACTCGTTCCTTATTAGTTAGGTCCGTTTCCCCCACGAGGAGCGTGAGCAAAAAAAACTGCTTAATTCCGCCTCAAGTCGTTCGCTGCACGCTCCTTTGTTTCACGAGGAACAGTCGCGGCAGAGTCAAAACGAAAAAAAAAAAATAAAATAACAAAAGCCCGTAAATACTGCGAAGAACCTGTTCCTCCTGGTGCAGTATTTTTGCAATTGTCGGCTCCTCTCCTTGCTCGCTCTCATGTCCCGATTGGGGGGATAATAAAAACTTCTTCCATTTCTGGTTGCGCCGTTACGCGACTGCTCTTCGATTATGCGGTAGGATGAGACGCAGCAGGGGTACGATGGCCACGACTCAATTGACGGAAAGCTCAATGACCAGCATGCGGCTCCCGAAGTCCCCAAGCCGCCCGCAACGGCCTCAGTTGTATTTATTTTTTATTTTTTTTATTTTTTTATTTTTTTTTTAAACGAATTAGTCTAATTTTGTCACCACTGAGTCTGCCGCGCGTTCTTCGCATTAGTGACACACGGCAGACACCACCGACCGAAGGTATTTAAAAATAAGTCGAAGTTCAGTGATGCTTAATAAATCAGTATGTTTAATTTTGTACCTCAGATATAAAATGATGCCCAGAAAACAGAAAAGCTACTCGTGTGAAAGCACCTGCTAGAAAATGATTAATTCTGTTCCTCCGTTCTGGCTTTTGACACTTTCAAAACCCGTGTCTAATGACCATTTTTGTTCCGTTGCATAGTACTCTAAAATCCCAAAAAGCTGGTCAAAATATGAAAATGTAACGAACATTTGTATATAGGGATTTTTGAGGTTGCTGATAACGAATTTGAAGCTATTTAAAATGGCGGGTACAATATGACGGACAACATTTTTTTCAAAATGTTTCAATCCAATCCATATGAATTTCATTAAATCAGGGTCGCTGAATACGCCTTCGAAATTAAAATGTATAGATGTTTGCTAAAACAAATACAAAGGAACGTTTATTAATTGTATTATATGTATTATTAGAAATTGCAATATTATAATATATTTATTATTTTGATAATAGCAATACTGCTTTTTTCACTTAAATTATTTTCATTATTAATTCTACGCACGTATATTTTATATACCTATTCCTCTTTAAAAATTCTTCATTTGCCACGCTGAACGGCCCTCTTTAAATGACTTCCCCTTTCGCAAGTCTAACAAAGTGCAATAACAATCAATTTATTGACATACAGTCAATCTACGACTATGTTTTTTTTCGGCACAACTACTATATTACTTCTGAACGTTTTATCTGAACTCAAAATCCAAGTTTATTATGTAAGTATTATCACTCTGAACGAAGGATTAGCTAAAATTTGAATTTATAAAATTCTAACGGGCTCTATATACTCCCTTGATCACGGGCAAAAAATGATTTTCTAATAGTAAGAAAACTGGCTTCTTACTTTTGTACTGAGTGGCAAATAATTCTACAATAATTTTCGAAGCTTTTAACCGATCTTCTAAATATTGCTTTAAAAGATTCTTGTTAAAAACACACACATGATGAATCAGAGAGACGTATTGTAATAACTATCATCTGTCCATTTCGCCTACGTTCGTCCATGTGTGATCGATTTAGGAATTGGTTTATAAAATTTCTTATAAACTGATTCTTGCAACTTTACATGTGAATTATTTAATATTAAGCGAAAATTTACGAATTTATTTTCTAAGATATAAAATATCATGATGTCATATCATGCATGTCATTTATATAAATTGCAATAGTGCTAAAATAATTGGACATATCTCATTGTCGAAGTACTATGGTAAAATCAAATGCAAAATTAATATCGAATGTTATATATATAAAATTTGTAAAATAAATTCTGTACAATGGCTAAAGAAAATAACCTTAGCCTTATGTAAAATTTGCGTAGGCAAACTATTTACCCAATCTAAGGAAGCCTAAACTTGGTATAAAACAACCAAATACAAGGGTAATAAATGATATTTTAGTCAAACTTGTACATGTATGTTTTTTGTCCCTGACTGCATATATAATAAATTATTCATTTTTTAGTTTATAATAGCATAAATATTATAAAATTTGGTTCCAATAATACATTTTTACCTAGTACAATGAGGTAATGAAATCAATCAACATTTTTCAATAAATCAGTACTATGTAAATCCGAGGCAATTGCAATAAAATAAACTGCAATAAATCAAACAAACTAAAACCAATCAAATTGTTGAATTAATTCAATTAAAACCTCCACCTTAAATAATAAATTACACATTTCGATAGCCACGTGCAAATTGATAAGTCATTAGAAAGTTTGTTAATCAGAGCATATGTGTGCACTTGTGTGTACCTCGCTGTAGTACTCTATTATGGCAGTTTTTGATAATTTTCCAGGGTATCAGGTACAAATCTCTGTTTAATTGATTTAAACCATTTAAGGAATAAGTATTGATTGTATGTTTTAGTCCACTTAGCCTGCTCTGCAAAACACACGACTATAGTTTAATTATCAGACGCATTTCTTAATGATCTCATGCGCCAAGCAAATTTTTGTTTGTTTTTAAATAGTAATTATCAATATTTCATCAAATTTTCGATGATGATTTCATAACGAGTTTTTGTTGGTTCCACTTAAAAAATTTAATTCTTTTGACAAACATCTAATAACAATTTGAATTTAATTTTTGTTTTTAAGAAAATCATACACCGAGGCAGTTTAAAAATTCTAAGTCTCTAAATCAAATTTGCGAATTAAATTAAGAGAAGATATTTTCGATACCGATTTGGAAATTGTGGTTTTAAGAATTTGAAACTACACTCGATTTTATGGACACTGTAAAACTTAAAAGAGCTGTATTTTAGTCATTTTCTGCTGAATCTTTCCGATGGGTTTGAGAGTGACGATTTATCTCTTGAGCGAATTTTTTTTTTGAATTTAATGTTGTTTTTAGATGAGGGTTGATCAAGGTTAGCAAAATTTTTATATGATAGCGATAATTTTTGATGTAAACAACAACAAAAATGAAAAAAATGTTTTTCTCGATAAAGCAAGCAACAGATTCCGTAGTGTTGTCTAGGAAGGGCAATTAAATATTTTTGTTCACTTTCATTATCGTTCTGTTTTGATTGAATTGAATAACAAAAATGTACGAATATCAGGAAAAATTAAATTTAAGGCGTTTTCACTTCTGTTTGGTTAAGTGTTAAGTGTTTCGTAAACATTGCTTGCTTTTCTGTGTTTGGATGTTGGCGTTAGTGAAATACAGAGAATGGTACCATAATGATCCATTTAGGCATTGGTAGAATATTAAATCATGAATTTGACCGGAATTTCAACGAGTTGGTTTCTCCACAAGGGCCCTTCACACCTGTCCTCTGTGACACTCTCTGGGATATTTCCATTTTCAGTTGGAATTATGCTAATTAGTTTTGAAATGAACAAAATATATTATGGGCATTTTAAATCACCTCAAAGTGGCATTTTTCGGTTCCAATGCACACGTCTGAAATCGAGCTCCTCCAGCGAATTTCGTAACGTCTTTAATATGTTACGCGTCGAGTGGAACTTGAGTAAAATGGGTCAATCGCTTTCTTAAGATTTCGAAATTGTCGAAAGACAAGAAAAAGACGATTTTCCAGTCGATGGGCTCGTCTTACTTGATCTTTTTTTTCATTTTTCCAATAATTTTTGCGAATGCACTCGATCTGTAGGTTTTCGTTTAAGATTCGAATGATAAACGACGAAATAAAGCGGTCGAAATGGATAAAAACAGGTTCCATAATTAGGATCCCAAGAAATCTGAAGCGCATCCAAAACCAGCAGTGACGTATTTCTTTTTTTTTGTTATCAGAAACCTGATAAAAGCACCCAGCCATGCAGTCAGTGAATTAATTTGTCCATTCGGCAGCTATGGGGTATGGTTAAAAAATCAGTTTTCGCGACAAACGGCGTAAAAAAAAACGCGAAAAATATACTCGCTGTGGCAAGGGGGCTACTTTCACATCGGGGATTTTTTGTGAATTTTTATTTACTAACACCCGGAAAGGATGGACGTGTTATGCAACGTCGCACAGGCTGGGAATTGATAATAAATTGAGTTTTCCATGACGGCAAGATAGTCGCCGCGGACAGGGTGGTTCGTAGCCGCACGAGTCTGGCTGCTGATAAACGCAATATAGTCGTATTTTATTTTCATGCATGTATATAGGGTAAATCTAAAGTAAGTCGCTCTGGTTCCCTCGATTGGGGCTCCGGAATGCCACTGCAGGTACTCCCCAGTGGTATCATAAAGTCCCACTCTCTGCCTTTCGGTGGTATACAAAGTACACTTAAATTGAATGAAAACATGAACACATCCGCCTCGGAGATGGCGCTTTCCGCATTTTCTGTGCACTAGGCATCGCTAATTGGAGACGAGCTCTTCACCAATTACTGCGGTGGGAAAATCGAGTTTTTAGAAGGAAACAAAAATAAAATAAAATATGGTACTGCAGATGAAAAGACATAATCAAATGGACTCTATGTCCCCCCTGCGCTGGATGTTTTATCGCGCAGACTATCATTTATCGCATTTTGTTTTCATAATGAAGAGGGTCAACGTCCGGGAAGAAGTACACCAGGAGCTCGTTCGGAGGCGATTATTCTTTTTGTCGCATATGCTTTGACCGGTGATGAAAAGACATTTGCTCAACAGGTGAAGATTAATAATAAAAGTCAACAAATGGCGCAGGTATTTTGTTTTTATTGAAAACAAAATGATTGCATAACGTAGGAATTACGATGCTATCGTAAAAATATTCATGTATTTACATCCACAGTTCAGTTCAGTTTTTTTTTTGGTTTATAAAGGTTATATTTGATTATTTTTAATTGTAAGATAATAATAAAATTCTCAAATTCAAAAATTTACTGAGTTACAGCAAATTTAGTAAGGCAAAGTAGCGTGGTCAGTATATGATCCTCAGTACTTTCCGTTGAGTTCCAGTCTGGAAATTCAGTTCTTTATTTTATATGAAGAAAAATGCAATGAAAACTTTAAGCGCGTAACGTAACGATTTTTTTCAATCGTATCCCAGCGAGTACTTGAAGACTAATAGACCGGTTGCAACGATTTAACATTTATTTTTTCATCATCATATCGAGGCGAATACTTATGAAATTTTAAATATTTTTTAATAAAATTAGTTTTGAAGTTGAATATGTACTTAGTAAAATATCTTTTATCCAAAGATTTTGAGAATTGTTTGACCTGTCACAGCAAAAAATTGTTTTAATAACTTCTTTTAATACTTTTTTAGAATGCTAAATAAGAACCCAAAAATGTAAAGTTTTTATAACAGAAGATTTTGAAAAAAGCATAATGCTAAAAAGAAAAATAAATCATTTTAATAATTTTTAGAAGTTTCTTAAAAACATTTGGATCAAATGAAAGTTTTCACGAATTTTGAATATATGGCATTAGTGCATATATACATAATAAGAGAGTTTAGTCCTATATATTTTTTTGTATTCGTATCCATTGACTAAACTAGTTTCAAATAAAAGTATTGTCGACTTTCAGGTGTTTAATTGAAAATCCTCATGCATTATATTGGAATGGATTAATGGAATTGAAAAGGAATTCGGAAGCGATTTTAATTCCTTATTTATTGGAATCGTTTTTAAGTGTGTAATACAATTTGAATATGACTTTACTTGTACATTCTTCTCCAAATATCTACGTCCATGCTTGAATAATTAAAATATAGTAGAACGCCGATTATCCGAATTAATTGGGACCGGGGTCGATTCGGATAATCGAAAATTCGGATAATCGGACATAGACTGGTAATAAAGAAAAACGAAATGTCACACATAGAATAAACATGTAGTGTCTTGCCTCTAGCTTTCAACCATAACAGTTGAAATATATCTGGACTCCAGCGAGTTCCAACAAAACAAAAATTACATTACTTACTTATAGTACTTGGTTTTAATTTTTTATATTACGCTTAGGACCGATTCGGATAATTGGCGATTCGGTTAATCGGCGTTCTACTGTACTACAATATAGTTAGTCCAAAATTCAAAGCTGTTAAACAAAAAAATAGATAAAAAAATTGTCTAAAACATTTCAAATCGATTCTAATAAAATGGACATAAAAATTAAGAAGGACATTAAAATTTGTTTTCAATTCAGTGGAATGCATGAGGAATTGCAATTCCAGTGGAATGCATGAGGAATTGTAATTACATGGAATGATCATTACAGGAATTAATTTCGAAAGGATAGATCATCTTACCACTCTGCTATAATATTCACTTACACTGAAACGTAGTAATCTCGGTATAATTTTATTGTTATTCAGATTTAAATTAAACATTTTTAATGCTGTTTAATTTAGAATACAATATTCGGGAAAAGGTATGTGTGCATATATGCGCTTTCTTACTTTATCGGATATAAGGATAATTTTTAAAGTAAAAGAGTTTCTTTTAAAAAAATTTTAAGAGGGTTATTGGATTTTGGTAATGCTTTAAAGTATCGACAGACTTATAACGCACTTTCAACTAATTCTACTAACGTTTACTGGTAGGAAATTAACAAGTATTAGCGAATAATTGTATACTTTAAGTTTAATGAGTAAAATTTTCTTAACTATAGTAAAACTTCCTTTTATCCTTTTTCAATATCGTTTGAACTCTAGCTCTCCTTTTGAATTTTTTAGGAACATATTGTTTTTCGACAGATAATTTTCATACTATTTTGGCAATTACTCGTATATAGTTTCTACTATAGGGTAAAATAAAGAGAAAGTAAGATTTATATAATGAATCAATAATAAATTTACGGCAGGGTTATTAAACTTTTAAAGAGGAGGCAAATTTGCATAATAAAATGATAAAAACATAAAAAGGCGATCTAATTAGTTATAGGCTTTTGTTAGAAAAATTTTACAATTGATTATGCCCGTTGTTGCTAACAATTTTTCATTTCATGCAATTTTTCTAAAAGCCTAGCAAAACCGTTGAGTGAAACGTTACGACATGTTTCGACGTGATCGAACCACACAACGCATTATCACCGACCCGACCACATAATTTCCTTGTTCGTGCCCGTGCGCAGCAACGATAACACGTCACGGCCGCAAAATACCTCACTTCTGCGCTCTGCGGCGTAGGTGCCTCTTCTGCTCGTGCCGTCTGGGTATTTGATTGCGATTTTGGCCCAAAATTGAATCGCTTCCTGGAGTCAGGGGTCATGTTCGTATTTTTAGATCAATTTCTTTTGCTTTACTACAATTTTCATATGCTACAGTAGCGCTTTTATGTTGCAAGAATTGTGCTGCGAGGTGGTACATTCTTTGGCAATGCTCCTTGCATGGCATATTCATGTGAAACGATTTTAAACTAAAAACAGCGAAAAGGCCAAGAGGTGTTTTGTATTTCAATTTGTACCATTAACCTGATTTTATTAATTAGATCGAGTCAATTTTTTCTATTTAATTTTAATAGCTTAAATATGTTTGTATTTAATTGCTGGCATAAAGATTCACAGCGTCTTAAGGAAACCATAAAAAACTACCATAAACTTAATGGGGTTTCAATAGTTTAGTCCTCTCGTTAATATACCTTCGCTTTCTATATATTAAGCTAAACTTAGATCAATGTGTACTTAATGAATTTTCTTTTTCTATACTTTGATCTCTTTCAATATCATCTGATTTCTTTTATTAGATACTTGATCTTTTTTAGTGTTTTGAGAACATATGAAATTGAAATTTAAAGTCGGGTCGAATTAAAAGAAAAACTATTTTAGAAAAGTATTATTTTCTACTATAAATACAATACAAACAAATACAAATATCTACGACATATCTTTATAATATAGGCTATGTAGAAATTCCTAAAAGTAATTGGATCGAACAGTGCAGTCAGTGGTACTCCACTTTTAATTACTAAAAGATTCCTATTTTCAAAGTACTTAAAAAGTGATTCATACATTGATTGCAGTATTTGGTTTGTTTCTTTTTTATATAAATATTCGTATATAGGCCACTTAATCTAATTCTAGAATTTAATATATGTAGCTTAAAATGAATATCGCCAACGAAATTATGCCGAACCTCTATCACTTATGCTAGAATTAATGAAGTTAAAGGTCGAAAAGAGCACCATTTTTGCTGCAATTATTTTTAATAACATAACATTTTGAATCAAACCAAAATGTTTGATTAAAAATTATTATAATTAATCTAATCTTAGAATAATTTGTTGGCATACAGCCTGAATTTCAATTCTTTGATCCAAAATACTTTCATAAGTTTCGTTTTCAAATTAAATTACATATGGAGTGTTAAATTTCTTGCTGTATCTGTCGTTTGAAGATGATGAATTGCCGTAGAAATGGCAGTAGAAATTAGACGGCCTGGTTTTAGTGTTTTCGATAAAATTTCCAATCATGTGCCCATCTACCGAATGAAACTGAGATGTTACCCAACTCTGATATGAATTCAATTTTCCTCACTCGACTGAGTTGGTTTCTTCGAGATTTGTGTTTTTGCCAGTCTGCGTCGCGCCACACCGCACGTTGCATTTGCTAATCGCAGCCCAATGGCCAACGGTGCACAAAGGCGATCAGAAATAGAAGCCGAGCGCTTTGTTGTGCATTCTCAGAATGGCGATGCAAAAATTTTCCAATAAGAGGAAATCGTTCCCCGGATGAAAACGAGCCCGCATTCACCGCGGAAAAAAATCCACGGGCGCAGGCGGATTCATTCTGGTCAGGTCAAATCCAATCAAGTCCGTCTCTGCCCCCGTAACTTGCGGGGGATAGACGGTCAATGGTCAATCGACCGAATAAGTCAATGAGAATGGCAAGACTGGCAGACGGGGGAACAAAGCGCGTCCGAGAGATGGCCTGGCCCCAAACCAGCTGGTTCTGGGGTGCTTTTGGGGCGCTCCTCGGGCTCTTTTCCCGTCCGTAGCTTAATTTGGTGGCGGTGGTCATCACCGAGAGACTTGCGTCTTTGTCGGCGTCTTCAGCCACATCTACGGTGATAGGAGTGCCACCATCACGTCTTGGCGTGTTGGGAAATGTGCCGCAATGTGTTCGTGGTGGCCTTGTACTTTTTATTCAGGAAGAGGTCATCAGCTGGGGAGCTGAACAAAGCTGTTGCTGTCGTAAGCAGGCGTCGCGAATAAATTCGAAGACACGCAATTCAGCTTAATTAAGAATGGTTTGTCTCTAGTTTGCTGGATTGGAAATTGCTAAAATATTTTCTTTCTATTTTCTTAAAGACTAAGGTTAAAGTTTCGAATTAAAATTCTCCCATTATTGATTCATCGCTTATAAGATTCGTGAATTTTTAAAAATAAACACCAAAGGCGTTTACTTGCCAATTAGTAAATTTTCGAAAATCAGTCCCTACACGGATGACTTGTTGCTAAGCAAAAACGAACTTATAATTTAAAGTAAATTGGTTATTAACTAACTGAAAAAAGGAAACGTTTTCTTCTTATTTAGAATTTATAAAATTTTTTAACTAGAATTTTGTTTGATGACTTTTAAATAGATATCAAAGCATTTTTATTTATGTGTTTGGATAGAGTTGAAACTTGAAGTCAAATAACAAACAAGTCGTACATTTGATTGGGCTATTTTTAATTCATTATATTTATAATGATTAAAAGTATGAAAATAAAATTAGTTTTTAATACCTTTATACTCTTATATGGAAAATGAAATAGCTCCGGGATGTTTTGCTAAATGTTCTCTTTATAAATCTAAAAATATAAACTGATAGTCCGTTAAAGTTTAAAAGAAATTGTTCCATTTTAATTTTTATACCACGTTTAAAATCTGTTAATGGAAATTCTTATAGACTAAGTTTCACACATCTACAACTTTATTTTAAAGCTAAAGTATAGAAAACTGTTTTTTTAAAAAAAACTAATGCGCGAAATAGTATTTCTGTTAAGACTTGTTCATGAACAGGTCCGAACTTCCGGTGGTGGCCGCGATGTTTGCAGAGCAAGGTTAATGAAGAGCGCTCAGGTCACTTTTACTTTTCCACTTAATTCCATTCGATTACTTGGCCCAGAGGGGGCAGAGATGCAGCGGAAAACTTTTTACTCGTTGAAGGTACACCGATTCAAGATTTATTTACCTTGAGTCAATCCCATTCACCTTCTGAGAACGTAATAAATCTGGTTAGCAAGGTATCATTACCTGATGACGCTGCGTAAAATTAGAAGTCTACGCGGCTTGGAAAAACACTTCAACAAATTACCAGGCGCGCATCTGGTGGCGAGCGCATTTCAAATTATGGTATGCCACAAGGTGCGCATTTAGGCTCTCATTCCTTGTCCTAGGATTGAACAATGGTCACTCTACCTCCTTCCTAGGATGGTTCTGCGGAAACTTGTGCGTCACTAGAAAATATATCGATTTCCCCCCGAGAGTTGTAGTAATTAAGGCAATTGTGATGAAATTCACTTTTTTCCTCGTTTTAATTACTTTCCTGGCCCTGCCCACGTCAAGAGCTTCCTAGCGAATTTCTATATACATTGAGAAAATTAATCATAAACGGCGAATGCCGTGGCAATTTTTACTTAAATGTTGAACTTCTGTGGGTTAATTTAGATGAATCATAGACAAGGGAATAAAAAGAGAACTGGCGAAAGGCTTATACCTCTGAGAGAAATTTCCTAAATGGTCCTCCTTAAGGTGGGGACGGAACTCATTTGAATTGAGTGTGGTTTTTGCCGTACCTTAGAGTACCTGAACCGGTTTCTTGTCTTTCAAACAAAGTTGCATTTTTTCCTTATTTACATTCTAAGAAATTTAAATTAATTTAAGTTACTTACCAGTTGTTGTGGTTCGAACAAAACATGACGACAATTCTTACCGCTTTACTTATTACTTTGATAAAATTTATAAATTTTTTGGTCTAAGGACAAGATTTTTACGCTACCATCCCATAGGATTTGAGATGAAATCACCTTCGATTAGGGATTAAGCTACTTCCTTACCCTGCATTATGTTAAGCAAAGCTAATCCTTTCATGACGTAAAAAAAAAAGGAAAGTCCCTGCTATTTGCGTTAGGGGAAATATTTTGTTGCTACGGTTTCCTAATGAGCTCCTGATGATACTTAATATCCTGGCTTTGGGGAGAAGCAAATAAATCGTTGAACTTCTGAAAGGCAATTGGCCAAGTGGAGCATTTCTTTGATATATTGTAGTAAAAGCTTTCGGATTAGTTTGCAAAAATGTTTTAAGAGGGATAAGGATTGCTTTCCAAAGTGGTGTATATTGGGAATTTAGGACGTAAGTACTTTCTACTAAATTTCTAAATTCGATATGATTATGAATCAAAGAAAGTAGCATTTTAGAAAAGAAAAAGCAAGCATTCGAATTGCTTATATTAACCCCTAATAATTAGAACAATTTTAGTCGCCATATTGGATCCGCCATTTCAAAATCTTAGTCGCCATAATGGATTCACAATCAGCATCTCCAAAAACTTCTAGTTCTCAAATTTATATTTGTTGATTGCCTTTTTTGAAAACCTATAAATATACCCATAAAAAGTAGCCTACATCCCAAGTTGGAATTTGTAGTACCTTCAATAAAAAAGTGAAAAATATCGAACAAAGCATTTGGTAAGTATTGAACAGCAAATATCTAAACAAAAATAAATTATATTTTATATATAAATATACAGGTACAATATAAAGTACAAGTTGGCCTGATTATGAGAATTGAAAATGGGGGAAAAAAATAAAGAATTTGAAGATAAGGAGAAAGTTTACTTAAATATTACTTCTAAAATTTAAGATGTACGCTAAATGGTTGATAAGAAACTGAAAACAGAAGTTCCGGCATTTCAAGCTTTTTAGCAACACAGATTAAAACGAGGGTAAAAAGGTTGTTCGAAAATCTTTCTGTACATAAAAAATTATATTAGATACAGAGTTTAAAAAACAACAACCTTGTTCCTAATTATTGATTAAGACCTTACATTTTTCTATTTGACGAGGCGTAATGAGATTCTTCATACAATAAATACAAAGTTGGTATAAAAAGTGTGTAGAAATTTAAATAACTATTCTTAATATCGTCTTCTTGTAGAATAACTAAAACCAAATGATTATATGAGTAATTGAAATGCGGAAATGACTCGTTTCGCAAGCTATACAAAAAATGTCATAGCAATTGATCTTTGACTATTGTAAACGCCTTTATAATCTACTTTCAATAACATATGTAAAAAATGTAATACGTTACGCCCCATTGTACCGAATACGACCGATAAACCAAAGAAAAGTCAATAAGTCGTACATTTCAAGCGCACACTTTAGTCATAACTCATAACTAAAGAAATCACAGCTGATAAAAGAATTAGTAAATAAGTTTATGGAGTTGCAACCTTGAAATGCTTGCTTTTGAGTAAATTGAGAGGACGGGTTACACCTTTTCATTAAAATGAATATAAACTCATACTGAAAATCCTACAACGCAATAGCACTAAAAATTCCACTTTGCTTTGGGCGTAGTCGTTGAATTCCATTCAAAATTTTCTCGACATTTTTCTTGTACTGCGTATCGAAGAAACAATCAAGTTCTCTTCAAATTTTCCTGTCAGTATTAAAAATAAATAAAATTGATGAGCAATGATCAAGATTTAAAAAAAAAAAAAATAATAACAAGAATTAAAAAAAAAAGCTGGCCGACAGCGAGTTAATCTGGGAAATTTGAAATTTGAAAGTTAAAGCGAATTTTCAGCTGAGTTTCGTCCACTACCCCTCAGCGTAAATGCAAGCGCAAAATACATTTTCTCGAATGCCCGGCATTGACGTCAGTAGAAGATAAATAATATAATTTTCCTGTTTTTGCCACTCATCGTAAATCGCTCTTTGATCGGTCGACACATACGACCAGACCAGCCACGTGCCCAGAGTTTCTCAAAACGCAACAAAAATTGAAAATTTCCTTCGGGATTGAACCTTTGCTCCCTAAATGCAACATAAGCAACATTGAAATGTTGCGATTGTGACAGAAAAGGCTATTTTTGTTGTTTGGCTAACGCTAATGCTAATCACAATTGAATAATTGCACCAACTCAGAAGAAGTCTAACTGGTAATTGGTCTTATGCAATTTTAAAATCATATACCATGCGGCCGCTATTATGTAAAGTACAAGAGCGCTCGAACTGAATCCGTATAAATATTACTTGTGTAATGGCAATGCGCTTAATTGCACCGCAAACACTGCATTCGGTACGGCTTGTTGAACTTTGATGTCAAACTGTCGGCTGTTCCAGCTTTTCTTCCATCGCCGTTCTAATTTTCAATTATCTACTTTTACTAATTGCGGCTTTTATATAAGAAAATTGTGATTAGACGAAAAAAAAATATAGAAAACCTGCTTAACTTATTGATACGTAAGTATGGTATTATTAGATTTTTTATACAACTTTCAAAAATGGAAACCCAATTCATTCTTGATAAGGGTAAATGTATTTTTACTAACAATTAAAGAATACTCCTATACCTGTACTTATAAAAATACTACTCGATTGGATAAGGGAATTTTCGAAAGAGTAAAATTACACAGCAAAGAGATTGATTTATTGGAATGTAGATTTAGTTGTTTGCATTATAATATTACTTCTATATAGAATAAGATTACTATTTCCTTAGGCCCAAATGTATTATATGTATAATATAAAATACAAGGTTTGAATATTTCATAAATATTGAGATTAAAATTTTTTAATTATGCCTAAATCAACAAAAAATAAATTTACTATCTAGAGTTGAGCGAAAAGAGTGTGATTTCTACGAAATTTTGGAGGAAATATACGGTATACGCCGAATAACTATTTCTGACAGTGATAGTTTGCAAAGCAATAATCTGTCCCTTTAAATCTTGGATTAAGAGTCTCGAAGTTTGGCTTACTTATAAACGCAGCAAGAGATTTACAATGTGCATTGAAACTTTCGATATCAGCATCTTCAAAATTGTTTCATCGGCAGTTTACAACAAGATATGTTAGACTTCATCTTTCAACAAGATTACGATCCGAAACACGCAGCCCGAGTAATTAGTAAATCTGATCTCAGCATCTACGAACCTTTGTGCGTTAAGAGAGGTCATTAAAGCCATAGGAGACCACACAAAATATTGAATGGAAATTAAAGTTTGTTTTAAATGAACTAATTGATATAATTAATTCAATTCAATATTCCCTTTTCAACAAAATCAAAATTTTTAAATGAATTTTTCAAATAAACTTTTTTTTTACTTTATTTGAAAAGAAAACACTTGTCTTTACTATTACTATACATTCGCTCTCTTCCATTTTATTAAATCTCGAATTATAAGATCAATAAGTTCAGTCACTATAAATGAAATATCAATTATTTTTAATGATCATCTTATCTTGCGGCATCCGGTAAATGGGTAAACATTTGCAAAGAAAAAATAAATATAAAACATTCTATGTGAGGTATCAAATGTAAGCTTACAATTAGGAGACTTAAATAATGTTGTATAATAAAAAATGTTATTGCTGCAGAGAAAGGCACTCCAATTTTATTTTACTTAATAAAACTCTAAAACCTTTCAAATCAAAGCTCAACACAATGAAAGTTGCTTTTGCCTTGTAGCAGATTATGTATTTAATTTCCTGCTAACGAAACAAGATATTTTTCAAGAAATGAATGACTGTTTATATACCAGGAAACCTTAAGGTTGGGGATGATTTAAAGAGCAAAGTGTTTCTTTCATGTAGTCCCTTCCCGTGAAACTTTAAGTGGGTGGATATCAGCCAAGCCTTATTTTCTAACATTAGAATAAGAAATCAGGTTGCATTTAGCTTACTGTTTGGACTCAATCTTGTTTCCTTTCTTTGCAGGTTATCAACGACCGTCCGAGGACTAATCCGCTGCAATCCAGCACAATTCGATCAATAGACGTCTACTTCGATTTGCGTAAGTATAGGAACCATTTTTATCCATTATTTATGTTATATATGTTGATTGGGGCCGGGATTTCGTTCAAATTTAATTGCCGTGGCGGCTTCTACTCCACTGACGCTCTGATAGAGCTGGGGCACTTACTTTCAGGCCTCGAATCGATCGTTTACTTTTTCCTTACGTAAGGTAGTGAGCTGTTGCGCAGCATTTTTCACACGTCGACGTTAAAAAGAAAACGTTCGCCTCAATGTTTAGGTGAACCTTTCACAAGTGTAGGCCCCAGATACTAGATACAATCAGTGCCATTTGAAAGCTCAGCTACGTGTAGTTCATTGGAGGCCTTTTTTTTTTCTATGGTAGGCTCCAAATTCATCATATAGTGGAGATTTTTGCGCCAACCCCTTTGTCAGCAGCTGGTCGAATTCTCCGAATTATGTACGACCCCCGGGGGAAAGAGACTGAGCTCACCTTGAACATTCTAAAAACACTCGAAAAAATGTTCAAGGTTTCGCGAACCCGGGACCTGGCAATGTCCGCAGTTTCGCCCCTACCCCTCGGGTCGTATGCTCAGCCTCTCAGAGCCCCCCTGGCTGATTGCTGCAAGCCACTTTTATTTTGTTCTATGTCTTTTCTGCTGAGTCTCATAAACTTGTTTATGCTGCGCCGCAGAGCTTTTTTACTTTTCAATGTTATGCTCAGCGTGGAAAGGATGGGAGATAAAAGAGTCAGAGTACCACTGCACGTATATTTGTTGGGAATTAATAGCCGCTAGGGTTGCCATCCGGATATAAAGCCTGGCCTATTTTCTAAGGAATTGTTTTCAATTTCCCACACACATAATATGAAATATGCCCTTGGAACTTTGTCAGTGGAGTTAAAAGCACCTTTGTATGTAACCAAGACTTTTAGTTGCAGAATAATGTTGATTAACATTTGAATGCAAACGTATCTGGGTTACTAAGGGATGAGGATCTTCATACGCTAGTACCTTGGGCCCCATTGTATTAATGCAAATAATTTTCAGCACCTATAAATCTAGGTTTACTCCCCGGTTAAAAATAGCTAAATTCAGGGAAGCTTTTCTTCATAATTAAAAAGTTGTCTTCCACATTTCTAACCTAATTTACTATAATTTATATGGGTACTAAAATTAAATAAGATATTTTATGCGCCTTTGCTTTTATTCCTTGTTGAAATGATATGGATATTCATTCTTTGGTGCAAATAGGTCTTGCACCCTTGCATCCGGTGTATCGTAGAATGGAAATGCAATCATACAACAACAACTCTGAAGAAATGCAATCTATAATATTTTTGCAAATTTGCAATACCGTAGACGTATTGCGAACGGGTCTTGCAAAATTGTGAGGTTGTAAAGCCAAACTAGCTAGTTCAATCAGTGATCAGTTGTTATGTACCTACCAAATTCTTCTGTCTTCAAAATTTCATCGGCAAGATTGGGCGCATTCACTCTCCATTGCTAAGAATCGTACGAAAAGCGTACGTAGCACAAAGTTGCACCAAAGATGTAGTTTTTAATACGCCCCTAAATCAATCCATTCGCATTTGATTCGCTTTGTATTTTGATAGTTTATTAACAGATTTAAAATAAGCTGATCTAAATAGCTTTATATATTTTTAGAAAACTATTTTATTAAAGAACGATACAAGTACTGTGACTAACTGACCAATTACGATCAATTCGCAAACTATAAGATTAATAAGTTTTTTTTTTACTTGAGTCGCAATATGAAACTTTAATTTCATGGACCTCTATGTGTGGTCAAATTACAACAGCATAACTCGTGTAAAACAAAATTTCTCAAAAACTACGGGTATTTAAGAGATTTGCTTGAAATTTTGGTTAAAAACTAGAAATAGCAAAAATGTAGGAATTGGCTTAATGTTTTTTTTTCAGTGAATTTTTAAAGTTCGGGGGTATATTTTTCGTCTTTATAATTGCTCAAAAGTTTCAAATTAATTTTTTAATTGATTACTTAATTAATGTTAGAACGTGGACTTGTATTTACTATTAAGATGAGTCATCAGATTGCTTTATGCGTCATCAGATGAAATGTGTTTTTAACAAAGATATTAACAATTAATTAATATTAAGGAAAAAAGTAATTTACAGCATAAAACTAATAGAGTAAACAGATAGAATAGAATTTTAGCCAAAGCGCTTTCATAGTTTTGTTTTTTTCAGTACTATCTACTAAAAAACAGTAGCTTCGAGAAAAAATAATTCAAATTTTCGGTGTCCTTTGCACATTAGAAAACACCGCTTATATTCAAATGGTCCTATTTTATACATTAATGAAAATTTTCCAATAAAGTTTTACCCTTCATTTATCAAAATTATATATTTTCTATACATATGTAAAAAACAAAAATTAATTGTTGCCCCTTAATTTAAAAAAAATGTTATGTTAATGAATATCATCAAGAAGTGTGTAATTTTTGCGGTTTTGTTCTAAATCTGCAATTTTTCTGGGTACAAAATTTGCCCTAGTTTTATAGTCATAAGTCAGTTAATTTTTGTTATAAAACATTGCATAGACCTTCGCTGGCAAGACTAGATGGAACAGTGAGTGAAGTTTGAGTCTAGCTGCCTTGTAGAGTTGTGGTAGTGCTTACTTATGCAAGCATAAGGCCAGGTAGCGCAAGTAAATTGACACAGAAAATCAAAAGAGGAGAAAACGAAGAACAATTCCAACTCTGCGACGACGGGACGTGACTCTCATCCAGATGTAAACTTTTCTGTTGGTAGAGTAGAGGCGCACAACGAAGCTTAGCGTCTCTTCCACATATGCTCGAGTCAGCTGTCCAAGTTGTCAGTAGTTGACTAATAAATTATTAAACTTTGAGCCATTAAAGCGGCTGTTTAGTTCAGCAGTGTGTCCGTTTTAATCGATCTGTTAATTTGCGTCCGTTCGATGAGTGACTCCGTGCCGCAATATGTAAACTATAAAATTTGCATGAAACTCACCTGGGCACTCTCAAGCATCAGACAATCAACATTTACGTTAATTTTTTTCTTTCAGTCACTGGATTTAGGTCTGTTTTTGTTGCGGGTCCATTCGAAATATCAATGCATTGGTCCAATTTCCACAATCATTGCTTGCCTAACATTAGCGATTTTTGTACAAAAGCCAACTATAGTTGCCCTCGCGTTGTTCATTTTCCATTTTCGAAATCCAGGTCTGAAATAACTCTACTCCGCGTTCGCTCATATACTCGTAGTCTCGTTGTAAATGTTAAACAGGCAGGTACAATTTCGCATATTTTTTCATTTTATGGTTTCTGCCTAAGCTGATTTTATTCTCATTTGAATATAAACCGCGTTTATCCTCTATGTCGCTCAAGGATTTCTCCGGCCATAAAAACCAGCCACACGCTGCTTTTAAAATAGTCATGCCGGACCGGAACTTACTGGTCCTCTTATAATTTATGGATAAAACGCGGGCGGTGGCTGCTCTGCTTGGATTTATGTTCTGCGCATAATATGTTGATAAAAAAAAAACACACTAAACAAAAACTAGCTGACATACATCAGTATAATCGTTCATACGGGGGACAGCACCTGTGATTGAGGGGCCCCAGTTGCTGCGTTGGCCTTCTGACTGATGTTATAATTAGAAACCCGAATTCAAAAGTAGTGATCATAATTGAGCAAATGTTACGGTCTGCTGTACGTAAGTTACTCTTTTCATATAAGGTAAATGAAGGTATTGACCTCGAAAGTCTATTTAGGAAAAGGGCATTTTTGGAAAGGCGTTACTTTCAATTTTTTGTTTGTTTGTATATTTGATCGGATTGACTTTGAAGTTTCTCATTTTATAATTTCATGAAATTTGGCTCTTGGATTTTTAACATGGTTAATTTATTTTAATTTAATGTTATAGCTGTTATCCAATCTGTCGGCCAAAAGACTCGAATTGAAAAATGTTCATGATAATGGACTTTTGAATGTATTAAACGGGATGATCAAAAAATTTCAGTTTCTCATAAAAGTACGTACAACACTTTAAATTAACTATTAAATTTTGGAAATTCAAGATAGTGTGGGGCCTCTGGTAGTTCAGTTGTTAGCGCGCTGTCCTACCGTCCCAGAGGCTGTGGGTTCGAATCCCACGAATAACCATGGTCTCCTGCGCTACGTGGTAACACAATGGGCCAAAATTGGCCTAAGTGTGCCTTTCTAGGCAGCCACAGTTTAAAAAAAAAAAAGATAGTGTATCTAATACGACAGTTAAAATGTTTTATTCATAAGATTTCCATGTCAATATTTATTAATTTTGAATCATATTTAAAAATCTTTGTTATAATAATAGATTTATGTTGCATTTCTCAGCATGTTGGTGGAAATATTCACCTAATTCTAACCCTTTGCACTCCAAACTTTTATTTCCATGGACGCACCAGCATTTTGGATACTTTCTTTTATCACATCTTTACAGATTCGAATACATCACTTGGGTTCTCTACTTTAAAATCTTCTATTTAGTACTGCTGAAAAAACAATTCTTTGAAATAAATTGTTGTACAAAAGATCTTAGAAGAAAAAATACTTTCAATATTTGCAGTTTTCTTCGTAAAATTCAAAACATATTTTTTATTTAATCTAATTGTATTCTCTCGTACATATTAAAATGAAACAACAGCTGTTTAGAAGTGGTGTTACGCGTCATTTCTAGTCTGTATTAGAGTTGTTAGGTAAAGATTTGTTCTGAAGGTTTAATTTTTATCTGATCATTCATTTTCACGGCTTAATCGTTATTACCTCTAGAGAAAATCTCTCGTTCTTTCTTGATTGACTATAATTTATTTAGAAATCTTGTTGTCAAGACTTTGAAAATTTTTAGAATTCAGATAAAATTACTTTTTCCTGATGGGAGATGGGCAAAATCAATAAGGGTGATGGAGACCTCTTTCAAGCGTGAAAGACGAATTTCGCAGTTATGTCTTTCGGTAAAAAGTTGCTTCAATCGAACATAAAAATCATAAAGCGTTTCGCGGACTATCGCCGTAGAGACCTTGAATTTTCACGTGCCTCTATCGACTTCACTTCCTCCCACTTATGCTGCTCGCAACCGATACGTGAGCACGACCGAAGTATCGCTCCGTGGCAACGACGAACAGTCCCACGTATGTTTTAATGTTAGCGATGATGGTGTTTCCTGGAAAAAAAGATGATTACTTTAATGTGTCACATGTCACATCGTAAGATAGGCTGCTGTACAGGTCGTCCCGAGTGCATTCAGGAATTAAAAAAAAATGTGTGCTGCCATAGAAGTGGAAAATTGTCAGCAGTGAAAAACGCTATAAACAGCTGACTTATGGGGAAAGATGTGATTGTGCAGGGCGACCCCAACGGACGGAAAGATAAGCGCGTCGTCACGAACTAAGCGCACACCAGCGCACAGAAAAGAAGGCAAAAGTCAAAATGTAAATAAATCTGCAGAGAGCTGTGTGTATTGGGGCTGATGGAAACTGGTTTCGCTATGTGTGAACAAAAGACAAAATTTTTGATTGTATGCGCGGAAAATTGACACACTTTCCGTGATGAAGTTGAAAAAGTCGCGGCAACTTTATTCGCCCATTTAGAGAAATGGAGCAAAACGTTGCAAATTGCTTCGATTGTTGTTATTATGCAAACGAAACGAGTCGGCTAAAATTGTGGCAAATGCGCTGTCTCATGCAGGTGCAATTGATTTTTTAACGCCCACTTACTGTTCGAAATATCCAAAGAAACTGTTAAAACTCTGAAATGCAATCAATCATCAGTTTGTTCTTGAAAGGAATTATAAGGATATTTTTGGCTCTAATTATCGCAGCAAACAAATAACTTTTCAATTGCGATTTTAAGGAGTAAGGAACTGATTTTAGTACGGGATACTCCGAACAAATCTATAATCGATTGGCAGAGCTCTGTTCATATAGTTCAGAAACATCCTGTATATGCTGCATGCACGTGGGGATCGGTCGATTGTACTTATCACCAGAACAACAAATGCTCGAGAAAGCATCGGCGGTAAGGCCACGGGTAGCTCAGTTGGTGAGAGGACAGCGAAGCGTCATTACAAAAAACACAAGTACGGGCGCGGTCCCCTGGTCAAGTCACTGCTTTTACGAGTAATTCCCACATGTATGTTTTAAGAAGAATTTAGGAAAAAATCCGTAAACACTTTGCCATTATCACTAATTCATTTAATTAATATATGGAGATCCGGGTCTCCGTCGTACAGGAGTTCTACAGGCAGCCGGCCACGAGCCTTAAACCCAAGCAATCTAAAACTCTATTATCCCAAACTCTAATTATCTCAAACTCTCGACTTTGCCCATTATAAAACGTACCTTTAATAAATGACAAATTTTGATATTTAAATTTTTTAATAAAATAAAGTCAATTGGTGAATGTAGACATTCTTACACACTTATTAAAATGTCTCAAAATAGTTTATAAAAAAAACATATGTTACGCTGAAAGAAAAAACGAATTATTATTCTGTATATATTAATACAAGTTAAAATTATTATACGATATAGGTTTATTAAAAATTTGATATTAAAAATATATTTATATGATTTTTTTTTTGTATATCATCTTGAAAACATTTTTTTAAAGGTGCCCCCGACAGCAATTGGCTTCAGGTTTTATAATTTTTAATTCAAGACAACTTTGCTCAGTGAACTCTTCTAATAGGTTTGTGGGTAGATGTATTGAAAGAGAAGAGAATATTTGAAAATTTGAAAGTAATCGATTAATTATAATCATTTGATTAATTGAAATGGAATAAATGTGTCGCAATTAAATCGAAATAGATTAATATGGGATGTTGGATATTATTAGTCGTGAGTAGAGCGCAATATTGTAATATAAATCACGTAATTACGCAGGGGAACAAAATTTTAATTTTTTTTAGTAGTAGAATAAGTGATGTCATATCTATAGCATTTTTTTCATACTCTACGAACATAGAAGAGAATATGGATAGACCGAATTTTAGTAACTTTTGATAAATTATTAAAACATAAAGGGAAATTGTTGTTCTATGGAAAAAAGCAAATTTTATAGTATATTTGGAAAAGTTAAAGTATTTTTATATAACAGCTTATGATTTAAACTTTTAGTTAAGTTAAATTATGTTACCAGCTCCTAGAATAATCTATTATTTTTTATAAATGGTAAAAACACGGCATTTTAACACAATTTTCCGTTAAAACGGAACCCAGAATTTGTAGACCTATTCGTTTGCTATAATAATACCATATAGTGTGCAAAGGAAGTATTCTTTTAACATTTCTCAGAATAATGACATAATCACCGATTAATCGAAAAGAAAAATATAAATCAAATCAAAAAATCGATTATTGCACTCGATTTGATTAGTTTTTACCATCTCTAGCTATGGGCCTTTAAAAACGAAAAGTCTTACTAAATTCGCCGATCAGTACTCTTTTAAGACTCTATCTGAGGTATAGAGTTGTAAAATTTATTGTGACTAAATATAGAACCGATATATATTTGGCCGGTAATAGGATACTTTTCTCTTAGAATGTTGAGCCACATAACCTTAAGATTTCAAACGAACCACAATCTTATAGAAATTAGAAAAAATTCAAGATTTAGTCCTCACTGTATAGAAGTTAAAAGCTCTTAATCTCTTAATTGTTCTTACAAAATAACTTTATTTCGAAAATAAGTCTATTTCGAGGAGTATCCATAAATAATGATGAGTTGTTGTATTTCCAGCATTTCTTAAATGTTGGGAAAAAAAAAATTAATTCCTTTGAAGTTATTTTTAATGATCGTTTGCTTAGAGCTTTTCTGCAGGCATCTTAGAATTTATTCCGTGATATTCTGAATCAGTTTGCCTCACGGATTTGGGTTATATATGTGCGAGTCTAGAAGTACGCAACATAAAAATATTTGGTTTTATTTTGATTTTAAATTTCAATTTGGGCAGATTGCGTGCATTTGGTTAGCGACGCAAATATCTGCGGGGAAACGGGTTTTGCGCGGTACCACTTTGCAATGAAGAAAGAACATCACCGCCAGGGGCTAGTTATGTTTTTAGATATTCCTCGCAGTTGCGTCGCAAATGAAGTTCTAACACATGACCCTTCTGCAGAGTTAATCAGTAACCTGTACTGCACCTGTGGTACACATGCAGCGATTGCACAATGTTTTAAATTGGTCAATTGAGCGCGAATTCAGCACCTAACTGCCGTCGAAGGTTTTAGAATAACGACAGAATTATGCAACACGTGTGGGAAGAAAATAATGAAACGACGCAACAATGAAAACTCATCGGGTGTCGCCTTGTACACCATTAAAAATTTTCAACGCGTCGCATATCGTCAGTACACGATCGCAGTAAAACCTGAGGGTGTTTAATTTTCGCTTGTGCATTTCCATCTTTTGTGAGGCAATTAAATTGTAAACACGCGCTTTATCGAATGAAGGCAATGTGTAATCATTTCAATGCAGCATTACGGATTTTTTGGATTTTGAGTTTAATTGCTTCAGAACTACTTTACACAAAAGAAAGGCGGTATAATCTAGGCATACCTATAGTTTTCGTTTCTCCTCTTAATTTTTTGTTAGATTAAATTTGTACCCAACTAAGGTATCAATCGGTTTGTATTATTGCTAGAGAGTCATTATATTATATTCGTACATGGAAAAATCTGTTATTTAAAACCAATTTCATTGGTAACAAATTTGCAACAGTTCTCTCAGTCTCTTCACGAATTTTGATGAAATATTGTAAAAACATTCATAGTAAAAAAATCTTTAAAATAAACGATAAACTTTAAATATTTCGACTTATCGACGACGACAAGCACGTATTTCGGAAGTTTCCTCTATTTTCAGGAATCGTTTAGTGTTTTTTTATTTAAGTGTTTTCACTAAAACTTTGTGGGAGAAATACACAGAAAAATGTTACTTTAGAAAGAGTTTAAGATTAAATATCTTGAGAAATACAACCCACTGACAAAATGTTTTCCATATTCGTTATTTTTCATCTTAAACGAACACTTTTACAAAGTTTCATTAAAATCTGTAAGGAACCTATGAACTCAATTTATGCCTTGCAACAGTTTGGCCTCTTTCTCTGTTTGTTATAAGAAAACTGTTGAATTATTTCTGGAATTGCAAGTTATGTTATTTTATTAGCTATTTTCCACCGCTGACATGGTGTTTTCTTTTATGGCGAAAAGGAGAGAAAACCGGGAAATGCTCCCTCGAGCAAATTATACCATATTTACATAGGTTTAATAAACGAAAATAGTTAGTTGCCTACGTCAAGAAAAAAGAAAATAAATAAAACAAAAATTAACTGAATTGCATGAAACGAAACTCCGGGTATTTCAAGGGTGGTGTATAGGTCTTTTAGTCATACAACCAGAAAAGGTCATAACTTTGGATTTTATAGGCAGTGCGCACGAGAAGTGAAAATAATTGCTAACGTAACGATCTTTAAGCACTCAGTAGCTAGCGAACGGAAAAAAGTAACGATTGGCAGCAGCCTGATGTAACTGCATGAGCACTTCAAGAAAATAGATAATCTCGAAATCGCTTCGTTGGCAAATTGAATTTTCTGAATCAGATGGTCGTGCAATTTTGATGCCACGACTGCATTAATCATCTCGAGAGGCTTAATTAAAATTGAGACCATCCCAGGCGACGACTCCTTCGATGGTGGGGCCTGTTGCGTGAACCACTTGGCGAAAATAATTCACGATAAAGTTGGAAACCAAGAGGACGTCCATATCGAGCGCTCGCGAGAGATCAAACTCTGAGCGGTCCAAATAAGGAAATGTCCGCGATTTCAGCGCATTTGATATCGTTGTGGATCACGATTAATTCAGCAGTCTTCCAAAAGAAAAAAAAAATTGGAAAGCAAATTGGAAGCATTGGTGCACGGCCCGACAGACGAAGTGCAATGTGGCCCCATCGGGTAAAAATAGTGCCGGAGCTGGGCCATCTCTTGAGTGTAGGAAAATCAGATGAGCCCGTAAACCAGAGCGGGGCTAATTTTACGCGGTTGAACTCCTTTTCCAAAAATATCAATTGAACCGGCAATTGGATTAGCCGCGAATTTTGACTCAGTTGCCCGATTGGCCTGCATTGTGCGAACCATACGGCCGTGCAGCCGCTCACTCGAAAGACGCTCAGCTCGAGCATTTTTGAGTGGTCAACAGTCCGTGTGGCGGCCGTTTCAAGTGATTTACATGAGCGGGTAATGCGGCGTGCAAGTGGACTGCTTTCTAAAATCCGTTCAATTACTTTCGCTTTTCTTGTTCGTTGCACTTTGCAATTAGCCACCATTTTTCGCACTCCAGAGCCACTTTGGCCAAATCGCTCAGTCGCACCTCCGTGCGACGCAACGAGTTTCACAACGCCGTGGCACGATTTTAATTAAGAAAAAGTTGCAAAAATGTAATAGCTGTCCAAAGTTGAATAGTCATTCTGACCTAAAGTTGTTCGGATTAGAAAATTTTGACAAGTGGATCAGAGAAACTTAACCTAAAACAAAAAAATATGCACTTTAAGTCTAATGCTTGATTCTACGTTTTCATGTTTTTCATATTTTATACCTATGCAAGCTGCTTACGAGTAGATGTAATTTCGCTACACGCTAACAATTTTCATAATTTTGCTTTGGTCCAAGATAGCTTCACCATATGCCACAGTTAACATTCGAAATGCGTCCGCGCATTTAATTTTGTTTTGCAGACAAATTTGATACAGATTTTTTGATCCATTTTTTAGAATAGGCAAAAATCGAAGACGAGTCAAAACACCTCCAAGCAAAATAACTGTCAAAAATTCACTGAACATTGAAGCTTGTCAGCATAAGTTAGGGGCATGAGTACCAACATAACACCACAAAAAAATTGAAAATCGGATATACGTAGCCCGCGGAAATTCAAAATTCGCGATGCTTTTTTAACAGACCTCGTATTTAGTTACTTTGATTTATTTTGTATTGCAACGTAGTGCAATTCATTGTAATTCAAAGATATACAAAATAATTCTCATCATTTTAACTTATACAAAAAAAAAAAGGAAATTCCACATAACATTAAAAACTAATCATTTTCGAGTTTTTTTTTTACTTATGTTATGTTACTTCAACCAGAAGTGCGCTTTAATTACAAATGAAGCTTTTATTACACATTACAATTGAAATGACGAAGTTGCATTACTCTTATCTTCTGTGAAAATTCTTATTTGAGCCGTATATTTTGAAACTGGTGTAAGTCCAAATTGCCATAAGGCCGATTTTTCTATATTCTTTTCAAGTAAAATCGATCTTATAACATTTTGGACTTATGGCTCATTGATTTTGAGAGTATCAAGAGCTATTTTCATTAAATTTTGTATATATGTAGATTTTTATATAATAATTTTCCCTTAAAAATTGTATTTTAAGGGGAAAGTAGACCTCGAAACATTGGAAACTTTTACAAATATGTAATTTGAGACATTGGTTATCTTGAAAAATGAAAGTCAATCAATTTCAGGATTATGAGACTGTAGACTTTAGTATTTGGTGTTAATTTTATTTCATGAGAAACTAAGTGATGTTTTAAGGGTTTTGTTTTTTCATTTTAATATACGGAATCCTTAAAATGTAACCAAGTAACTATGGTGTTTGATATTATTTGATATTCTGAGTGTGGCAAAATATTAAACTATTCATAATATTTTTTCAGGTGTAATTTTTTGTCCAAATTGAAGTTGTCTATCGATTCACATACATGCAATATATAACGTGTCTAACATTTGCATATCAGTATGTTTTTTGTAACTAGATATATAGCAAAAATGATTACGCTTCAGTCCTCTTCAACTAAATTGGTTCTTTGCTCTTGTTTGAAATTCCAATGACCAAACGTTTTATAAGACAACAAATTTAATTTCTCGTCCATCACACTGGGAGGTGCTAAAATTAATTAACAGAGTGATCCGCAACCAATAAAATGTTGCGCGATTTGCCATTTCAATTAAACAACTTCAAACAGCGAGTTATTGGAAATGATTTTGATTACGCAAAACAATTGTATTTGAAAATTGCTTCCTTCAGATTTGTATGTTTGTTAGTTTGCTCGCGGACAAATCACAGCATTGGTCGCCGCATGCTTCGCTCCACACTCATCGGCATGATTCAATGTTCAACTTATGTAAGGGAGCTGAAATGGAATCATTACGGCGCACGGTTGCGGGGTTGAGACTCCGCTGGCACGGTCAGCAACAGAAAACATGCGAGTGGAACCCTCGGATTGAATTCTCATTCTCGTTCTCGTTAGAAGCACTCTGGCGGCGCGACCATGCATCAACATGGAGCCTCTTACAATGAACGTGAAACCGGAAAAATAGTTCGCTTTTGAAATTGGTCTTCGCCTCGAACCGGGGGCTGGGTAATTACATCAGAAGAAACCGAATTACGTAAGCTGCTCGAATATCATTTTTCCACGGGGATCATCATAAAAGGTATGAAAAGCTTCGGGCCGAGGACGACCTCTGTGCATGCGGAACCCGGAGCCTTCGCGAGGCTGAATAATGAATATCGATAGACCCTGGGGCCCCGGCTCGTGGGAGGGTTCTGTGGGTGCTTTTAGGATATTGGGATGCGGGCAGAAACCGTCGAACTATAACAAGCTCGGCTAATGGACTAATCGATTAGTTCTGGTTTCCTGCATGACTGTGGGCCTTATCGCATAAGCGGTGCACCTAATCAGACTCCGTCTAACCTCAACGACCTATCGTCAAACGTTCTCATCACAGATTTTTTACTTATATCCGCAAAAACATAAAAATGCGGCGCATTACGATTTCGGGGCGCAGTAAATGTACCTTGACTTAGGGATTATTCTGTGATTACTGATTAGAAATTAATCAGTTCAGGTTTGGATTTCAAGCAATAAACGAAGCTTGGTAAACATTTTTATAAGTAGGTATTCAAAAGTATGTCTCCCCCGTATACCTATAGGTTATAGAACTGTAGTTCTTTTAAGTAATCCATACTTCCACCAGATACATTTCCAAAGATAGCGCTAAATAGCATAAACTTTCTCAATTCTTGCTTTCTGAACTTATCCGCAATGGCTTCTGAGCGACTCAAATCAATACCATTGTGAGAGATTTGTTCCACTTATCGGAAAAGTTGTCGAACAAAATTTGGTTGTAGTACAATAGTTAAAATTGTATTTAGTTCCAAGTTCCTGTAGATAGAGTGTTTTTATTATTCATTTTAATAATAACGTAGAACAAATGCGATTATCAGTCAGTCCCAAATTTATGATTTTAGTATGGGGAGAGGGGATAGCTCCACGGTAAATGCCGCATAATACACGAACCCAAGGGTTGCATTAGATCAATTTATCGCATTGTTAATATATTTAAAAAAGTAAACTTTGGTCAAATCATGAGGTTCTCCTGAAGGCGTTGAATGCCTTGAGGAGACTTAATCACACAAAAATTTGATCGAATGTGAATGAAAGCAGGCCCAAGATGACTTCCTTGTGGCATTCCTAAGAGAATTGAAAAGGGATAAAAACAAAGTAGGGGAAAACGTAACACCTAAAGGAACGATTCGTAAGATATGACTTAATCCAATTAACCAAATCATTGGGGAAGGATACTTTGGTGAGCGATTAAAACAAATACCTTAAAAAATAAGAAAACAATCTGAAGACAAGGTTATATATTATTTTTTTTCCAAGGTTTTATATTATTTCTTCCTAATGTCTCTACGACTGCTTAATTAATGAAAAAATTAATTTTTCTATGTGATTATTCGCTAAAATGAATAAAATGAAAAACATGCAGCCTCGTGCAATATTCGAATATAAATCTACTTCCCTTATCTTGGCGCTTCCACTTCGATCAATGTTCATGCATAAAGATAGCCAACGATACGATTGAACCTAGCGACGCGCAAATCTTAAAATACTTTATGGATTTCACGAAATTAAAGAGAATTGCGACCAGTGAAAATAAAAAAGTTGTACTCCCCTGCTCGAGAGAGCATAATTAGAAATGTAACCTTGAAGCAGTTGGAGATGACCTCACATTTTGTTTCCTCGCTATCTTCGTGATCTCTGGAGTGCGCTTGGCTTTTGATCATATCTTTTAAATTAATGCCTCCACCTCTCGCTGGATAGGCATTTCGGAAGCTTCCCGGACGAGCGAAAGTAATTAGAATTCGTGGCAGAAGAGGTTTACATAAAAATAAAAAATTAAGCTCATCAAAATGTAAATATGTGTCAAGCAACTATGTTATGAAAGCTTTCAAGCTTTCGTTGGCCTGCGATGCAAAATTGCAGATGATGCGACGCTCGAAGTCATCGCCAAGTAGGTCAACGAGGATGTCAAGTGCGCGGGTGTGTTTTGTGTTGCCAGCTCGCCCAATGCATTTATGCAGCCAGTCGCGAACACAAATGCAGCCGATATTTAATCACTTGCTGGCGAAATGAAAAATTACGTCAAAAGTGATAAGAGGTCTTTTCACTTTTCCTAATAACAAAAAAAAAGGTCTCCTCCCCGTTTCTTTTCTCATCAAATACATATGCATATACAAAAAAACAATACTTGCCGAACGCTTTCACAATAGAGCGTGTGTGTGTGCAACTTATGGGGGGGCTAAAATGTATATAAAAGCGCTCTTCACGAACACACTCGCAGTGACGGAGTAAAACATCTGATTCAGGCAACACGTGCTTTTCTAAGTATATAAAGAGAGGACTGTCATCCCTTCTCTGTCTCCTTGGCGGGCGACTCGATGTCTCTCAGTTGCTTTGACTTTGATTAATGACTCAGTCGCGAAGACGCTTGGGTTTCTTAAGGCGTAAGTCGCGGGTTGGCGGCGAAGATGGAGCGTGGTTGTGCTCTCAGTGTTGATAAACAATTCAAGTAAATAAAGACGCTGATAACAATAAGTAATGATTGCATTAAATTTGCATGTTATTTTGCAATCGCGACTTATTGCCTTCTTAACTTTTCAGTATATAAGATTTGCGCTGATGACGTATTTTTTATTTCAGGCATTGCCAGCTTGTTACTTTTATAATTTGAAACACTCAATTGATGTTGGCGAATGATTTGTATGGGGAATTTTGGTTTTGGAGTTTACAAAAATTGCAGCAAAATTTTTTTTTTTAATATTTAATCGTTTTAGATAGCGAGACATAAGTTCCGAGTTAGAACCAATAGCGTGGTACCCAAATACAAAAGTATTGATGTACCCAAACATTGTTTTACAACGTTAGATTTAAGATACTGTTACCATTTTTTTTAAGGGCGTATTTATCATTTCGCTTTTATTATTATGCATATCTTGTACTGTTATGGGAAGATTACAGTTGATAATATCTAAATTCATTAAGGAGACCGGGAAAAAAATAATAGGAAATAATTTAAAAATTTAGCTTAAAGTAAAACTAAGCTATAAATTTTTTCTTTCAGAACAAAATTAATTAAAAATGATCCCGACATCGGCAACAAGCCCGGCTACAACGCCATCACCAACCTCTGCAATGATTGGAATCGCATCTTTGATCCTGGAAGGTCGAGCCCTGTCTGAAGATGATTTCGTTCTGAGTGCAGCACAAAGCGGTGAGAAATTGCCCAGTGCTAGAGTATCAAACAGTAGCGGTGGGGGACTTTACAGCGCTCCACCAAACCCAGCAAGTAATAGTTTCGCATCACAGCCCATGGATCCAGATCCCACTCTGCAGCACTTCCAGAGGCTTCGCCAGAAATTGGGGCAACTTCGACAATCATCACCTGGAACGAGTCGCGACAATTTGGCCGAGCAGGAAATTGTCGTTGGACAGAACGCCAGTGCTCTGGCCGCTGCTCGGAGCGCAGACGATTCGGACGAGGGCGACGTGAACCAAGTTATCCAAAGGAGCCTCAAGCCAAACAGGCAGAACGCAGACGGTACCTTTTTGTACACCTTGCAGTCGTTGGCATCGACCTGCCTGCGTACCACCCCGCGGTCGTTTAACGCCCGCGGCCGCGACATGGTTCTCCCGGATCTTTGGATCAACACAAGTGTCCAGCCCCATTCGATGAAGACCTTCGCGACTCCGAGCAGTTCGACAAGCGGTGGAATATCCGCGAGCAGCAGCAGCGGTAGCAGCAGCAACTCTCATCCGGCCATATTCGTTAATCCGAGGATCGTTAAGGTGCAGCAGCCTAACCGCGGGGAGAAAGTCGCTAGCCCTAAACAGGGACCACACTGTGATCAGTTCCTCAAAAAGTTGGGATTGGGCAAAGGCGAGGCATCGGAAGCTGAGGAACATATCTGTGATATGGCAAATTTAAATGAAATTGTAAGTTGTCCAGATCATTTCTTTAAGATTTCTGTCTAACTCTTCGTTTTTGACTTTATTTTTAGTGCTACCGTTGGCACATTCACTGCCGTCAAATTGAAGTTATTATGTCCAGATGTGACCCGATCTGCATCGAAGTGTACTTGGGCCCCGACAGCCACCAAATACTCCTTGAGCAATGGATCATACAACAGAGAGATAAGTAAGTTATTATCATCACTACACATTTATTAAGGGCAAGTATAATTTATCGGGTTGATAGTTTGATTCGTGTTTTAACTGTATTTATAAAAGGCCTAGGTTTTCTTGGATCGATATTTCTTTTAGAAAAATACTACTAAAACTAACCACCCTCTGTTATCTAAGAAAATCGTTAAGTTGTATATTAATACACCTTTTTCTTAATTTATCTTTTGTATAATCATATAAAAATGTTGATTTAATATTGCAAAACTCCGATGTCGAGACATCGAATATAGAAATAATTTTATTGATTTTTAATAAGAAATCAATAAGTTTTAGTAAAATTGGATTTATATTGTATTTTGGATGACATTTTGCCACACTATCATTTAAATATCAAGTATTGGTTTAAATTAATGAAGATGATGAGATGAGACATAAAAATTTAGTTTATGATTATTCAAACATAAAATTATTAAGTTTGTTTAATATTTATTAAATAATTTATAATAAGCTTATTGGTAGTTTTTATATATTGCAATATAATATTGACCATAGCTATTTATGGAAAAGCTGAACGGACGGATTTTTAATTTTTAAGGAAGGTTTATTTTCCTATTGATTTGAAAATTAAAAAATTACGCATGGTGGTGGCAAGGCAGAAAACAATAGCAAAACGAAAACATAGTCTTTAATCTTTGACGATCACTGTTTTTCATATGGTCTGCTGCCTTATAAAATTATTTAGATATAAATTAAAAACTAGTAATAACAAGTAGAATCGCCCCGCTCAATTAATTGTGTTGGATTTTATTCAAAGATAAACTTTGTCCAATTGTAGACTTAAATACGACCGCAATAATATAAAATATAATTTAGAAAAACAAATTGGCTCAAATGATGTAACTATAACAAAAGCGTCCACAGTGTATGCTGGTTGGACTCCCTGAAACATCATTACGAAATAAATAATAATATTTGGAATCACTATGTACGTTTCAGTTACAACAAAAATTAGTAGGCTATTGTTCGATATGATCTTTACCACCTCTTGATCTTTGCAGGTCCGAAACACCAAACATGACCCTACAATCTCTTTGCAATGCAATAAGAAGCCAGCTTTACTTTTCACAAATAACTGCATGGAGCGATTTGATCCGAAAGTCGAGCACATTCGACAAGGAGATCCACGAGAATGGACGCGTTAAGATCAGTCAGATGCAGAACAAACCACGTCTCGACATTTTTTATCGTATTAAGTCATATGATTCGACTGCCTGTTTTAATGCAAAACCGAATGTGCACAATTTTCCGAACATACCACTGTCCGATAGTTGCACAATTTCGGTTTGCTTAAAAAGTCTTCCACGTCTGCAGGGTGGAATACCCAAAATTGGTGATTTCCTAGGAATGCACCCCGCACCAACAAATAGTTCTTCTAATTCGATGGTCAACGAATCTAGCGATCAACAAGGATCGAGTCGGGATGAAGCGATGGTTTTGGACGACCGCATGAGTCTCCCGTGCCAGGAGAAGGGCAAGCACAAGTGTGTCTTTGACGAGGAGGACGGAAGTTCGGATGCAGTTGGGGAAGGGAGCTGCTCGTCGGGAATGTCGCATCGAGAGAAACAACTTCTCAAGTACAGGAAGCGAATGTTGAAGCGCGATAGAAAAACTAAGAAGTCAGTTGAATCCCCGAAGGCGGAACAGTGCCAACTAATTACACAACTTAAGGAGAAACGTCCCGCTGAAGATACAAATCACTGCCCCGATTTAGTTAATAATCAGCAAGCAATGCACGAGTTCAGCTCGATAAACTCGATTAATTCAATTCGCCCACCGCTTTATCAAACGACAACGATTGTCACAGAAGCCGTTCAAACTAACACCGTCGAGATGATTTCGATAGGTACACAAACCGCCGACTTTCCTATGAGCTATCCATCGTGCAGAACTTGTGGCCACGACATGCAATTGGTTTGTTGGAACTGTGAACAGAAGCCCCACTTTGAAGCGCACGAGCCACCAAAACTAGGCAAAGGAGACCTCCTTTTACAGGCCATTCAGAGAACCCCTCAGAGGAAAAATCAGGATATGAGGAATAACAACAACTCGCTTGACCCAAGAGGGTTCCTTAATCCCAACTCAAGCAATTGCCAATTATGCAAGCGCCAGAAGACTGGACATAACTACAATGCCAGTGAGAACGGGGCCTTGAATGGCAATAATTCACCTGCTCACATTTCTCAAAATGGTGAGATGAATAAGTGCAGGTCCCCTCAACAGTCTCAGCCGCAGCGCCCATCTTTTAGCAACGGATGCCACATTAGCGCTAAGAAGACGTCGTTAGCTGGATGTGGTTGTTTTAACTCCTCAGCGGCCCATTGCACTTCAAACTGCGATCTAGACGTCGAGGAATCAAACACCGTGCCCAATGGTAAACATGTGCCATCACTTCGTCCTACGGAAATGTCGCTACCGGATGATATAACTGCTCAATTCAAAACGCCAAAGGTCAACATTAGCTCTAAGAACCACTTGAAGCCGAGTGTCCTCCCGATTAGCCACTCTGAGAAGTTTATGAAATCGCTACCGAAAGTCAATTTGTCCAATATATTTTGTGGTCCATCATCGCCAATCCCTATAACATCTCCCGATTCTTTTAGTTTCGATGAGGAAACTCCTGAAATTCCTGTTCAGAAATCTAACTCGGCTCCAACACTGCCCAATTCCCCATCGCTGTCCCCACGGTTCTTAAAGCAGGCAGCGATCTATAAACGAAGATCACGTCATCTTTCAGACAGATCATCAGAGCGCTCCTCCTTTGGATCCGATGAGCAGTTCTCTGATGAAGACTTGGACAGCGTCTACAGTCCTGCGTCGTCTCCGATCAAGAATCGCACTTTCCTCCGATGTACTAGTTTTGGTAGGAAACCACTCCTGGGCAACCTCGAAGAATCTCTTCTGCAAAAGCGATTCGTACCAAAGACTCAAGTCGCTGGATTTAAAGTATTATTGGGTGCATCCGGAGCCTACTGCCCAACGCAGCTAACAATTCCGGCAGCTGCGTACTTCTTTGAATTATCCGGTCAGACGCTGAGTACTCCGTATATGGTAAGATATCTTTTTTAGACCCTCTATATTTTTCTTAAACAATATTTTTATTTTCTTAGTGTGAAATTCGTCTTTCTCGCAAGGGTTACACTATACCACGCACCGGTACCGTCCAAGCGACACTGTTGAATCCACTTGGTACTGTCGTGCGAATGTTCGTAATACCCTACGATTTTAGAGACATGCCGCCGATGAGTCAAACTTTTATTCGACAGCGAATTTTAGCCATAGACCCTGACGCCGAAAATAAGGGCGACAGCAACAAGGAAAGTACTTCATCAAATGGCTTCTTGCAGTCTGATGGGCCTCTAGGCAATCACATGCACTCTTTACGGTATTCTATTCATTTAAGGTTAGTACTGTTGGCTTTATAACAAAATATTCTTGAGGGGGAACACTACGTTGAAGGATTTAAATAAAAAATAAATTTTCCTTCAATTGTTTTTCATTTTGCAATTAGATTATTTAGCATTTGGGAATAGAGGTCTCAAAACGTAAAGTTCTTAATGTGGGTAAATACTTTTAAGGGAATGACCTCATTTTCTTATTTGGTTCCAAAGGTTCACATCTCTGAGTAGACCATCGTCGCGTAATTAAGAAAAATTAAATAAAGCCAACCTCATGAATTTCTGATACAAACCAAAAACATGTTGTACTTAGAATCCAGAGGATCCAAGTTCTCTATTCTCAAATCTTAACGAAAATTTTATTATAATCAAACTGAAAAGTTTTAAATTTAAAAAAGATTTCTTTTTTGTTAGAGTAAAAACATTTTCGTTTTTAATCAGAATACCCACTGTTCTGTATGACGTTGATAATGGTGTAACTTTAAAATACTTTTAGGCGAATCAGAATTATTCAAAATTTTGTTGGCAAGATTTGTGAAGACACCAGAAAGCAAGTTAAATAAAAGCTTTTATAATAATTCTGGTTATTTTCACTATTGCAAAATGTGAAAGACCCTTTTGAACCAAATTTGAGGTATCTGGTAAATTGTTAAATTTTGGTACATTTAAAAAAAACGAGTTCTTTTACACAAAAGTTCTCAGCCTCGGTTCTAGCCTAGAGCTTTTAATCACTGAAGTGAGTACCCATTTTAAGAACTATCTTGAGAAAAATTATTCGATGGTCATACTTCTTTCTGTTTATTTTCTGAACACCCTGTAAATTTTTATAATCGATTTTATTTTTGATTCTTTTCAGATTTCAGACATCTCGTTCAGGACGCTTATCACTGCATACGGATATCCGTTTCTTGATCTCACGTCGCACAGATTGCGACACAGCAGCTGCCCATGCCAAGGGAGCCCTCGAATCACCGAACGACCTCCGTGTAATCACGATAACACCGGAACACCCGAAATATAGTCCCCGACAGGAAAATCCCAACAAGATTTAGTAGTTACTAAACACGATTAAATCGCAGTCACACCGCTATTTATTTTTTATTTATAACAATGTCAAAATGCGATTTAACGAACTCTTTAAACTATAAAACAAAACAACCCAACACACAAATACACAAGCTAGGAGCTGAATGAAAAACATTTTAAAAATATCGAGAAACGGGGTGGTAGTGAAAGAAAGAAAGTGAACTGCGAACATTTCAGGAATATTTAGATATATTTTTCGTTTTGTTGTGTCGGCGCTGAACTCTAGTTGCTTTTTGAGTCGGTTTCAAAGCCCTTGACGACGACGTCTAGGAAGAGTGGAGGACAGAACACGAAGAGCATCCTGCCGGATTCAGATGTGGGGTGCACGGCAGAGGAGTGGCTTAGCTGCACAATGATTTTAGGATCAGTTGTGTTCCGTTGTTCGATCAAGTTGTTAAGTTTAGGATTAATGAGAGATGGAAGTGTTTCAAAAGTACAATAATTTTATGAGTGGCACGATCGCCTCCCACGTCGGAGCTGGGGTAGGTGGGACGTGTCACCCCCTTGTGTGAAAAGCGCCCGTACCGATCTGTCTGAATGTGTTTTATCGAAACCTTCTTTTGCTTTGAATTCCTATTCCAATTTATTTACAATTTGTACAATTTATTTTTAATTTAAATCTTTTTATTTCTTTACTCTCTGGAGTCCCACAACTGCTTACTAACTTCCTCCCATTCCACGGTGGCAAGCTCTAAGCTTTTCTAATTGAGAGGTCTGAGGAATTACGTCACGACAAGTGGATTCTACCTGTAAATTACGTTTGAATGCGGTTTCACACCTGTTGAGAGGAGACCTGGAGTGGTTGACGTGATGGAAGCATTACTGTGATACGGCATGGGCGCTTAAGTGATTTTTAAATTGTTTTTCTCTCTCGTCTCTGCGTCCAGAGACTGCCCTTTCCTTCTCTATCTCTATTACTATTGTCGATTCTACTATTATTATTATATACATATACACGAGCTATTTAAAGAAGATTTATTTTTAGCAGTTATTTTCACGATTTGATTTTTTGTTTTTGTGATTCATTAATTGATCCTCATTTTATGTAAAACTCAAAATGAAAAGCGAATAAAAATTTCAATTTGTTTTACTTTTTGCTATATTTTTATTTTAACGTATTTTTACATGTTTACGCTTAGTTTTTTATTTATCGTGTGGGCGTGGAAGTTTAAATGGGCCGTGAGGGTTCATCGTGTGAGGGTAGTGCGATTTAAATCGCTTTAAATATTGAATTGAGTATTGTAGAGATTTCTTGAAAAGTTGTTTATAATTGGCAGTTATTCTCAAATAAGGTGTTTGGTATATTCTTGAATAACGAGGAAGTGTATTGGCTTAATTATTGAAAAAGATATTTTTAAAGGTATCTTGAGTATTGTCGGAAATGAGGATACAATAATTTGATCCTTATCGTAGCTTTTGTCTTTGTGAAATTTTAATGCAATTCCTTTATGGAAGCAAATCAATAGAAAGCAAAATCACCTATTGCAGGAGTATACAAAATTTAAAATAAATCATAGCGCATCATCATAACTTTTCATCATGCTTTTGTTTTTCGCGCGGTTTTTAAATTTACCAATCAGTCTACTGGCAATCTTATCAATCACAAATCATTCCTTTTTCACATATAATTAGAATGTTATGGATAAATATCTTGCTATGCGCGAACGGTGAAGAGTATCAGCCGTAGTGTTATGCCTGCCGTTTTGAAGATGATGTCATAGCTTACATAAGAAAAGTGGGAATTGATATATTTTTTTATCACGTTTATTATTTTTCTTTGATCTCGGTATACCACAGGGTTCAGTTCTTATCATGACATTATTTTTTCTGTTTACTAATGACCTTCTACAGCTGCGCCGTTAGCATGCATATGAAATGATAGTGTTTGGTAATTAATAACAATATCGATCAACAGTTGCAATTCAGTTTGATTGAAATAGAGCTGTAATAATAATTCGTATAATTTCAAATACAGATTTATTATTCGAGTATACGAAGTAGGTATTTGGATTTTTTGAGTGTTTTGCCCTATTGGAATAGTTAATTTTCTTATCATGTGCATAGCGAACAAATAATCAATTGCTCAATCATAACTAATTACTAAATATTTTACACTATAAAGAGATTGCCATGGAAACTGGTATTTGGGTGTTTCTGAAGATAGTGGTTAAGAATCCGCTTTCATTCAAATTCAAATAGTAGGCACGATATGGCGACCAAATAACAGAATAAAATTGAATGATTTTAACTGAGGGTTGCTTAAGCCACTGATTGTACTCAAATGTACTATCAAAAGTTGGAAATTGGAAAATGGCGGATCCAATATATCGATAAAACTTTCTCAGGTTTAATGAATATTGTGCAAAGATATCTTACGGCCAGTCATTTCGAATCCGTGCATAAACTTTAAATTGGGTGAAACCAAAAGGAATGAAGTCTTTTTATGTGTTTCGTAATACTTGATAAAATTGAATCAAACTCATATCTAAATTTAATCTACCAACAAACTACCAACAGCTTTTTTAACCTTTAATAATAAATTTAATTGATTAATGGCAAGTTTCGAATAGCTAAACTTCAAGATTAGAAAGTGAACAGACTTGATGGTCTGATCTAGATTAGAAGTTACAGAAATAGTTTTTAATTTTGTGAGAAAATCTTACATTGACTTATACCCATCAAATTTAGATGAGAAAAAGTCGTAATTTAATGGACTTTTTACAAATTTTTATATAACTCACAGTTTAAAAGGAGATCACTAAAAAAAAAAACAAAACTACTGTCTATTTACGATTTATTTAAAATTGAACACCAGAAAATAATCGAATGTGGTTTGTACCTTTTTAAAAGCATGTCGTTTAGTCCAGTTTCGGTATATTCTTTTACGAATTCCTATGAAAATGTGATACAGTGAGATCGTTAGTTGCTCTCTTGAAAAGTAAGTTATTAGTTGTACGACGTAGGTTGAAGTGTTCCGGTTTTTCAGGTAACGCAAGAGACGCAAGTAGTGCTTAAGATAGTCGGAGATTTGGGTGATACTGCCATTAATATTGCCGGTTCGTTTGTACATATGCTTTTGGTCTATCCATCATACAGAAACTAGAAATCTCTGTATCTCGGTGGCTCAGTGGCTCAGATAGCTCAATCAATCAGTAATCTAGTTGTTGTCAGTAGGCGAAATTCAACGCATCGTTAAGTGGCTTTTCGGACTTATGTTGCTCATTTCCATCGCTGATTTATTTGTTCAATACAATATTACAAACAATATAAACTTTTGAAGTTACTCCACTATATTTTACTGAAGACATAATTTGTTTTACACAACTGTAGAGGTGTATTTTAACTAGTACGACGTAATGTTATTGTTAATGAAATGGTTTACAGTAGGTCTTAACAGATTCAACTAAGATGAAGATATATATTTTCAAATATCAATGTTCAAAAAAGACTATAAACTCACTTGGCATATGACAGTGATTAATAAAAAAAAAACAAAAAATACTCAAAAATGTTTGTGTTTTTCTATTAAACAATTTTTTAATTTTCAGAAGAATTTTAAACAGTACAAGAAATAAAGGCAATGTTTAGTAGTTTTTTTTAGAGTCGAATTTTCATATAAGGTAAGATACCCAGAAACAAGGACCTTTAAGAAAACATCTTATTTTGAACATTTATCATAATACGCAAATTGAGTCTATTTAGAATTTGCATAGTAAATTTAGAGGTATGTGCATAAAACGGGAATAATGTAATATTTATTGACTAAAAGGAACTAAACAAATAATTAATAACTATATGCAAAACTACCCTTTGCCCGAGCACTATTTCTTTATAAAAGAGCATAAAACACAGAATAATTTTTTTTAAAGGCGTATAACTTTTATTAAAATTATATACACTTATACTACATATTCACATTATTTAAAAAACTAGTTTCAACCACTACGACTAGCATTATTATTATTGTTGTTATTGTGGCTGAGACCGGTAGTCCCGATCACTCAGAGATCGTCCATTGCACTTATCCCATACTCATACCCTATTCTTTGTTGCTCTAATCAACTTAAGAACATCAGATAGAGATTGAAAAATGAAATCTTCCATCCTTATAATATCAGCACCGAATGCCATCATCCGCGTACTAGAGTAGGTCAGGACAGTTACGAGAAGTCCTCCCCACACGAAGTACACATGTGTTGTATCCTGTAATGGTCCCTACTAACATTATATAATCCTTCCTATCTAAACTAAGCAAGATTTTAGCAGTGTTTCTGTCTGGACGACTATCGAACCATTTGGTGAATCCACAAGTTCATATTCTGGATCATCTCTGCTCTTGGGTTGAATCCACTAGTCGAGTTATCCAATTCTTCAGCGTTTCAGAATTTACATCAATGATAGGTTCTGGTTTAAGGGGGGGAGTAATCTGCGCCCTTCCTCGTAAAAGCGTCTATAGTCTCGTTTCCTTTAATTCCCTGATTTCCAGGGACACATATAAGAATAACCTGGTTGTGCTTTGCAACCGAATTGAGTCTTTTCTTACATTCCTGGACAATCATTGACCTATTTGCTGATGGTAAGTACTAGATATTTTTATTTACTGTTTGTAACCAAAGTTTCAATCGAATCGATTCGATGATTCTTGAGAAATTTTAAATATTGCACTAAACAATAATCTTTTAATAATTGATGATGTTATCAATTTGCAAGCAACCAAAGACTATTTTGAAAAGCGTGTTAAAAATTTAATTGGTCAAAAAGATATAAAAGGCTTTCGAAGAAATGTTCCGAATACATTCCATGCACCAATTAAGATTGTTTCTTAGTAATTGAAACCTTTAACTAATTAACTACCATTCTTACATTTTAATACAATAATTCTATATGATTGCAATACTCAACTACTTGAGTACTCCCAAACTGTATTATTCAAATATTCCTTAAATGAATATTCAAACACTCCCTAATTCGAGTTCTCGGATAATTTTTTTCTCAATTACTTACTCAAGCTCAGATCCATGAACTTGAGTACTTAAATATTGAAGTAATTAAATTCGGAAATACTCGAGTAGTAAAGCTAGTATAGTCAGTATATAGCTTGAAATTAAGTTTGTTATAAAGAATAAGTCCCAGGGTAATCAAATAATCATCAAGTAATATTTAATAATACATTTAGGAATGTTTATAAACACAAACATAAAGGTGGTTTTTTCAAGATTTCCATGATTATTATTTATTGTATACGTATAAAATTTATTTGATAATAATTATATGGTAATTGGCACGCGTCGTGCCTCACCATCGCAATTGTCGTTTTTTATTTTGCAGTGATGTGTCTCAAATAAATAAAGACAGATTTTTAATTGTTATGGAGTTTTATTTCATATCAATCTAAGTAAAAAAACAAGTCTCAATATAAAAATCAGGGGGGATAAGCTACGATTTTTAATAAATGAAATTATCAGCAAAGGACCCAGACGGTTACTTCGAGGCATGCCAGAAGGAAGGTGTACATTTTGTTTAAAAGTCTGATAATTTTCAGATCAGATTTTGAAAAAATATTATTTTGTTTAAATAAATCGTTTTTTCATTAGCAATTTCAAATTTAAATGTACTGAAATCGAATATTAGAAAATTTGTCAAGTAACACATGGAAAAAACAAATAAAAATTCGTTAATTTAATTGACTTTGCCCAACCCTGAGAAATTAACAATCTTTAAATTGAAGTTCAGTGAGCCTTATTTAACAAAAACAAGACCGTTGAAAGAAGTGTCAAGTAAAATCCTGCGGTGCGTTGTTTGGTTTCACTTCGTTTTTAGAGCAATTTCTCGTGATATTTTGTAGTTTGGTTGAGGTGATTCGAAAAGCAAACTTTTGATAGATTAAGAATCACCTTCAAGTTGTTTCAATAAAAGAAAAGTGCTTTGTTTTTCAGTTGGTGTGAAAAGTTTGATATTTATTTACACGATAAGTGCTCCGTTTCCCACTAATTCGGATCAAAAGGTAATTACAAATTAACTATAGATTTGTTTGAAGTTAAAATGCCCTAAGCAGTGATTTTAAATTCTGCGAAAAACATGAATTTTGTCTTTTTTTAAAAATAAAACCATTTGACAAGATGCGATTAGAATTGCTGTTCCCCAATAGATGACAGGAGTGGCAGTTAGACGTTGAAAGTAAAAACACGTGCTATCGGCTGTCAATTGTCAGGCAAATTGTTTGACATGTTTTGGAAGTAGTGAGAAGTTTTAAGTGGATCTTTTAATCAATTCAATCGAAACAAGAAAATAATTGAAAAGGCATGGAATTGGACAGTGATTCCAGTGATTCAGACTATGTAGTCGAAGATTTTGTGCGTCCCAGTAAAATAGCAAAACGACCAGTGAACGACGACAGTGCCGATCTCTTGGGTAACTTCGACGCCGCCAAGAGGAAAAAATTCTCGGATCCATCGCTGTATGACCATGGAGACCTTTCAGATACCGTGGAAAATGAAGGCGAAAACGAAGGGAATGACGACGAAAACGGCGGTGAAGACGACAATTCCGGATCAGAGGAGGAAGAGACTGAATCCGATGATTCCGGGACCAAAGAAATCAACACACACCTGTCTAACGACCAGATGGAGGCTTTGTTGAAAGGCACAAGCAAGAAGAATAGATACGTCCTTTACGTAACAAATCTTAACTTTGAGACGACCAAGGAGGATCTGGAGAATTTTTTCAGTCAAGCTGGACCGGTTAAATCCATTCGGATACCTCCTAAAAGGCGCGGTGGATTCGCTTTTGTCGAAATGGTTTCGATTGAGGGCTTCCAGAAAGCGTTTGAATTTCATAATATTGAGCTGCACGGCAGAACGATTAAAATTCAAATTTCCGAAGGAGGAAAGAAAAAGTCTGCAAATAAGAAAAACATTTTGAAGCAAAAAAATAGGAAATTGGCGGAAATGCGAAATGAAAACAAATCCTTTGGCAAAAGTGGGAAGAATTACGACAAAAACATCAAAAAGGAAAAGGCGAAGGAAATGCTGTTGAGGAAGCGGTGGAGGAAGAAACTGGCTCCTCGCAGTTAGACTTATATTTATGCAATTTGTATAATAACTGTTATTCTTAAGAATATTAAACTATATATTTTCCTTTTATATACATTTTGGGATTTTTCTGACTAGCTCTGACTATTATTAATTGACTCTAAACTTTGGATTTAAATCCCTTTTTCCTGCGAACGGCTCTAGATACTACGGGTATTTAACTCTACAATAGTTTTTCTTAATATACGTTTTTTGCATGTTGAAGATTATAATTATGGAATATTTATGGTTCTGAACCTTAAAGGATTACTTTGTTGTGTATTTCTACTTTACGTTCCAAAATACTTTTAGACTAGTCGTTTAATTACCTCCATTAAATGTTAATAGAAATTTTTTGCTGTGTATTTCTCAAGTTTATTTTAATATTTTTGTATTCTAATGATTCCACTGAAGACATAGAGGAGGAAATAAAAATCAATACTATAACGATTCTGTATACATTAAACCACGTTTCGATCCTAAAGAGGACGTCTTTTTAACACTAGAACTACTAAGCAGTTATTTTGAACATTTTTATTTTAATACAAATTTATTTTCCCAAGATTAATTCATGTCGTTTTTTACGAAAATGTCCTAATTAATCTTTATTTATATTTGTTTTTTAAATGTCTATAAAGAATTTTTACGAAGATATGGCATGAACTTTCTTGGATTGAACAAATTCAAAATAAACTGCAACCGCTTAAATGACGCATTTGTAAATCTAGCATTAAAATGTTAGCTAATCGGTATAAATAAATCCTTTTTAGGTCCTCGACTTCGGAACAAAATTTTCTTTCAATTTAATCCTGGAGATCCTAACTTTATAAGAAAATCTTCCCACACAAGATATTCCTAAAAATTACAATTTCAGTTTTATATATAATTTTTATTATTATTAAAAAATTCCGCGTATTTACAAAAAAACGAAATATTATCACTATAAGGACAATAAGGACAAAAATGTTCAAATGAGAAGTAGGTAAGCTATCATCGAGAAAGTCGTATTTTTATTTCTTAGCAACAATTTTGAGCGTCATATGGACATAGTCTCCGTATCTAGATTAAGTCTCTATACATAACTAAATAAACAATTTTGAGGATCTAAAAGTGCAAATAAGAATTAAGGAGGATCCCAAAAGTGGTACGGCTACGACCTGTGATATCGTTATTTTCGGAAATTGTTTCACCAGGTAGGCTGCAATCGGTAGCATTTCATATGAACTCGACTTAAAATCCGTTGATTTCGGAATGTTATGCGTTCAGCGGCCGCCGAAATAACTCATCACCTACAGCTAGGAGCAATTGCCATTTATGCAAAACATTTGCAAAGATGGTGAATAAGTTCCACTGGCGCCAGTACGAAGTCCCCGGACAAACGCCCGTGTGGTTGTTCGTTATTGCGAGAGCACGGGACGCGGGAGGATTTTTTTTTATTTTTTTTTTTGAGCATTACCCAAGAAAACGGGCGCTTCTATGCATTAGCAGAAACTAAAAATTTTCGCAGCCGATGAAGTTTTCCTGTTTTTTTTCCCCACTCCATCGCGGCGGAGTTGCACCGCGCTCGCAACCATCGTCTGGTGGTGGTTGCGGCGCGCGAGTTACGTCCCTCAAAAAGGCCGGGGAACGTCAATCGATCGGGTCGGGACATTGATTAATTCCCGAGTTAAAATCTGAATTTTTGCATTATTCTTTGGGTCGCCTGGTCGCACCTTCCCTTGTCCTCGCGGCCACCCCCGCCGGAACGGACTTATGTTGGTCTCCTTCCGATCGCCGCCAAATGTGGCTAGCGTCCAGTTGGCTCTCTCGAGGTGCCTCTGCTTCGGACGGGCCTGGTGCTGCTGATGCCCGGCCGGAGAAGGGCAGGCAAAATCCGAAGAAAAAGTTAATTAGCGTCGAGCATTTCTGATTCAATTTTACTTCATAGTTATGCAGTTGCAGTCGCAGCTAACTCCCTGCAGGTTCAATAAACTTGGCGTGAAGATGGGGCTCTTTCGTACATATTTTTTATTTTTTTTCCCTGATTTCTCTGTGGCCGGGGACTGTTCGGGCTCGGAAGTCAGGGCCCCCTCCGGGTGGCAGGCGAGCGGCAGAAAAAAAAAGGAACGCCACAAGTCATAAATCTAGAAAGTGCTTGTAGGTCGCAATATTTTCCATGTCTCTGACCATATTCTCCGCTTTGGCAGGAGGCTTTGTCTTGGGAATCGCAAATTCTCGCGGCTTCTTCCGACGTCGCCACCTTGTGGGGACCTCTTGTGCGCGCCGCGCACACACCAGCCTCAGCCTGGGACTCTCCTTGCCAGCGGAGGTTCTCTTCTTTGAACAAGGACGCGATTACGGCCGAACGCCGCCGCTGTGGAGCACCTTAAGAGAGGATAACTACACCGCTTCCCCCGGTCGTTATGCTAATTTTTTTTTTTTCCGAACGAAACCCTTTTGCGAGCAGCCTGGAAAACAAAAAAAGAACGCAAAAAATTGCAAAACTAGGGTATCACCTACACAACTCCACTCGGAGGACAGAAAACTTTTAATTAAATGTTTAGAATCAGTTCCAACTTCGGGTATGCTTCATGTAGCATTTTTGATTTTCCATCGCATTTTTTTCTAGGGAACGCCAACAGTAAAAATATTTCCCAGAGCCCGTGTATCATTCTTTTCTTTTGCATCGAAATTTTAGAATTTGCTGCCTCTACGGCACTGAATAGCTACGAGGGAATTGTGTAAACCCGCCCGCATTCTATAAATTGAACATGGACATTTTTAAGTTGGGACCGGCCGAAAGCGCATTATTTTAAAACTTATGGCTCAGAGTCCACGGCAACATGACTTTTGCAACTTAAATTTACCGAGGATATGTATTTTTTGCTTTATGCGAGTTTTCTTTTCTGGCAACGAATTTATTCAACAGAACCTAAAAAAATTACTTTTAATGGTGTTGTTCAAAGAATAATTTGACCGCATCATCTTTCGGTCACTGATCTCATTTTAATTAATTAATAACGATGGACATACATCTCTTCTACAGTGGTGGAAATAGATAAATAAGCACACTCATTAATTTTAAATGTTCGCTATAGCATAAACATTATTTTAGTTATACCACTTACAACATCAATTCATAGTAAATACAACATAACAATTACATAATTCATATTAACAAAAAGTGTTTGTGAAAGTAACAACTAAAAATTGATCATAATTGTCACGAAAATACAAATAAACGCATGTTGCATGTTGAAGAGGATAAAATTTGAGCCAGCCTTGTATAAAATTACTTAAGAAAGCCACTTTGTCATTTACTAGGTTTTTTAGATAAATGTTAGAAAATTTGCTTTAGGCCTTATATTTATTTCCATATACTTTCTTGAAAAGAAGTTTCTAAAGATTTTCTATGGGGTTTAAGTCTATAATTTTCTATGGGGTTAGTCTGCAGCCTCAACATTTCTTTCTTTAACCGTTCTAAGTTCTAAGGGGTATTGAAAAAAACACTGCCGAAGAATTCCAAACAGCGCAACCGCGCTTTCTCTAAATAAGAACTAAAAGACTATTATTGCATTATTATAGTATTATTCTACCTATTGTAAAATGTACTATTTACATTAAAAGGAGCTGTGTGATGTACTTGCGACTCTTGCACTTTGGACGGCCGCATTGTCTTGTTGGAAAATTGAGTTTGGATTTGAAATTTTTTAGCTTCTTCCCAAATATCGCCTTCAGCGTACATGTTTGAATATATTATTTTGGTGGAATCCAAGCCAAATTTGTTGTTCCACGGACTCCAAAGTTTCCCCATTTGATTACTGAGCCATCTAAAAACTTTCGCCTTATGCTAACTTCTGTTTCCTTGCGTAAGTCATTCCAAGGAATTGGAATTTCAATATAATTTAATTTCTATAGGATTGATTTTGATCCAGCCCTACCTGCCGGCTGGTAGTATTAGTCGTCAATTAAAATTAAAACTAATACTTTAAAAATTATACCATATTACATTGAAATTCCAATTCCTTAAAATTGTAATTTGTAAAAGATATGCTGAATTTCTTAGTACTGAACTTGAACAAGTTATTATTTTCATTACGAGGAATAATAATTGTTAATTGATAACGATTCAGTACTTAGTAATGGATTTGAATTTTTCGTAAATTTCATTATAAGGAATTGTATTTGTAATTGCCTTTTTTTAATTCTAAAAATAAATTTGTATAGTCTTTGGAAAAGAACGAATTCTGTCAATGTGTAATCAATTACTATTTTGCGTATTGAACTTCTAAGAACTGATTCAAAAAAAAAAAAAAAATCTACATATTTATTTTTATCACATTTTTCCAAGAGTATTTACAACAGTGTCGTACAACCACTCAATTTAATTATATATAATACCTAGGCTAAAGTAATTTGAATATTAACAGATACAACTACATAAATATTTAGAAATACTAACGATGCTTTTCGAAAAGCGAACTCACCTTTGATCTCCTCAACTCCGGTTGATAAATTATTTTCCTTTGCTGGTATAATGAACTCCCCAGGACGTTATACTGTATACAATGACTATCTTGAAATGTTGAAATAACCGACTGCACAATAACTGAAAGAACTTAGAATTCCGTTTGAGGAATGCTAAATGCACCATGAAGTATTGTTTTGTTCGACACTTACAATACTTAAGAAAATAAAACAAATAATAAGATAGAGTATGGTATATATATAATTTAAATATTAACAGGTATCGCGACAAAACCACAACCAAAATATGCTACTATTATTTGTCCCCTGTGCTGCCTTTTAGTGCACGTCGTGTATGCAGCAAACTACAATATATCCTCGAAAATTTTGGTTAAGCTCAGATGATTCTCTAGAGTATTGAGTCATAAAGTCATAACCACTGCACATACTGTGTTTATTTTAACATGATTAATTAAAATATCTCAACACAACGCACGAAGAAAATGTCCCAAATGAGAAATTAATATTTATAAAGGACACATCTGTCTGGGCTAAATAAGACCTCCTCCGCCACCCAGGGTGGGTGAAGCGGAGGGCAATTTTGAAATTTTTAGGGGTTACATAATCTTTTTTAGAGCACAGAATAAATAATTGATAAAAATTAAATAATAAAAAGTGCATGTCTTAAGGTAGTATAGAAAAATATTCCAAATTCGTCGAAATACAGCCAATCTCCGATGATGTCTTTTTTCAACATTACTTTCTTTTTATAACAAATAATTACACAAAATTTTATATTGATCGCATAAATAATGTTTATCGCATAAAGTAGTTTTTGAGTTATTGTAACCACGGAATTGGCGCTTTTGGAAAAAACATTAATTTTGAGATAATCGCGTTTAAATTTTCGTCATTTCATCGCTTATCATTTCAGGTGACTATATATGTAACTTTCGAACCAATTCTTTGATCTTTTTGAAATTTTGTTGAGATATTTGGGAGATGATTTACTAACAGAAAATGCAATAAAAGATCTTTTAACCCTTCGGACCATTTAAGTGGCTCTTAAGTGTCAAAATCAGTAGACTAAGCTAATTAACTTAATTTTATTATTCAGACTTTTGTCTAAACTTCTTGATCGATGTTAAGAAGTATCAATTTTTGGTTGTATTTATTATTTGTCTAGCAATACCTTCGAAATTGCCCTTCACAATGAAACTTATTATCATTTACTGTTTTATTTATTATACAATAAGCGTCGTTATTTTAAAAGAATACTTATTTAATTTTGAAATAAATCGGAAAAACTTTTATCTTTTATAATGAATATGTTATGTTTAAGTGTATACGCTTACTTAAATAATAAGTCATTAATTAGTTGGATCCCTTTTGTCAGTTGCGGAGAGACTGATGCAAAAGTCGATATAAAAACGAAATGGAGATCAAATGATGTTAGCAGAATATCAAAAGAGACTTAGTTACAACAGGAAAGGTTAAGCTATTGAATGATTTTCTTAGAAACTCCCTAACTCTTAACTATCTGTTAATAATCAAGTTGAATTATTTCTTTGCGTCACGTAATTTTGTTTAGTAACTTAAATACGATTTGTTGTATTTATTATGATAATACTTTTAATATTATATTTTTATATTATGTACCAAAAAATTCGGACTTGTGAGCTAGTTATTGAGTGGGCTGAAAAACATGGGAACATAAAGTGTAAAGCATAGTAAAATAATAAGATAATTTCAAAACAAGAAACTGGAAACTTGTAATTGTCTCTTTTTTTTAGTAATTTAACAAGTAATAAAATGATATTACAAGAAAATTATGCAAATAAGTCGTAATGATTAGAAACCCACCCTTATACTATAAATCTAAAAAGGATTTTAAGTTCTCTTCAAAATTTGAGGCTACTGTCTATAAGTGCATAAATGGTGATTTTTCCAGGCGGATGCACTGCATCCAGTTCTCCATATATGTACAAGGGCGAAGTTCATGGTTTTCGCATCTATATAAAAAAAAAAAATAAATAAATAAATAAATAAAATTACGAAACCCGTTCGTACATGAAATGCTTGCCTTGTTTTTACCTTCAACTAGCACAAAGTGAGGGTTGGGTTCACCCTTTTTTCTCTATGGGGAGTGAGTCAAAGTTCCCTCAATGATTTTTTTTTTCCCGGACTATTGCTGTCCGAATGAAGGGTTAAGTGAGTTGAACAACCGAAAGAAGCATGCATGCACGAAGATTGTAGTTAGTTCCCCACGTCGTTTTCTTTTTCACCTAAGCTATTCCAGTTGGAATGCTCTCGTTATTTGGATATAAACAAGTAATAAAATCTCTAAAGTAGAAAAATAACAATTCAATTACTTTGTGATCCAGGGAAAAAATCGAATTTCCAGCGGGAACTGCTCTAAAGAACTAATCAACAATTTTAATTAGATAGATACAACATTCCCCTGAAAATTTAGCAGACAAATAGATTCTAGATGTAACTTCTTTACAATTTTTTGGTGACCATAATGTAGACATTTGGTTTATTTGAAAAAGTTAAAACCTGATATATTAAATTTGAGTTATTTCGTAGAAATGCACATCTCATTTGCAAATATTCTCCAAGTCCAAATAAGTTATATTCAAAATCATCGGCTTTCCAGTACTTATAAGAGTCTGTTTTGGTCATGCTGGCTTTTGTTCTTGAATCCTTTCGAATCGAAAGGAGTGCTTAACAATTTTGAACGATAAAATTAATTAAAGGCAAAGTTAATTGAAATTAATTAGTTACAAATTTAAAACTGATTCAAGAATAAGGTTTTAAAATTAGATTCTATTCTAGACTTAGTAAGTATTGCTCATTTCCATTTTCAGTATAAGTTTCTAGTTAGCATGTACTTTTAAACTTTAATAAGACGTTTTGGCCCCTTTTTGTAAGAGTGAGCATTATTAATAAATCAATTATGTAATACGTGCAAATTTTATTCTGATACTAATTGAAATAGGTTCTGAGAAAATTAATAGTATTTAACAGTACAGAAATAAGTCGTACAAGAGCTTTTTAGGTGCTATTGAGATTCTACGTATCGATACGACATTACCTATTCAATTTTAGTCGAATCGAACATAACTACTGAATTCAAACCAATAGATTATTTTAGGATTTTTAAAATTGCTTGTCTGTAAGAAAATCTTAAACACGAATTTGTATTTTTTGAATTAAGAAAAATAAAGTTTAAAAAAACAATTATTTAAGTGTTCTAAGTTTATAGCCTTAAGAATTTCTTCTAAAATTTCCTGAAATTCTCGGGGTTATTGAGTATTTAAGCATTCGAGCAGAAACGAACAAGCGGAAATAAATTGTACTTGAAACTTTAAACAAGTTTTCCTCCAAACTGCTTTTTTGCTGCTTGGTTGGCATGATATCTTGAAAACTATTTGACTTATATTTACTACAAGATCTTTTTTATGCATATAAAGCTAATTGATTTGTGTACATCTGCCTATCGTTTAATCATATTATTTAAAATGTTGTTTGTTTTGGAGTAAATTTATTTAAATTTTTTAACTATGCATAACTAACTATAAAGAACTTAATCTTTATCAACTGAAATTAATTTATACTCGTACTTAAATAGTTTTAATGAATGAATGTGGATAAGAAATATTTTTTACAGCATACAAATTTCGTCAATATCTTGAAAGTAAAAGTCTGTCTACGTGCGATTTTTTTTTTCCGTAACCACTTAACGGGTTGTATTTCGATTTTCACTATTATGGATGGATGAGATAGGTTTAGATTTATAATTGATAAATGTTATGTGGAAATTAACCAACCTTTATCATAAGGGTTTTAATCATGAATATTTAATTAATCTAGGAAGAGAGTTTATTAAACCGTAGGCGAGGTAACGGGAACAAATCAATCATATTATAATATATAGGAATGTCAACTCCTCAAATCTAAAATCACTAATCCTGTGATTAAGTTCGATCGTTTTTATAATACTTTTATTTACAGTGATGTAGACCCGAACCCGGAGGAATAAACGTATCTTATATCAACAAATGGTATTTAAAAATTTACACTTTTTCAATTTATGTGCTTTCTTTCTCTGTTTGTTAATCAATCCTTTATCTTATTAAAGTAAAACGCTATATACTATATTTACTATTCATCCCTTAAATTCCCAAATATATTTTGTACGCTAGAATCTATATATCTATTTAATTAAGTATAGATGCAGAGAGAAAAGCTATAAAACAAAGTGAATATAATTAGAAACTCTCAATAGTCAGCATTTTGAAAGCTTCTCCTTGTTATAATACTGAATTGTCCCTAATAAGCGCAACTAATTAATAAAGTTATTGATAACTCTTTGCTCTGCTGAAATTCCAATGAGAATATTCTATTTTCAAATAAATTAGTGCTAAAACATGGAATATAGATTACAAAGCTATATCGCGATACTCAGAATAAACCATAATATCACAAAAGACATACAGACGGAGAAACGCGCCCAATTAATTCAGTGATTGCCCACCGGTTGTGGCTTAAATTGGAGATGCAATTTAAAAATTAAACAGCCTGGCGGGAGTGGGTACAGGCGACACTTTAAACTGTAAAAGCACTGATTAATAAAAGAAAATCAAATAAACATAATTAATGACAAGAGTCTACGCAATTGCCTGGACGCATTCGGTTCGCATACATACAAAAATGCAGAACGCGGCTGTACGCCCAGCGAAAAATGAACCTAAAACGTATAAAAACCGAGGCAAAATGATGGCGAAACAAAACAAAAGAAGACCTCAGACTTTAAAGCCATTTATCTTTCGATAAAATTTATATACAAATTTTATAAAACTGGTTCTCATTTGGCTGTTAGCTGTGCGAAGATCACACGGATGGACAGCCGCAATGGACATGTGTGCCGGTCCGAGTCGGAGAGCATACAAGTGAAGAAAAAGAGGTCTCTAAGTAGCGTCGAAGTTGTACATCTTCAGGTGAGCATGGAATGGAAGAAAGGTCGAGCTGCTTGAGACGAAGTTTTTAAATAACTACGCACCTATATGAAATACGTTTAGACAAAAGCTGCCGCTGCGACAATCGCCAATCTCTCAATTTTCGTAGAGGAAGCGGACAATTGCAAAAGGTTCGGGTAAACCACGAGGGAAAGTTTGCTACAAAATCTCACATCTGACCCCACATAAAGCGATAAAATGCGAGCAAAACGGTGGAAGCTGAGCGCAGTACCGCCCTGCAAAACTAAAATTTTTTACGAAAGATGGGGCATATGCAAAGCAGCGGGCGAATTGGCACACCTCCTTTCCAGCCGTCGGTACAAAGATACTACAGATACATTGCTCAGCTCAGGTGCAGAAGCGAAAAAAATACAGGCGAACCGAATCCGAACATCCCTGCAAAAAATCGCCGCTCCTCGGAAGGTGTTTTCAGCATAGCACCGGCAAGTGCCCAAAGGAAGTTCTAAAGGAGTACAAAATATTATCTTGCGCATAGTCCCGAATGCGTACCTCAGCCAGTCTTCACTCCAACGTAGCACGGATGGAGTGACTCTTCCGAAAATCAATACAGGTCGAACGAAATAAATATTTTTTTGTGTCCTCCCCGCTTTTGAAATTCGATTTTGACTATACACGGACATGAAACGTGTTCGGTTCGCCATGTCAAATCCCGCAGTCGTTTTTCGTCTAGATAATCCTAAAAAACTTGCTCCTGACATAACAACCACATCGGGTGGGCTCCTTCGAGAAGTCTCCACACATGTTGATAGTGTGCGGAAACATAGTCCCCGATTTGCTCCCTTAGCCTCCGATGATATCCATATCCTCGGGCACACTCTCGCCGAAAACTGGTGTATTTGTGAAAGGAAGGCATTCAATTCTGACAGTGCCTTTATCCTAAATTCCCTTTTTAGCCATTAAAATAGCTCCTGCCGGGGGTAAGCTGCGGAGCGCACCAGCCCAATTCTGTGGGCTCATCACGTAGAACGAGCTTTGTCGCTTTTTCTTACATAAGGGCCTCTGTTTGGCTACTCATACGAATGGCGCTTTTTAGACGACCAGAAAAGACTATTTGCCTATTACTTTAGTAATTGAAAATTCAAAAACTCTCGAGAGTTTCTCTAATACAATAATTATTAAACAAAACGCCTATTTAACTTGGGGGAAAGCCCCTGGAAAATGTTGTACATCTTTTATTTATTCAGTAATAAATGAAAGGCTCTATTTTAAGGGGGTGTAGCACCCCTGTGACGAGTCGAAATAGGCGACATCTTATTCGGCACATTTTTACATTTTAAAGAATGTTTGCAAAGGGGAAACTTTTTATATTTCACTTTGTTTTTTAGTAAGCAAAACGGGTCAATAAGCTGACCTGACAAAAATTTCGTCTAGTTTATTTCAGAATATTGTACAATTAAAAGGAAAAGAAAACAATAAAATCAATTCCAAAACTTCTGTGACATACGAATTCTGAGAGATCAATAATTTTTTCTTTAAGTATCTTATCTTGTAAGGTTTTAAAAAATCCAATTAAATATTTGTAGTTCTACAATATTGCTAATACTAACCCTGTATCCTTTTTCAAATATTTTCCTTTAGAAATTTAGGCCCTTACTTGAAACTAACACAAAATAATTCTATGCGAACGTAAAGTTTTTGGAAAGAACATTAAAGCCTTCCAGATAAAAGTTTCATTAAATTTTTTGATTTGTGAGCCTAAATAACGTATATATATAAATAGATATTGTATATAGCTATTATTTCTCTATCATATCCTATCAGAAATTTTCTGCGTTTCGAGACAGAAACTTTAAAATCGATCATTTAAAAGAACTTGAAATTATTTTGTTAAACATTTGTGTAGAAAAAACGCTTTTAAAAGGTTATGCTCAGTTACAATTAAAAAAATATGTATATATCTTTTGTTATTGTAGAAATTCATCGACATTTTCTAGAGAAATTTGGCGGAAAAATTATGCTTTAAGAAATCCTTTAATCCTTGATTGTAAATAAATCCGTTTGTATTTATTTAAATGATTAAATTGTTGTCTTATTTTCTTTGATATTTAAACAAACACCTATTATTTAAAGATATATAAATGTTCAATGAAAGAATAGTAAATCTTTGGATAAGATAACAAAGATAAGCTTGAATTTATATTTGATACTTTTCTGCCTTGTTGGTTATTTCGACGATATTTAACTTCATTTCATATAGTATAATTTTAAAGCCGTATTATTTATAAATTTAGCTTAAGGTGAACTTTACTTTCATACTGGTAATAATTATGAAAGACTCTTTCAATTGTCTTTGCTTGGCGCTGGCTACAGGCAAGTGCACTTTATTTAATTGCAATGTCCAACCTGTCGTCAAATCGTTGTTTTATCTAGAGCGATAAAGTGAAATGAGATCTTAAAAACGGGGAGGAAAATCCATTATGAGAGCTAATCAACTTTTAAGAAAGAAAAAGAAAACTAAGGATGCCCTAAAATACTAACATAATTATTAAAAAGAAACTTTTATTTTATATTTTAGATTTTTGTTGTATCGCATTAATTCGTCTAGAAAAAGTTTATTGATATGAGTTTTGCATTAGCATAGAGAAATTGTGGATTATTTGTTTTTTGGATATATCCGAAGAGAGAAATTAAGAGTCTAATACAATTGATTACTACATATTACGAAAGCATTGAAGAGAAGGTCATTTGTGGTGAGGTACGTCTCAGGGATCCCCAAAAACCAAACATTTTGCAACAATTCACTAGCAAAACATATTTCTATGGCTTTCACAATAATCCACATAACTGAATACAAACTTTATTTGTTGTTGTTAAATTACCCTTCTGAATTGACCTTACTACTGCTATTTAATTATCAAAAAATATTAGTTTTTTCATTTTCTGGAAATTTATATTCAAAAATTTCATTCAGAGATTACGAGCTGAGCGGCCGGCACGTATACACTTAGAAAAATAATTGCTAAAATTAAATAAACGGAGTTTAAACCAAGTGCATATAAACAATATGATGATGATAAGTACAACGAGTTCTTGTGCTAATCTCATCCTTGCTAATTCCAAGTATATCTTAGTATTCAAGAAATGCATGAAGTTAGTATGCATATTACTCATCTAAGCCATAACATTCTTAAAATATAGTTTTAACTTAAATGTGTACTTAAAAGGCTTAAAGTTAATACAAATTTGGAATCTATATACTTGAAGTATGATACTTTGCCCAACTTAAGCATACCGGTGATTGAAATGTGTATTATATATTTTTAAAAATCATCGTCATTTTTAAGCATATGATTTTTCAATATTCTGCATTAATGCTTGGTAATAGCACCAATATTTACTGTAAACCTGAATGAAATTTCTAGGTAATAGATCTCGTTTTAGCGGCATACATTTAATAAAAATCCTATTAGATTATATTGCAACAAAACTGTTAAAATAACCATTTAATTTCTCTCTTTGTTTAAATTGCTGAATTTTGTGAAAAATAAACCCATTTTGATGCAATATATTTTATATTATATTTTCCTATCACTAGCTGTTGCTTCGTGAGAGAACGAAGAAAATTAGCCATCGTCAATTATGGGTACTGGAAGTGTATAGAACACGATTTAAGAAAAAGTTGCTATATAATCAAGAATAACATGCTTAATTTTGGCTGATTTCAGAATTGCAAAAACCTCCATTCGAGTAACTAGGTTTTATAAAAAGTATTAAAACCAAATCACCTCATACCATATATGAATTAAGAAAGAAATTATACTTTGTTATTTCTAGAATAATTCTAGAACAAAATATTGGTTTTATTGTATTTAAGCAATGCTTAGAAAATTTATCCAAAGCCGCAACATCGATAGAAAAAGAGAGATATTAATATTAATGATTGCATCTGTAGACAATTCCGCAATGAACAGTGGGTTCGAAAAAGAAACAGCGGATTTAGAAACGGGAAGTACTTTAAGGTTAGGTTGCGTAAGAAATGCCCCAAAGCAGTTGGGGGAAGAAATATTTCACGAAAATGCGAAAATTCGAGCCAAATTCGCGGCCTACATTTTAGTTGTGCCTTAGCAGGTAAATTTTGCGAAATTCCCGGAACAGAATGAAAACATCGTTTAAATAAAATATTCTCAACATTATGCGACTGCAAAAAGCCGCCCCTCCCCCCGATAATTTTCATCGATCAATAACAAACAGGGTCGGCGGTGTGGCGGTATTTATACTCGGAGCATTTTCAGAACCCTTTGGGGCTCATGCCACTTTGATGGGGCCACACCGTCGGAGTAAATGTACAGAAAAAAATAAAAAAAAAAAAAACCGCTGAAACGTCCCGAAACAGTTCGCTCCTCGGTTAGCCGGTGGTTCTCATTAAGGAGACGGGATTTTCTGGACATTTTGTAAAGGGACGATCCCATCCTGAAAATTATGTTCTTTTTCATTTCGCACATTTGTGTGTTCTTATCCGGGAAGGGAATCGTTTCCGGGAACTAAGATAAAACCTGCATCGCATTTGAGTGTTTTGGTGAGATTCGCAAGAGGAGAAAACTGCTCCTGCTAAGGGCGAGCTGGAGCATTACAGGGAAACTCCTCGCGGGAGAGGACCGCAACCCGATGACGGAAAACGGGAAAACAGGTCAAAAGGGGTAGGATACTTTTCCACCAGTCGCTTTCGTTTCATATGCGAAATCCATATTTTGTCAAGCCATTCTATTTGTTTAGTTGTCAGCCCAGGCCCATAAATATGAGTGTATATGCCCGATGGAGTGGAAGTGGGCGGGGGTGGGAGCGGGAATAGGGCCCCCTCGCAGTGTTGCCGCGGCACCTAAGGGCACAGGCTCTACACCTACAGGCTACGTGTGTAGTCCCGTAGATGTTCTAATAGAAATGTTGCCACATAGTTAACTCGGGGTAGGTGCGAAGGGTGTATGTGGGGGATAGGAAACACGGATCTTGTTAGAATTAGACCATTTTGGCAAGATTTCCATTTTGATTCACTTTTGGCCTTGCACAAATGAACGCAATGCTGCCAGAAATAGAAAATAGCTGCTAGAAAAGTGCAAAATCGACGTTTTTCATATGCAAAGGTGGTCGAGATTATCGTTGAAAAAATAAATAAATAAAATCAAGAACAAAGGCAACATCAGCAGGGGTTGAGATTGCCATCCCCACGCAAGAAATAAGCTACTCTTAATGTTTGCGCTTATTTAAAGCAAACGGTGGTGGCTCCACGTTACATAACACGTGTGGAAAGCTTGTTTAGCCCCTGGGAAGTGTTGGAGAATCAACCGCCCAGGGCGTATTTATTTTAATTTGGATTGAAGCTAATCCATTAATGGCTTTTTCGAGCCTTTAAGAAACGCTTTGTTATGTATTTTGTTTGCCTTGACCTAAAATTGGAGAAGGCCTTTGTTAAATTAGTATAGAACATTCCGCTCAAGAGATGGCTGAGATTTTCAATTTCTTATTTAAGGGTATTTGGATGCGGGGTTATTAATCCGCTCAAGAGTATGATTGTCTAAGTACAGCAATTTAACAATAACAACCTACAGTAGGGAATAGAAACGAAGGTTATTTTATTAAATACTAATAATAGTTAAGTCCCTTTTCCACTGAAAGATAGTGTCAAAGTTCAGTAATCAGAGATTGACTGTTTTGTTTTTTAACACACTCATGTTTAGAGACAGTACAAGTGAAACAATGTATAGGTCTACTTTATAGTACCAAAAAGTCTATAGACTAGGAAGAGCCTATATAAATTATAACCGAACGCAAATATTTCGTTTTTCTTGAAGTTGGCAAGAGTGTTCTAACCCGCCGTAGCCTATTAACTGAAACCTTACCACAACAGCACAGGTAATTTTCGAAGGAAATGCCAATTATTTATTTTCCACTGTAAGCTTGTAAGAAAGGAACAAGAATTTTGGGCGTACAAGTTATGAAAATGGCATTGTTACCTTAAAATGAAATTTCACTAATACTTTACATAAATGTAGTTTTATGTGGATTTGTGTTATTTGTGTAATTGTAATTTTATCTGTTATGTCAAGTTCTCCTTATCTAAAGCCAAGATATACAAAGCTCCGAGGTAGTTGGGGGCATAGGTTGAATTCAGTGCAAAAATTGGGCTCATGATGCCTGCATTGGGAACGAAAAAGATAACATAATATTTACCTCATTTGTAGTGATTCATAAGTTGCAATGTTTATTAAAATAGTCCATTAAATATTATTTTTATAAAATTATCTTGCTTCATTACCTTTTCATCTTAAAAAATCTTAAAAGTCCATTTTTGTCCTATTTGCTTTGAACGACGACTATTAAAACGCAACAAACTGAAGACTGACTTAGTCAATTCTTTATGGGGACATTTTTCAATAGAGACCAATCTTCAACTAGTTTGGAAGTATGCTTAGAATCGTTATCCTGCTTACACTTCCAAACTAAGGACCATATTTTCCTAAGCGTAGATTAGCATGACTTTCCTCATTATGTTTAAATACTCAAACCTCGTCATAGTGTCCGTTATTCGGTGTATGTAGACCAATTCCATCCCATGAGAAGCAGCCCCAAACCATGACATTGTCCCCGTCGTGTTTTACAGTTTCTTGTATAAAACGAATGTGGAATTCCTTTCTTTCAGGTTGATGAACATGCTTTTGAACATTATTAGAAAACAAATCAATCAATCAATTTTTGTCTCATAGCTCCAAAGAACGTTTCGCCACTTTTACTGTCCTTCTATTCCGGACCAAGATAGGTGGTCTTTAGCAAAACGTATCCTCGATTTTATATTTTTTTTGTCGGACCAAAGGAACTTTCATAGCAATCCTTCCTTTTCGGTTGGCATCTATTAGTTTTCGGCGCAAAGTCCGGGAACTCACTACCTTGCCAATTTCCGCAGCAATAACCTTTGAAGATCGAAATGGGTCCATTTTGGGTATGATGACAATCCTTTTATCCGTTTTTGGAGACGTTTTCTTCGGCTTTCCATGCGTTCAGATATTTTTTTCTAGGTTATGTGCATTGGTGATGAAACTAGCAGACCGATTTGAAAAGTTTTCTATATCTTGAATCGTTTAATTCTCCTCTTTCTATCTCCGAACAATCTGCCTTTACTCATTATCGGTCCCTTTACTTTTAACTTTTTAATAGAAACATAAAGACTTCATCTATTTAACTGTCCTTCTTTCAAGAAGGCAGCTCCGTTAAATATGTACTTTGTTTTAAAAATAGAATTTTGTAGAATTAAACGCTCCAGAACTAATTTTTTGTATGAAAGGATGTTTTATTCCTATTTTATCGTCTATGTGTGTACTTAAGGGCAAAGTGGTGTACTGGTCTGGGGCCCGTGGCAAAGCCTAAAGCATCTTCCTTTAGAATCAAAAGTTTAGAAAAATTAATTGGAGGAATCTTAAATTTCATTAATTTCGCTCATCAACTTGCATGTTATGTGCATATAAACCATGGAATTATTTTTCTTTGTCAAACCAATAATATCAAAGTTTCTCTACTTACTGTGATTTACAGGCAGTCAGATTTGCAAACTTTAAGTTTTTAAAATGAATTTTTAGTCATTGCTGCAAAACTAATATTGATGCATTGTCAAATTGCAGAAATGCAACGTACTCTTCTTTAACTTCTCCATACACTTTTGAATTTCATTCAAAAACGTTACGATTTATATAATATAATTCACAATAAACTGTCAATAAGCTAATTTTTTGGTGGTAAAATAAAAGTTGTAGTATCAAATTTATAAATAATGTAAAGCATTTGCTAAGAGATATTTATAACCTATTATAGGTGAAGGTAAAATTTGATTTTTTTATTCTACTGAAAAATTAACTACATAACTACATATATATATAGTATGGAATTAGTGCAATATAATATCTAATTTACTATTTTATGATATATTATTGAGTTTAAAATAATTTTAAAAATCAATATATTCGTCTTGTAGAGAATTATTTTAGCATATTGTAATTTTAACAAAAATAAATGATTATAAGAATTTAATACGAAGCATAGTTAGTTTTAATAAAAAAATAACATCTCCTCGTACAGTATTATGAACTATAAAGTAACACTTTACTCATTGTATAATTTTACTAAGAATTCAGCCGGCCTCCATGGACGAACTCCTTTCCTTCCTTAAGGAAAGAAAATAGGGCATACAAAATAGAAGCACTTTTTTTATATATAACTTGAGATATGTTCTAAAAAGTTTCGCCCTTCCGTTGTTTTTGCCAAAAAAGTCTATTAAAAATTTTTTGGCAAAACTGATAAAAATAAGTCCTGAAGAATTTTCAAGATGCAACGACAACACGAATATTTAAAGTTGCAAAATGTGCAACTAACAGAAATCGCAAATATCAGCAAAGGACTGAATTTAAATAAAGTTGTACAGGGCAATCAATAAATTTATGACCTACATATTTCCTCTTACGGAGTCCTCACTCAGAATTTAGCTAGAGGTATAGAAAAGAATGTCAATAAATCACATTTAAATAATTTATGCCTTTCTGATAAAGTAATTAATTAAAGATGAGTTACATGTGCGATTTGTAGGGGATTGTTAATCTTAGGATTAAATAAAATAAACATTTTTCTATATTTGTGTACTTTTTCTGTAGTATTATTTAAGCAAATTTTAAGCATATGTATCATCTCACGTTACTTGTGTTTGCTTTGCATAATAAGTTCGTTTTTGTTTTCATACGTAACACGCTTCGACTAATTTGGAGAATTTAAGGTAAATTTTTGGTGAACTTTAATTTTACTAAATATGCCAGAAAATTACGAAATATGCGGCTAATGAAGCGTTGTGCATCAATGAGGTGTATGAGTAAAAATGAGGAATCCCATCGTCCTCCGTTGTCCTTGAAAGGGAATGCATCACACCCCGGAGACCGGATGGTGTATATTCAATGGAGTCTGGGTAAAAATTGGGTGAGATAAAAAAAAAATCGATTAACAATATGTATATAGTGTAAACAATGTCAGGGTGGCGTAATAATGGTTTCCCACAATATCCGTCCCACATTTGCCTCCCAAACCCAATTCCCATTGCTCCCCGGCCCTGACCTAGTTATAGTTCATAAAGTTTACTCACTTCACCGGAGGGTTTGTATATAGGGTTGAGGTTGAACCTGTTGCGTTTTGTGCGAATCCACAAAACTTAAAGTTACCAAACCGTACAGCAGGTGAGTGAGTTTTTCTTTTTTTAAATTAAAATAAATTTGCTTAAGTGTTTAGACTCTCTTGGTACTCTTGGAAGATGAGAAAGAAATCGTGTCTTGTGCCTTCCTCAATTAATCCAAAAACATCGGTTATCACGCTTGCGACAACTACGAAGATGGTGACTGTTTTGCACAGCCTCCAAGTGTTTCTTTTAGAAAATTTCTCAGAGGTGTCTGGCTTTACATATTTTTTGATGATTTTAATAGTATAACGGCAAAAAAAAATCATTTTTTGCGTTTTGTGTCTAGAGCTGGACAGCTGGACATAAACGAAACAAAAGTATATCTTACGAGTTCGATTTTCAAGGTGTTTTTCATAGTCTGCGTATCTTTTGGCTTAAGTAGTGTCAGTCTACCTGGCTAAGGTGTATAGACGACCAGACAGGAAGATAATTTGGATTTCACTTCAAGCTTCGATTGCGTTTTAAGTTGGCAGGCGAAGGCAGTTACTTTGCACGCATCAGTCAACGCGCGCCGCAAAGCCCCACTGTGTGTGACTCTTCGGTTCCGATGACCTTCTTCCCCGGGTCCGAGAGGCTCTTTTATGTATATATGTAATATGTATGTTACTTCTTTAGGTTTCTGTATCTTTCTTGTCTTGTTCTGCTTCTTTGTTGTCCGCTCTGCGAGTGTCTCAACCAAAGAGGCAAAACGTCTTGAATGTTGAAATGCGATTATATCGTCCGGATGAGATCGAGGGCAAATGTATTTGAAAATTGAGCGTATGAAAAGCCAGAAAAGTCCGGGGAAAAAAAAAAGAAAAAACGGCTAAATTAAAGGGCAAAGTATCGAATCTGACGACGAGGTATAGTGCTCCGATAAAACGGAGATGGTCGTCTGGTGAGAAAAGTATTTAATAAAATACAAAAAAAGAAAACATCCAATCTTGATGCTGTCGATGGGACATAGTCACGGCGGTGTTTTTTTTCGATTGTGCATCTTTTCGCCGGGGTTTTCTTTCTTAAAGGGTATTAATAAAACGCTTAAGTGGTAGGGAATTGCGGATTATTCCTGATGATTCTCTCCTTGGGCTTCTGCACCCGGTGTGCTGTATGTAGCGCCTCCGCCCCGAACTTGGGGCATCGATGCGGCGCTGCATAGAGTACATATCGCAATTGTAATAACAAGGAGAAGGAATAAGTACATCCATCGTCTTGGGAGATATGTGTACATAAATTCCCCAAGAGCCCCGAGACCACTGCAAACGTAGGTAGGAGCTGTTCGCTGTGTCCCAAGCCGCGTGAGATGAGATACGAAAATTTTCTAATATAAAATTGCGCGCGAGTATCTACGGATCTTTTGCGAGTTTTGGTGACTCGTTTTCAGCAGAAGCAGCAGCCGTGTTTGTTATTTATTTATTTATGTTCATTTGTTTTATTATTATTATTCCTCTGATGCTGTTGATTTTTTCGGGTCTCCCCGAGTAAGTTTTTTTTTTTGCGCCCAGTGATTGTGTTGTTTGCTGGTGGTGCTCCTCCACTTTCAGAGGGCCCCCCCCATCTCATCGTCGGTTTTTTTATAAAAGAGTGCTATTTACACTGATGTTCTCGTTGTATTTTCTCGCAAAACTTTGAAGCCTCATCGTTTTGGATTCTTTTAGTAATAACTAGAGAATCTTCAAGTGAAGTCAGTCCCCGGTCAGTTGTGAGTTTCGAATGAAAATGTGTTTTGCCTCTTCGGTTTCGGCCGGCCTCCTCAGCCTCCTTTAGCCGCGTTTGTTTTTCCCTCTTAGATGTGTGGTGGTGTCTTCTTGTATAGTGTTTTTATTTCAGCTCGTGCGATGAGATGTTTTCTGCGGCATTTATAAGATGGTGGCAAATATCTTCAAGATAAACGGCCTGTGCACCAGTTTTATCGATTGCGCTAAATTGATTAGGTTTTTCCATTCGATTTAATCCGTTCAAGTATCCAAATTGAGTGAATAGTTCGATTTTGGCTAAATTCAGTGGATTTGGGGTATATTTTCTACCGTAAATTTTGGGTTAATGGATTATCATAATTTTTTTTGTGATATAAATTATAAAAAAATTATCGTATATTTTCCAAAGTATTATCAAAACTATAAAATATGTAATTTAAGTGGACTGTATACCATTATTCTCCGAGTATCATTTTGCATTCGTTTTCTCCCAATTCGCAAATGTTAGAAGCGAAACTCCAACAATAATACATTATACGAAAAATTACACAAATTTCGTGTAACCCACGAGAGGAGATTGTGAAGTTGAAAATATCCACGGCATCGAGGGGAAAATCGATTTTCCAGTTTTCTAGTTCGTTATAGAGATATAGAGGAGCTCTGGGTAGTGGGTACACGTTTTATCTTTATTCATGCGAGTGTGGCACATCGCATTCACCTACACGGGCGAAACCCAGCAGTGTTTATTTAATGTGAGGAAATGGTGTACTTCTGTGACAAACGAAACGACGACGATGATGACGATGGTGAGACTTCGCTGCCGTTTCTGAGTAATTCAATCGTTCTTGCGGGGGACTCTGTTGGCCGCATATATTTGTAAGAAAAAAGAAAAGAAAAACGACTTGAATAAATGCAAATAAAAGTACTCATTATAATTGTAATTAAAGAAAAACAAAACGTATAGGAATTGTACTAGCAAAAATAAAAATTATCTCCCAGACGCGACCACTGAGTGTAAAAGTGGACAGAGAATTATCACAGTGACGAACTGCTTGTTCCGATTTTCTTCTCGTCGCCAAGGTGTATCGAGGTATCGATACGGTCGTTGTGCGTCTGATTCGATGTTTACGAGAGTGGAGACCTCGCCTTAGGAGCAGGGTCTTCTAGATCTAGACGACGACGACGACGACGACAAGAGAAAATTACATTAATTAAGTATCTCGGTCGTGGCGCAGTGAATTATTATTATATCGGGTGCTCTACAGCGCTGGTACATGCTTATGACTCTTTGCTTAAAATGAGATGCCACGTTTGACCTGCTAAAGTGACTCAGTAGCTTTTTAGTGTGGATATTTTTGGACCGAAAGGAAATACTTTAAACAACAAATTTGCCCCAGAGATTCGATTGATCGATTTTATTACAATTTGGTTACATAAGGTGAGTTACTTTCATTTTAATACTGTTTTTATTTTTATCAAACTTAATACTACTTACTTACTTAATTTGCCAAAAATTGAACAAAGGGGCACAAAACTGGTTCACTCTGGAAATTTTCAGCTGCAATAAAGCTTCAATTTGTCGATCTAACACGAATACTTGTACAGCTTTGTTCATGATTAAACTGATTAAACACTAAAATGGAAAAAAAAGTTGCGTGCGTTTACAATTAACTCAGAGCTGAAGCTATTTTCGAACATATTTGCATGCTCGATGGAATTTATTGGAATGTAAACTTTGATGAATTGCACAGGGCAACATTATTTTTTTTTAGCGGTAAAACAAATGATAGATGATTTCTATAGCATGTTTTTTCAAAGATTATGAATCCTCAAACGAAAGTTTTATTGGTTCCGATTTTCAAGGAAAGTAAAGTTTAAAAAATTTGAAAAATTATTAAAAAATAAAAGTTAATCACGGAAACATAACTTAAATGAAAGCCTAAATCCTAATCTAGAAAAATAAAATACCACTAATATCTATAGATTTTTCTGGACACTTTGGCGAACAATTTTTTGTAGGGTCCTTGTTATGATGTTCATTCGCCTACATATTTAAGCCTATTTCCTAGAATATCTCGAAGTCTTAAAGCTCTTTTAGATTATATAACAGATTGATATTCAAGCTTTTGTTTAAATCATCTTAATATTTCCTATAACACTTCTTTATTTTTTTAATAAATTTTTCAAAACGTTCAAAATTCAAATTTGTGCTTTTTAACAATATTTTCCTGAAAACGAAATCCAATTGTATATTTCTGTTCTCGAATACATCATTTATGGAAAACTCATATAGCTATTTTTACGGCAACAGTTTTGATGTTAACCTGTGTTATCAGTGCCGAATTAATAAAGGTTATGGGGGCTCTAATAAGCAGTTGATAAAAACAGTTCAATTTCTGTTTTATTTAATTTATAATTTCAGCGGCCTATAGGCAGCTGTCTACTATGCCAGATGGGTTAATCCATATGTTATAATTGACATAGGCTTCAATAATTACAAAATAAAACTGTAGTTGAAGTAGTCTAAATTGGTTGCAGCGCAATCGAACCGAAATACTTCTATTTATTGTTGTTATCCTGTACGGATCGAATGTAAGTCGGGATAAATTGAATTAAATTGAATTGAAACGAAAATTTTTGTCAAACAATTATGGACAAATATACATTGAGAAAAGAATTACTGGTAAATTTAATAAAACTGGCTTATTTTACTTTTCTATCGAAAAGCTATACCGTAAAAATTGCATTTAATTTTTCTATAACAATTACTGCAAAATAACTATGAAAACGAAATAACATTTAAACTTCGTATTTAAAAATACACTTATACTTATACATTTAACATTTACTACAAAAAGGTTGGTTTTTGCTACATTAAATCACACAAAACTCATTTCTAGTAGTTATGATCCTTGTGCAAAAGTACTTTTTTAACAGAGTAATTTTATACGTTTGACGATGTAAACAGTAAACAACTCCTTTACTGCTGCTGATTTCAAGCACAATCTTGGTCTGATCTCAGAGGTAGATGGGTCATAAAATATGTAATTTTTCAATATAGTTTGTGTTTTATTCAACAAAATATGGTATTGAATGAATAGCCAACGCCTTTGATCTTAATGGCACATCATCAGGGCTCTCCTTGCTCTCGTTTGCTGGTAAACTCGATAATAAATTTCGCATAATAAAAAGTAAGCTATTTTATTGAAAAATTATTAAACTATATTTTGTTAGTTTTTAGTGAAAAAATTACAGTTTATACAGATAACGAAGTTGATTTTTACACAGAATTATGATAATTTTTGTTACTACTCGTAAACTAGTGTAAAAGTTTACTGGTAAGTCTGTCTAAAGTTACATATTTTGTGAAGTAACTTTACTCTTTCCTTTACCGTTTACTCCTCAATGTAATTTCACTATTTTTATATTTACTATTGAATTAGTTCGATCCTTTTTACAGTAGACATTCAAATGCCCGGTTGAGCAAGTCTAAAATCAATTTATTCCCATCAAATATAATTGATATATCAATGGACAAATATAAATTTTCATTTTATTTAAATCTGGGATTTTTAATTAACTTATTTCCACCGACTGAGAGATCAATTACACTTTGCAATTCATTAACGGTTCTCTTTATATTCTTTTTAAAAAGGCAAATTGAAAACTATTCTTAATTATAATAGAATATACTATAAATGGATATTTTCTTGTGATTCATAATACGGAAGATAATTTGCCGACATAGTTTTCGTTATTTTTTCCAGTTTTTAACTAATTAGTGTTAGAAAATGTTAACGAAAAAAATATAAACTCTTGGTAGTATATTTCTTCAAAGAAATAAAATAAAGATTTGTTTTGTTATAGTTATTTTTGGTACATTTTAATTCGACGATGATAAGAAGGAACTAAATAAGCACATGCATTCAGAGATTTGAACATAAAGTGCAGCAAAAGCATAAGTTAAACTCATCTAAGCAAATAAAGTAAACTATACTACACGTTTTTATTAGCAGATTAATAATAATTTATATTTTCTCATAGGATTTTTGGTGAAATACTCTTTAATATCCATAATTAGGTACTCATTCGACTGTAGTCTATTACCAATTTGTTACATTAGTAAATATATGATGAACCATCATTATTTATATAATAAAACTAATTAATAATGGGCTAGTAAAACAACATAAAAGCAAATGTGATGAGAAGATAAGATAAATTGCAAGTTAAAGATGAAATGGATGAGGGTTTGCTTGAGTTTTGGTCTCAAATCGTAGATACAAACAGTTTTCTTTAAATGATTTACTTCAGGGATAGGTTATGATTTTATTATCTACGAAGTTATTTTATTGGTACTCCTTTTGCGTGGGTAATTTGATTTTAATGACGATATTCGCACGCTGCACAAATGTGCATTTGAGGAATTTTGTTCCATTTGCGCAAAACTCAAGTATTTTGTTTTTTTTTGTTATTATATCTGACCGAAAGCGCAGCCTAGATTGAAAAGTCGATTGGATTTGTATCCGGAGAATTCGACATCATTATTTAGAAGAAGTGAAGAAGCCATTCCTAAGTGACGATCGCTTTGCGTGGTGGTCTTCAATTTTTGAATGTGCAGTCTGCGGACGAAATGATTAGTTTCTCTGGGTTTTAAAGATTATTACACGGTGGCTGATAGAATCCACTTTGACGCCAAAAACTCGGTTGATAACACTTGATTCCAACCATCCTGAATAGCAAATATTGTCGATATTTAGTGCCTGAAAAATTGTCCAAAAACGGCATCTATTTAATTTGCTGTTTTCAATATAAACAATTCAGAATTTTCCACTGAATCATTTTATTGATTTTTTGGCACTTTAAGAGAAAAAAAATGTCTACAATATTTGCTTTTTACGAGTTCAAAAGAGCTTCAGATATCATCCCACGTAGCCTCCCGCCACGAACGCGAAAGCATCGACGAAATCACTTTAAGCCATCATCACAGCAAATACTTCTCAATTAAACTATTTTTGGCAGCGCTTCCATGAGGTTTCTTTCGGGTAACACAAATTTCCTGAAAGTATTTGAAATACCACACGCAACTGATTTCTGCTTGCCACCATTAATCTGATTAGTAGAAATGAGAAAAACATTGGTGCGACTTGAATTGTGAAGCCGCCAAACAACCGGTTAGAGGAGCATTTCAGCAGTTTGAGCAGTTTGAGCAGTTTCAGCTAACAAGATACTCGCTCGTATCGCGGCGACAAAGTACGCGAGACGGGATGATAATAATAGTTTAGCAGAGCCGCCTATGTAATCGATCCATTAATTAAATCGCTTCGGGAGCCCAGCTTAAGTGCAATCTGGATTTACGGTTGCTCAAGATTGTCCATGTTAACACTTTTGGAGGAAACCATTAGGAGCTACGGTGTCCGCTTATCTCCGGCGATATGTCTCCAAAATACAATAAAAAAATCTCGCTGGGAAAAACGATGTTGGTCCCATCGAGGGAAATCACAGATGAAAAAAACAAAAAAAATTCAATGAAAAGCTCCGGCATCTCGCAGAGGCAAAGTTTTATCTGGACGACTAATCGGACTTTATGCTAACGATAAACTCGAAGAAGAGACTTTGTGACAATATGCGCGGGCCTGGGGGTATGAATGGGGGATTTTTGTGGGACTCATGAGTAGTTATGAGTCATACTGTTCACGATACGCCGACACCTATACTTGTTAAAAGTTCACTTAACCAGATATTCGTGTTCGTACATCTATTATGTAAGGACTATTAATCCTAGGAGTTATCTTCATAAATATATAATTGCCTAATTTTGTTGTCGACCTAAGGTATTCATTTTTGTCTATATTTGGAGAACTACGCATATAGTGTAGATATGAAATGTTTACTTGTACACTGTTTCTCTAATTTCCTTTTATTTACAAAATCGTTATATCTTTTGTTGATTGTGATTTCATTTTTACAATAATTATGGCTTCTATTACGACAATATCAGTGATCTAAACTCTGAATTGTCTACAATAAATGTATATGGTAACATTGATAGAAGAAATGTCTTCTTTTCTTTTACGTATGGCTATGTAAACGGCAATAAAATCGTTTATAGGGCTATATATCATTGCTTCTTTCATTTGGAAGATTTAAGGTTAGACTCGTTTGTAGTTTTTAGTTTTATTAAGATTTACTAACTTAAATTTCTACTACCTAAAGCTTGACAAACTGATTGTGGAACTTAAATTATTTTAAAATCTCCCTCAATTTTGTGTAAGTACAGCACTACTCAACACAGAACTCTACTTCTTTATTCAGATAAGCTAGCATTCTTTTTTTTTGTTGAATTTTTTGAGGTTTTATTTGTGAGTTATTTTTAATATTTAACAATAATCGTATCCTTTTACGGCATTTGTCCTTCCGATTCTGTGAACTTCCAGATTATTTTCTTGATCTCGTAACAGTGTAATTGTGAAACATTTGCAAATATAGTGCAAAATAAACATCTTCATAAATTTATTCCAAATGGAAATTGTCATGCACTATAAGTGCATATTATTGAGAGTGCGTATTAATTGTATGGGATATGGTTGTAAAATTACGGCTTTATCGTGAAATAATTATTACAAATTGACAATTAAAAATATTATTCATCGCTAGCTAATGCATTTCCTCATATTTCTGACAGTAAGGTGGATTTCTCGTTGAAGAATTGCTTAGAAGCTATCTACGAATAGACTAATTTTTTGGTATCCTCATAAGAATGGAAGATCGAGCGTTGTCATGCTGGAAAATGACTTCGTAGAAAATCGTTGATCGATCAACATTTAATGATTTAGCAGGTCCTTTCAACTTCTGTGTCATAATCACCTCGTCAATATTCACATTTTAAGGTTGAGTCGCCTAAGCTTCTGACAATATTCGTTGATTTTCTGCAGTATTTTTCTTCAAATAGAAGCAAAACAGAGAAGATCTCCGTAAATTGAGTCTTGTTGCCACAAAATTCGATATATTCAACGCTAAAAAAAAATTATGTCTTACACTTCGGCAAAATAACACATACTGAAAACTAAAACCACGTGATGATTAACATAAAGTGAGCAACAATATGATCCGATAGCACTAATGAGGCTTAAAATTAATGGACCCTCCCAATAAAAAAATTAATAAATCATCTCACTCTGAATGACTTCACGACTTCTTTGATTTGTAATTTTAATTAATTTCTTTTGAAATGTATTTCCTAATAATTGAGCAATTCTTCATTACATTTAAAAGTCCATAAAAATCTAAGCTCTTTTAATATCGCTCATTATAACATTTACTCACGTTCTACAATCCAATTTAATACTTACCCATTTATTTGAATAGCAATGATCAACAATAAACTTTTTACTTCAAAACTTTTATACCATCTCGAATAAACACAAACGATAAAAGTAAAGAAATAAAAATGTTTTTTGTGCAACAGGCACTGGTATATGTATAAGGATTTGAACAAGAATTGTTTTTGCTTGAAAATTTTATTTAGAATTAACAGTGAGTAAATGAAATGTGAGTCTTCTCATTGTTTTAAATTTTTCGACACTGAAAAGTTTAAGAATTAGGAATATTCCAAAGTTTTCCACTCACCTTAAAATGTATTAGGTACTGGATCTCTAGAGCTAAACCGTACAAAGCTGAAATGGTTTTAATTCAGTGAAGTGTCCAATTATATCAATACTTGACTATTTTATTACTGCTATAGATGTTATCATCGAATCGTTCTCACTCATGTGGAAATCACATCGAAATATTCTTATCGATTTTAAGGCAGGACGGGTTAGACAATCGTATACTCGTGTATCTTCTAATTTTTCGGTTTCCTAAGCCCTGCTAAACTGCAATTATAGCACCACTCCTGCGCTATCAAGAAATTGGGAAAATTGGATTAAAATTGATATGTGGACGAGGATTGCAATTCGGCGAGTAAAGTTGATTCGAGCCGGGCCTTCGGGTAGAAGCAAAATTTATAGGCGACATGATGGGGTCCGTTCTTCGGCCATTGTTCGAACGCATGTTACATGCAATTCTCGGTCCTCCCGCAATTTTCCCTCGTCGATCGCTGCATGCACCGGGCAACGGATATACGTTCAGAGTGCGTGCGTTCGGCTTTGGAATTTTTCAATGTGCTCTTTTTTTCCACCGAGATAATGCAAGTCCGATGGCAACGCTTACTTAAATCGATGAAATGGAAATTTGGGTGAGCCTTGAGGAGCAACAACCAGTCCACATAATCCGCGACGAACACACGCGCAGCCTGGGCAATGGGATGAGAAACTGTATAGCAGCCCGGTTGCTTGCTTTACCTGGAGAGAATTGGCGGCTGGATTTTTTTTCTGGGCTTGGCGCGGTGGCTAGGCGTTCTCGCAGTTTTCTTTGTTCCGCGTTATCAAAACGCTTGGGCCTGGCGTGGTATTATCAAACGATTTTTCCTATTGCGAACTGCCCCCGCTGCTGTGATTGTAACAGTTGCTTGCATTGTAACTGGGTTAAAGCCGTCAACTGGCTCACCTCAGGCTCGGCTTTCCAGGAAGGTCGCGTGGTCAGGCGGCAGAACGGGAAACTGGAAAAGCCCAGGTATTGACGGGTAATCGATGAAAATGCTTTTAAATTGAAATCGGTGCATGGTTTACGCGTAAACTACTAATGTTAGCGATGAGTGTAATGTAACCCTGTATCCTCTATCGATTTTGAGCAGATGTACGGACTTGAAACTTTTCAGAAAGTACATAGGATTTCAGTCCCGTGGCCAGTCCGCGAAACGCTTCGAGAGGCTGCAATTAATCAAGAAAGTGATGGAAATCGAAATTATGCGGGAAACTTGAAATGGCGGTGGTGGATATCGATGACGGCAGCGGAGCAGAGCCGCACCGCTGCTGTGAGGTATCTGAACGAGACGGCAAACAGCGTCGCAACACACAAAACCAACTCGAAACCGACCATTTCAGAGAGGCGAATTACCCCGCCGCCTAACCTCACCATATGCGACAGAAGAAATTGTACGGAGCGCCGCGCCACGGTGTGTTGGTGCCTGCTTGCTGAGTACAGTTAGATGCGGTGCTCCTCATCGACTCACCTGTCGCTGTGTTGGTGACCCCAAGCCGTAAAACCAGAATAAGCAGCAGCAGCGCGTGTATTTTCCGTTCTTCTTCTTATTCGTCGGTTTCAACTTATCTCATGACAGGAACAGCAATGAAATGAACGACGAAGAAAAAAATGTTTTTTCTCTACCCGTGCAGCCTGTCCATTGCCTCGAAGATTTGTTTGCGCGACATGAAGCCATGATGCTGATGTATTACACCATTTTTTGGGGTAAAATTTCACGAGCAGTGCAGCGGTCATATGCATTTTGCTGTAATATGCCCGCTTAGAGACGTATCGGGGCGTTTTTAGGGCGATCGGAATTCAGGAAAACAATTTTCGAATTCGATAGACTGGCGCTCGGAATTTGTGGAGTCATCGACAAAGATGGTGGCTCACCTAGTTGTAAAAATATGCGAAAATGTTATCCAATCTCGGAAAGTTAAAAATGAGTTGGAAATATATCGACATATTTGAAAAACTCTGTGATTTCGAGCCAAATAAGAAATTATATAAAATTATATAGTGGCGCTCAACACATTTTCAACTAGAATTAAATGTAACAATATTGTTGCATTATTTGCGTAATAACACAGAAAAATACTATACAAGATTATTTAACAATCAATATCCCCAAAATACACAAAACAATCGTTCTTCTTATCACCATAAGAAGAGCAATTGAAACACATTATTTAAAAATATCTTTTTGGTAGCTTAAAATATTTACAACTGATGCAATGTAGTAAATTTTTTGGTTCTAATATGTTATAGAATAACTTTGATATATCTTTTGGGCATTGACCCAACTAGTTTTACTATTGAGGCGTGTGAAACATATTTCCATTCTTCAATTCCATTCTTTCAATTTTTAAAGATATTGTTTTCCGATTTTTTGTTTTACTGAGATTGAACAGACCACTGTAACACTTTCACCTTATTGCCTTCCAGCCAACTCTTCTCAACGCATGAAGTATGCTTAGAGTCGTTGTCATATTGGAAAATCCATTAAATTGGCATTTGTTCTTCAGCATAAGGCAACATGCTGTTCTGAAGGATATCCTTATAATTATTTTCTCTCATCGTACCTTTGATCCCTTTTATGGAACTCACACCTTGTGCGGAGAAACAGTTCTACATAATTACATACCTGCATTTCACTGTTTTTTAGGCGTACTTTGGATTGTAGCGTTGATTTTACGGTCTCCTAATGCACTTACACCCATCTGAGTATTGCAAGTCAAACTTCTGAACGCCATTTTCGTCAAGTCCAGTCTGCATTCTTACGAAATCTAATCTAGCCGTAATGTTTTTCTTTGAAAGATGAACTTTCTCTGTAATCATTGTATCCATCCTCCCTAGCTCTTAAAATTATTATTATTACCTCGAATTATCCTTTATATGGTAGATTTATTTATCCAGTACTTCTTATTTATTTGTGTTTGATTTATTTCACGAATATAATCGTTTACTGTTTCGTAGTATAACAGGGTGTTCGGATTCTACATAGGAAACTCTATACAAATAGATTTCTATGTGTATTATCCTGATCAAACTTTTGTTCAAAACTACCTTTCCAACAATACCTCACTGCTGCTAGTATCCGTTTTTAAATGTAAGAGTTATGGGGGTTCTAATTTTTAAAAAAAATTGTCTCCTTAGAAAATTTGTATAAGAAAACAGGAAAAAACTATTATTTTTTAACAAAAATGTCGATGCATCTGTAATTTAACCCAATTCTCGAATATGTATGAAAATTTCCCCTGGCATTCAAAAGGTTAAAGCAAAATATTCAAAAACGTCCACTTTAATTTTGATAATTGAAGTCGCTACCGAACAAAAGCAAAAATTGTATTTTATTTTTAAATCCTTAGGGAACTAACCTTCGATTGGGATAGAAGGTATTCTAGTTTCTAATTTTGATTTCAAAATATTCAATGTACGAACTTATCCCTTCCACTGTTCTGAATCGTGAACTAGGTTAGGTACAATTGATGTGGCTACTCAGAAAGGCATATTTAGGATATTTTTTGGCCCATTGTGTTAACACGTAGTGCAGGAGACCATGATTATGCATGGGAAACGAACCAACACCCTCTAGGACGGTAGTCCAGTGTGCTAAAAATTGAACTATCAAAAGCCCCGAAGAGGTATTAACAATAATTTCCATTATTTTAGTTAGATAGTAAATTTAAAGGAAATAGAAGAATTTATCAAGACATTTGTCTCACGTTTTACTTTAGTGCCATTTTAATTAGTTGTTCTTTTAAATTATTCATTAGTTCTCTCTTTTCTCTCATTTTTAAACGAAATTCAAAACTACCAATATTTTAAATTTTATTATATTAAAACTTGCCATTTGAACATTTTAGTTTCTATCATGAGTGAATCGTTCCGAAACAAGTTTTCATATAAATGGGTAGATATACAAAACTAAAGACAGACTTAGTATAAAAAATGTAGAATTTTTGAACAGAAGAGTTTTAAATAAATAATTTGCCATAAAATTACTAACGGACTTCCTTCGCATTTGTATATATTTACAGTGTATGATAATTTTATGCTCTTAAATAATTTGCAAATATGTAATAAGAAATATCACTCATGGTTGTAATAGTGGCACAACTCAAAAATACAATGACTTTTTAAGTATGGTATGTAATTGGTTTTTACATCAATACAAAGGTATGAGTAATTGAGGAATTATCTAAGAATACCTGTTAAAACTGAAGATTATAGTATTTTACGTATTTCTTTAAGCTATGTACGAGGAAAAGCCGTCAATCTTAGTAAACCTCAATAATCATTTTGTTATCTTACATAAGACAGGAAGTGGTGTCTCCTGTTAAGTTCCACTGTTTTAATAAATTAAGCTTATAGTTATGATATGTATGAGGTGTATGTGATAGTAAAAACATCAACACTTCTTCTAAATAATACTTATAAAAAATTTTAAAATAAAATTTATTTATCTCAGTTTAGCAGAATTAAATTATGGGATATGTGTACATAAGATTGCTTATATTAAGGTGCTAATCTTTTTCGTTTGATAATTCCTTAATACCTACTTCAATCTTAAATCTAAATTATTAAACTTGTACGCGTGTATTTTTCGTCATACAACTTTCAATAAGGAGTCGATTAAATTTTATAGGTATATGATAGTTTTTTCTCATTAATTTTCGTTAAAGTAAGTTTACAATTTAAACAGTTTTATTTGGCTATAAATCAAATAATGGCTGTATTTTATGAGCTTTTCGCGCTTCTTGAAAGAATATATCATAGTTATTATATTTCGCACATATGTTGTATTTTTGTATTTGGTTAATTTTCTTTTTTTGATGTTCGAAAATAGAAGACAGATCACTATACATTCTAATCAAATTAAGTGTTTGACATCATTTAATGATTTTCTTATAATTACATGCAAAACAAGACTAAGCATAAGACTATGATAGCCTTGGTTCTTGCACACTCGGTCCGTCCTTGGTCTTGTATCATTGGACTTAGGCTTGGTACCATCTATTAAGTCTTGGTCTCGTTTGATGTAAGCCCCTAATTTGTTTGTTATGTTTTCTGGAAAATTGATCGTTATGAAATAAATTTTGTCGAAATTGTTTATTCATTTTATCTGAACCTTCAGAACTGAAATTTGGTATGATAAACACTGCGCTATTTTACCTTTTTTTGATTTGGATCATCAATATCCCATGTGGGTTACGACGATCCAGCGATAGGTACTAGCTAACACCTTATATTATTAAGAGTATGCTTTGGAAGAATGAAGATTCTCCACAATAATTAGTTCGTTTTCGTAAAAAAATGTAAAACTAAATTAGTGAAAATCGCTTTTATCTGTACTCATATGAAATTTTTTTGCCTTATCTTGGGAATTCACTTTTACTTCTAACTTTCTTTGGATTTTCTCCTATCTTGTCGTCAGATTACGAAAAATGTTAAAAGATTACCTTTAAGACTTTTTAATAATGCAAAGCTTAATTAAAAAACAAAAAAAAAAAAAAACTATGCAATTATTATAACCACGTATAACGATCACAAAAACGCGGGCCGCTTTTGGTGGCTGCAGGATCAACTCAGGATAATTTGAAAAGGGTCTTTGTGCTCAATTGTCAGCGAAACATCTGCCGCAGCACGCTCACTTTTTGAAGTGTATCTCGTTTCCCTGCCTCAAGTGATTTTATCGCAGAGATTTTAAAATGCATTCCATCTTCGATTTGGTATGCAGCGTCATGGAACCGCCCTTAACCATCGGAGGGAATGCATACATAAGTGCAGTGTTGCATATCCGGGTAGACACTTTGTAATTGTGTTTCATTTGAAAAGTTTCATACATTTGGTTTTTATGTTTATGATAAAAAATGATAAGAAATTTTCAAAAATATACAGATATATGTTTTTTCATGTTTAAGTTAATAAAATTATTTTGTTTAGTTTTGGGAAATTCCTAAAACTAATGATTTTCACAATTTTTAGAATTTATTTAATCTAAGTAACTTCCTATATATTTTCTATTTACTTTCAAAATTATTTCCCGATGCTGTTTACCTAAATAACACTCATTTTAACATAATACAGATGAGAGTTACCTCAATCGCTTTATGAATTGAGTAATTTATATTAAAAGTCTTTTAGAGATAATTTGTAAACGTCTGTTTGCAATTATTTAATTATCCAGTTGTTTTGCATACAATTGTTTTTGGCATATGGGTTCAAGTTCAAAAGCCAGGCTTTTATTTTATTGAATATGATGATTTTTCGCATTCTCCCCAACAGAATTATGAAATTTATAAAAAAAAAAAAAACAATGGGATAGTCAGATTATAAAAGTATAAATACAATTTTATTTACATTGTTAATATACTCGTATGCTGTGTAAATTTATTAATAGAGATTTTGTTCAAATTAAAATAATTTAAACTGAGTAAAGAAAACATTTATCCATTTTAATTCTGTTGTTTTCCATTGCAGCCAAAATATCGATATGATAAACTTTTCTTAATGATTTTATCTTAAAATTTTAAATTTATATTTTCTCTATTTATGTATGTTAAATTTAGCCCTTTAAAGTACAACTGTTAATAAGTTAAAAGATTTTAATAAATAAATAGCAAATGAATATTTGCGGTGATTCGATAACCGCGAAAATATATTATTTTCGCTGTTTGTATATACTCGTATTTTTTGCTCTATCATACGCATCAATAAATATTACAGCGCTGTAATAAAGACCTCAAAATCCATTACTTAGATCGACTTATTTTCCTTAATTTCTAAAAAAAATTGATTTTCATTTTTTTATTTCTTTGTTTGTAATCTATTTTGGTACTTCATAAAAGAAGAAATACATTTTTGCCAATTAAAATTCATCTTTAAATTTTCGCATAAATAGGCTTACTCTGCTATATATAGACTTAATCGGCATATGTATTGATTAATTTACGCACTGAAAAAAGCAAAAATCAGGGCTTTTCTTATTTCTGTTGGATAGTACCCAAAAGTATAGAAAATTGAAGGTGATACTACATCAAGTGAGTAAATATACAATAGAATTCTTATATTTAATTTATTTATTCCCGTGTATTGGCTAATTTTATCCCGTTTAAACCTTCTGTGGAGATATGTACCTATAATTTCTTAAATATTAATGTAATCAAATTATATACTTTATTTTATTGAAATAAATCATCACAAGTATTTCCAAATTAATTGTTCAAATTTGTTATAAACAAATTAAATAGAGAAGAAAAATTCGAATATGCAATAAGCTATCTATTCTAAACCTTCCGCTACATATTTTACTTGCATGGTACGAGGGTATTTCCTTGGCTGTATGCATTTTTATACTCCACAATTTGCTTAGAATTGACAATATAACGACGATGCGGAGGCTCTAAGAGAAATTTGAATTTTTACACAATCTACATGTAAAAATAATGGTACCGCACAAGGTTTAATAAACATATTTACAAACTCTTGTAAATTTCGTAAATTTTTGCGGTATTATTATATAAGGTATACTTTTCCGATATAACTCTTCTCTAGCTGGTAATTTGATTTCAATAATTGTGAAAATAAAAGACTTTTCGACCACCAATGGTATAACTTTTTACCGATTTTTTAGTCTTCGTAACAATTATTATAGTTGCAATTAAATAAAATTGTCTACTATTTGGAATATTACCTAAAATACTCAGTGGATGCTTTTTTTGTTTACCTAGAAATCTACATATTGTGTACAGATCTGTTAAAGAAGTGCTACCATTACCATAACCATTACAATTACTAGAATTGGTACTTTAAACAAGTTAATTCCCATTACCATGTAATGGTATTGATCCTACCGTAATTCTCCACTACCACTACCTGGCATTATTAAAAATACTCAAGATTATTTAATCGTATTCAGCATTACCAAGCCCTACTGGGCATTACGCAACGCTACATGATGAATAACTCAGCATAACTTAACAATTCTCCAGCATTAGCATTAATTAACCTCTTCAGGGAATAATTTTTTAAAGGTGGAAAAAATGATTCGAAATTATATGTTCACTTTTTTTGTTTTATTCAGAATGTAAGACAACATTTAATAACAATTAGTATATTAAAATAACTTAAATTAAATCATTTGGGAGTAAATAAACGTATGATAAATATTACGACAATCAGAGCCAATTTTGAAATATTTTTAAAGCGATGAGTTTCAAGTACTGCTGCTATAAGGTCAAAGTTTTTGGCTTTATTAGTGAGAGATAATCTAGTGTAAATTTCCGTAATATTTGTTTTTTCCTATTTGAATCATTTGAATTTTTCAAAGACTAAATGTATGTGTTCATTAATTATTCAGATTATCTTTCAGTAATAAAGCCAAAAACTTTGGCTAGTATCTCTGAAAAGGTTGTTCGCTATAAATCAAAAACGCTCAGAACAATTTTAGTTATAAATACATAATATGCTTTTACTTCACCTGCTTGGAAATGTTGCGAAAGGGAAATTAAAGTTTTTTTATAGTGTATTTTGTATACTCGTATGTTGAAAATTTTTTAATTCAATAAATATTTTCTGCAAATATGGAGTTGTTCTTGAATTATATCAATTAATGGTAGTACTGAAGAATTGTTAAATGATGCTGAGTTACTATACGGCGCTTGCATTACTTGTACTGTACCAGTAGGACTGAGTATTATATTGCTTTCCAAAAATAATATAATATAACCCTACATATTATAATACTGGGATACAGATATAAGTAGGAATTATTTTAATATCTAAGGCATGTCCAAAAATGACAAAAATTAGAATTTTGGTCTATTATTTTTTTGAGGACAATAAAAATTGCTTTATTCTTCCGGCTGCTGCCACAAGGTCTTTTAAAATTCTCTTGCTGCAGAAGTTGTGTAAGTAACTAAGTTGGAGAATATAGGAACAATCATAAAATTGCCATTTCCCCGTAGTATAATTTAATATACAATAAAGTATGAGTGCTGATAAAATTAGGTGGGAGGTTTTGGCAGGTTTTACAAGTTTTCAGACTAGCAGAAAACCAGTAAAATACCTTCAGAGAGAGGGGTTAATAATCTTTCACACCCAGAAAGAACTCTGTGGATTAAAGCCACTTGGTAACTTAGTTTATAGATTTGTCACAGGCTGTCTAATACACAGAAACTATATCAAAGGGCATCATCAAAAGCATTAATTAATTTTTAGCTTTAACATATTTTCTGGAATGAATCAAAAATTCTTTCGTCACCAGGTGTGAATTTGTAACGTTAACAGGAGAATATCAGATGTAACCCTTAGCACCGTAGGCGACAACTCGTGTCTAGAAGTTGTTCAGGGCGAATTGCTCCAAGTGTCAATATGGGGATTTAACTTTCTCTGATTACTCCTGGTGTCCTGGGTGTTCCGCTTTAACTTTGACTACGCCAGAGAAAGTATCAAAATATTGCGTAAGCGGTTTCCTGGTGCGTGTACGGTGTGTTATTGTGCGTGCTGGACTTTCTTTACTACTTGCCGTTGTCGTTTGTTAGATCTAAATAACGACGATGGCGACGTCTGGTTTGTAGGATTAGTTAGACCAAGGAGTTCATGAGTCTTATGGACATTCTTTCGTAAAATGGACAATTTTCTCGGCGAATTAAGTAAGTCAATATAGAGTTGATGATTTTCATTTCTGGACTTTTTTATTTTATTTCCTACGTGTTGGTTGCGAAGGTGGGAGTTATAAAGTTCGCCCTAGCAATGCTTCGGAGGAAGCGAAACGGAGCCTCAGAAGTGCTCTTTGGATCGATAAAAATTTTCCCAGTGGCAGTAACCTGGGCTCTGGCTCTGGAGATTTCCGCTTTTAAGTCGAACACAGTGAATTTTCTTGGGCGCCTAAAAAGGACGCAGAAAATGCCTAAATTTTCTTGCGGTTTTTTGTGTTGATGAGGCACATTTTGGCATAAAGTTAAGTTATTCAAACAAAGTGGAATTTCGATTTCAAGTCCGACTGGTGCAACACTAGTGCACACCGGGAAAAAAGGTGCATCCTTTGGCTTTTCATTAATTGAATTGAATTGATATAAAATTTTGTATAACCGCCAATGCCCAGGTTGATTTTGAACAGGGGTAACGACGGGACGGCCAAAAGAGTCCCGGAATGGCTTGTGCGACTGTTGGTGCTTGTTGGTGCCTAAGCTCGTTTTAGCCGTTCGTTTCATTTTATTGAGCATGTATTTTAATGCTATCAGAAAATGAATATAACTTGGTGCCAGGGCACAGGGTGCTGCGCTTCATACCCAATCCGCACAGTGGCGGCGACCGGGCGGTGGTGAAGGAAGGAAGGAGTCCCCGTAGTCTGCCACCGCCACCGCGCCGCGTCACGGGCTATGGTTGCTGTAGGTAAGTAGTATGAGATTCAGGATTGAGAACAGGGACAGGGATCGGCCGGGAATGGGTTTCGACTCCCGGTGTATATGCGATGAGATATTCAGCTTTTAGTTGCAGGGGCAAACGAGCAAAGAGACACTTTGAAGCGGAGGCATTAAGAAGAACAAGTGATGTGTTTTGTGTGGGGCGCTGTTCGGGCTCCGGCACACGGATGTATAAATCGAGCTCGCGACCAGCACAGTAGTTGCTGGGAAGTTCTAGCGCCCAGAGGTGGTATTTGAAATTTAGGTCGGGGGAAAAATAGCGAGTGCGGACGGCGCAGTGCCCAAGAAAAGCAGGCATTAAAGTGATTACTTATTCATTTTTATTTTTCTTCACCATAAGCAGCTGAGAAGCTTTAGGACATTTTTGATAGCGCCAAGCGTTTCGTTTTATGCTTTCTCTTCACTGAAGAAGAATGCAAAATCGCGGAGTTGATTATTGAGGCATGTAGGCAAAACAGTCTCAAGCGGAATCGTTCAATTGAAAAACAAAAAAAAGGTCTTCAGGAACAGAGCCAAAGCCCCAGCCAAGGAGGCGGTCGTCATCGGGTCGACTCTTTAGCTCTTGTTCTCCTCTCGGCCTGGACGTCGTCGTAGAAGTCGTCAGGTTTTTCTGTTTTACTGCCGTTTCTCTATGCGGGGCACACTCAGCCGCTTCAATGTAGGAGCCCACTAAGCTGGCCCCGTTTACACTGCAAAAGATACAAAGATATAGAATTTGAGTTTGAGTTTGAGAAGTTTCGGTCGCTCGCTTATACGCTTTAGTTCGGTGTGGAGGACACATAAAACGATTTTTGCCTCTGATGCGAAGCCCCCGTGTCTCATCGTTTCGTATTGAGAGCCCGGGAACCCGATTTTATATATACACTGTACAGTCGTCGATGTCGAGCCTGGAATTGGATTGGATTGGATCAGATCGGAACAAATCAAAGGTACCTACAGTGATGTGATGTGTTCGAGTAGTTTTAGTTCGATTATTCGAATTGGGTGGAAGGGAAGGCCGAGTCTCCGGTGCTTCTCCGTCCGGACATAAAGAGGAGTGTTTGTGTGGATGCCCCATCGATTTCCGAGCGTTGATGGATTATCACATGGACGGTACCTCATAAAAATCGATACTCAGCCGTGTAATTAACTGCGGGAAGGAACTGGAACTAACCCCTCGAATCAGCCCCAGGTTAAGGGGGCTGAAGGAGACGACATTATCTGCTTGTGTGTATCTGTGTGATAATATAACCGCGAGGTGGAACATCTTGTGATTTATTTATTTATTTTCATTTTGTATAGTGCGCCCTAGAAAAATAAAAATTGTGCTTAATAAAAGTAAAAAATACAACAGTTGAGTGATAAGAAAACACGATTTTAAACAATTTCAACTATGCTGTACCATTGTTAAAATTCGGTTAAATTAAATAAAAGTGATTTCCTCGATGATTTAACTTGAGTTGCCATTTTCTGCAGTATCCGGAGCAAAGTCTCAGACGCACCACATCTCGTCGCTGAATTAAATTATTTGCGTGGTTCTCCTCCTCAATTTTCGCTATCTCCTCGAAAACGGGGCCCACCGCCGCCGCCGTCGCTGCTGAGACCGACAAAAAGACCTAAGACTCTGGGGGCTATGTGTAAAATATAAAATCGTGTGGCAAATAGAACCAGTATCGCGGTGGTGAGGTGACGACGATGTGATTTAGAGTCTCTCGAGTGTTTGACCGAGGCAAACCGACAAAATCCCCCTTCAGAAAAGTTCAAACGCGACGCGACACAACGAAAAACTGACGGAGCGCCTCCCCCTCTTGAGTTGAACGAGCGCGCGAGGAGCCACAGTAGATTACCTCTGGAAGTCCAAAGTGGCCGCGTTTAAAGGTGCTCCACCGGCCGTATTTACTTTTTTTTTTCTTTATATGTTACTTAGTTCGAACCTCAGTGAGATCTAAAAATCCAACAAAGCAATTACCTTAAAATGAAATAAAAATAAAACAACCATCAAGCGCTAGCGCTGTGTTGCCCCCGTCCGTCATCCGTAAGCAAATTAAGCGAAGATAAAAAAAAAAGTTGTTTTCAGTGTTTTTTTCATACTATCGATTCGACTGAATCGATTATGATAAGCTTCCGCCTGCGGAGCAGCTGAGCTCTAAAGAGAAATAATAAGTAATAAAAAATAAATAAATAAAATAAAATAAAAGAAGCGAAATCACTAAAAATATTTTGTGAAAGCAGCGATTTAATTGCGGAGTGCGGTCTAAGTTTTGCGGCCGCATCGAGTGAAGCAAAAGTGTCTTCGCGGATCCGCGCGGTTTGTGTTTGTTTTGCTCACAGCTTGCCTATGATTTATTGACGCGCTCGAGCACCCGCCACTGCCCGCTCTACCCGGACGAATAAATTCCTCCTCTATTGGGTGAAGTTGTTTTAATGCGTTTTTTCACCGTTTGAGGGTTTCTTTTTCTGAATTTATCTGTTCTATTCCACGCAGCAGTGCCGTTCAATTCTACGCGAAGAAGTTCAAATTTTTTGTTTTTTTCTTTTTCAAATCGCTCAAGACGATCGACTGAGGCCTATATGCAAAGTGGTGTCGATCTTCTGTGAATGTTCGCTCTGCTCGTTTTCTTCGCCAGAACCGCGCTCTGAAGGAATAGCCGCGGCGAGATTTGGATTACTAGTTGGCGGAAAAAAGTAAGTTTCTTTCTGCGAAGTCTTAACGTGTTAGGCTATTTTTCAATACTTGGTTTGTTTTTTTTTTCTTTAAATATATCGCTCGGAATTTTCTGACGGTCGACTATAGCTTTGGACATTTTATTGAGATTAAATGTTGCCATTTCTACCTAAAAATTCTTTAAAACTACTTCGCTGAAATCAGCGACATGACAAAACTTTATTCTGCATTTTTATCATATTTGCATTAAAAAACTGGAAAAAAACAATGAATGAAACATACAAATCCTCTCACTTGTCTGTCATTCGTCATGTTTTTGAATTTTCGTACATATTAAAACTTCGGATATCATGCAATGCGTGCTTGTCTGCGTACGGAAATGAAATGAATCGCAGACAGGTTGGAAAATTTGTTTTTTTTACCAGGTTGGTTCCTTATAAATTAGATTGTTTTATGCACAGCTGTAGAATAGAAGTTCGACTTCTAAAATTATTCTCACTGAGACCGTGGGGTAGGTAATGGTGATAAAATTTTTAAGGAGTACGAAATTCAAGAAGATAAACTGCATTTTATGGTGTATAAACGGGGAAGGAAACGTGTAGCATTAATATCAAGCTGGTTTCTAAGAAAAAAAACTTCATAGAACTATGGGGAAAACAGCAAACTAATACTTGATTTTGTTATCACATTTTTTTCGGATGGATTCAAAATTAAGGAAGGTTTTGGGGTTACTCTATGTTGTACATGCCTTTCACCTTCCTGATCATGTCAACGTTGTCTAGCCGAAATTTCCTAGTGAAATTAACCAATTCCTAAACCTTTATCTAAGCTGTTGATTTGGTTTCGATATCTTTAACAATTTTTGAAGAGTGCTAGATACTTTGATTATTCAACTCTACTGCGCTCTACTGCGAAATTTGAACAATAACCAAAGAGCATGCACTTCCATATTTAATAAATGCGTCTTACATTTTGAAATCATTTGCTAAGACAAAAATAATGAACAATTAAAAAAATAACAGCCCGTTCCATCCTATGAGAAATTTTCAATGTTATCAATATAAGTATTAAAAATCAATTTATTATCAAAGGCTCTGTAATACGTAATTAACTTTTTGAATGATATTTAAAAGCCCTAGTATCAATTTGTAGACAAGCATTTAGGGGCATATTTAATAAAATCACACTGAAGTATATCACAGTTGTTTGTGCTTTCAATCACTCTAAAAAATCTAAAATTAGCATATATGAGTCAATTAGAAATAATTTAAGTAAAGCTACTAATATAAGAATAAAAAAGTGATAAAGGTGGACCAAGAATTCACCCTTGTGGAACACCAGAAACAGATTTGAAGGACAAGTAAGCAGCGATTCCATTATAGTTTGATTCAAATATGAATACATATCATGAAATTAACGTTCAAGTAATTGTCATAAGAAATCGTCTGTAAATATGTTCAAATCTCGATTTTTTATTCTATTTTTAAGTGATTGATGATAGGAAAGCTTGAATTTCTTTTAACTTACTTGTTTAGAATCAAGAAGTTTTTTTTATTTACAATAAATTCCTCTAATACTTTTGTTAATCAATATTTTGTTCGCCATTTATCGATTTGATTTTGCCATCTTTAAAATTGTGAACATTAAAGGGTATATTCCTGTTTCAGTCACTTCGAGTGGACTAACAGACGTTTAAAGTTTTATCAAAAAAATCTAGAAGCAAATTGAATGTTACGACCCGCGGATAGAAATAAAGAAAATCGAAAAAAAAATGTACACTTAATCGTATAGTTACAGAGACATTGCATTTCCGCAGAAATAAGTAAAATCATTCGCCGCCAAAGCGGGACAAGTAAATTGCGACAAATTCGCCCATCAAAAATGACGGGGCAAAGTGGAGCGTATAATGCTCGTGAATCGGATCAATCATTCAATGACTACCTTGGGAAACAGATGCTTACGTGCAATTAACAATTTTCAAAAGCTCGCGATCTCAGCCTCCGATGGTTGGCTTTTAAGACGTCCCAATTAGCTGCAAATTGATAGGGTGCAGATCACGAGATCCCTGTTCCGTCGCCTCACCGTCAGCCTGCGGTTTATCGAAAATTGTATTTAAATACTGGAGTGATCTCATTATTGTGACTTAGTCATTAATTCCATGAGGGATAAGATTACTCCATCGACTCAAACAATTCCGGTAAGATCGGTGAGCGTGAAGCGCTGGGATGGTTTCGAATTTGGGGGCTTTTTTTCGGGAAACACGTGCTACACACGTGTAAGTGTCCAATCGACGAATGGATTTAGATTAAAATTAGGCTCACAAAGCAAGTGGAATTATTTCGCCGTTGCCCGTCTGCTTCGCGGGGTCCAAACTATTTCAAAATATTTCAGCCATGATGAAATCAAAGCGAGCTATCCCCTGAGACCTCTATAAATCAAAGACGGCAAACCTAATGATTTTCTGCTCGATTGGGTTTTTGCTCTTTACGGCTTTATTTGGTGCCTCGCACCCATTTCATACGCCTGAGGCTACCTTTAATTTACGGAAACTTTCAGAAAAAGGGGAAAATTTCGGCAATAAGAATAAATCATCAAAAGACATAAACATTTTCGAAAATGTGTAATGGCTAATAGGCAGGGAGTTTCAGTTTTTATTCTGTAAACATAATTCACAACTTACTCCCTAAATTTTAAGAAAAATTAAGGAGATTCAATGCAATGTAAGGTCTTTGTAAATTTAATTGGAAGCTTCATTCTGTACCTTATTAAGTATACTTTAGTCTCTTTATTAACAAATTTTAAAATAATTTTGGACTGATAAATAAAATAATGCAACTTTCTGCAACTTAAAATTTTGAAATAAAATAATTTTAAGCATATTAAGGGTAATATAAAAAAAACAGCTTTGATTTCTTCCTCTAATATTCAATTAGCTGGATTCTTTTAATACATTTTGCGGAATTTCTTCTACTTAACACTTTTAACATACACTTTATAAAACTCATTAGTGATGCCATCTAACAAACCCTTCACAATTCTAATGTTTTTTTTAATTTTTCCAAACCTCACATTATGAATTTAAAACTATTGAAAATCAAAAATTAACCACTATTAACTCCACAAATATATTAAACTAATTTAAGTATCATATTTTCTATATTTACCTATTATTAAATGAAAATCTTTAAACAATAAGTATGTCTATTGAGAAGATGTACTAAAAAAATTCTGTTATAACATATCCTTTTAATTTTACGTTTATGTAATTTTATTTAAAAACTCCTATAAAGAAAAAGTTACTGCGTTTTCTTTTCTTAACTCAATTTGGTCGTTAAACTATACATAATTCAAGTTATTCACTGTAAATCTCACCTTTTGAAAGTGATTTATTTCAAAATGTTTAAAGTGCTTTCTTGTGACGTGATTGACCCATTTGATTTACAGTGATGGCAATCCAAAACATCCACAATGTGACACCGGTTCTGGCGCTTGCTTTTGTTTTTATTTCTTATTAAAAATAATGAATAGAATGAACGTTAATTTCTTAAAACAATCATGAATGTGATATTTTGTCAAAATAGACACCATCATATTCTGTTTGCTCTGGCGAGAGGTACCGCCAGACATACGAGTTATAACAAACTTAGAGCCAGCTTTCAAGAAATTACATTACGATATTATTGCACCGTAGTCTTTAAATCAATGAAAATGCTACCATTAAAAAAAAATGCTTTACTTTGTTTCAATGGAGTAGTTTTACAGAAACTAATAAAGATTTTACTTAAACCAATTAAATATCGTTAAAATAAGGTAAAACTTTTTTGATTGATGAATTTTCAGTTTACTTAAGGCTATATTCTCTTTTATCATATTACATCAATTTCTTTAAGTGTATGAATCTCGCGAGGTCAATAAAAGTCAACCAGCTCTTATTTCATAATCTCAATTTTTGACTTGAAACATTTTATATGATTTTAATAATATATGCATACTTTCAGAAAATGCAAATGCGAATTTTTGTGACCAATCACATATGGGAAATATAAAATACAAAGAGCCATAATATATGTAAATGTGAAAAATAAAATTAGACTACATAAGCCGAACCGAACCGAACCGTAAATCAAAATATTGTCTTAGGAACTCTTCGTATCTATCGATTTATATATATGAAGCAAGAAAGCATTTAGCTGTTAATTGACTAATAAGTGTTTAAGTGATTTTGTAAAGATAAGGAATATAGGGTAAAGTTTAATGCGATAGGGGTGAACTTTTAACAGAATCCATACGAGAACGCCTATTGGTGTTGAACGACACGAGGGACGAAAAATGAAGGAGATTTATCAAATATCCAAGGAAACGATGAGGTTTCGTTCGCATTGCGGATGATTTTGTCTCCACTTTTGCATCCCTTTCCCGCGTTAGATATCGCAGGGAGCTATATGTAAATATAAATTATTTTGCCAGCAATGCTGACGCCTGGAGACTGTCCTTGCTAAATTGCATTACGCCCACCCCTGGCCCCCTTGGTAGATGGTTTGTTTCGAATATGCCTTGCAAGCAATTGTCCTCTGCCCTAGTTTTTTCCCCTGAGCGTTTTGGCCTTACGGTGGATTCTGTAGGACCTCGAAGAACCCTTCGGCGAAGGTCTGCCTTCGGTCGGAGCGGCAAGGTCTTTGCGAAGTTTCGCGGCCAAAAATACCATTACCAGAGCCACGAAATTCTCACCTGAATTGATAGGTATACGAGCGAGGACCGGTCAGACCCGGTCGAGGTATCGATAAAATATTTGGCAACGTCGTCTAATATCCTTGCGCTCGCACCGATTTGCCTTCCTCTTTGGAACGTGTCCAGGCAGCAGATGCACGACAAAATTTTCCGCTTTTGTTTCATTTTTCCCCTTTTCCACTTGAGCACCAACACAGTCGGGCTCGGAATTGGATTGGCAATGGGTTTTTTGCCCATTTATTTTGTACATTGGCGGTGGCTGCCGCGGTACCCGAGGTAGGAGCAAGACAGAAACGTAAGCGACACATTGACAAAAGCTCGAAAATTTCATATAATAAAGAGATACAAAGGGAGAGTCCCATCGAGAGTACGGGAGCAATTGGTGCACCTCATGTGCGGTGCCTCCGCGGATCTCCTAAAGATGCCAAATAGGACCCAGTTCCTGGTTGGACTGCTCCTTGTCTGTCCGTTTCGCGCTCTTCTCGAACCATCCTGGAGATGGTGCTGCTGGCGGCAGGCGATAGTTCTTTCCCCAATCAGCCATCACGACACCGGCCTCATATGGGACGTTATCGAAGGAGTCCCAGTCGGAGCCCCAAAGAATCGGAAGTGGGACAGGGGCGCGTCTGCTGTCTGCCTGCTCGTGCCCCGGCGGTGCCTCGCTCAGTGAGCGCCATGCAAAAAAAAACGAACCGAATGCTCTCCGCCAGTTGAGGAAGACCAAGTTAAAAAATTTTTAATCGCATACAGTTGTCCTTGTTTAGCTGGCAAATTAATTTCTGGGCGAGAAGATGCCTTGCGACAAATACTTCAACGTAAGGGGAAGCCCAAGAAACAGAGCAGGCACAGGCACCAGGCGGATAGAAAACCGAGGCGAGGACATAAAGTAACTAGTGCTCCGCCGCGATCCTCGGCTCACTCCCGCGGCTCTGCTCGGGCTGGGCTCATCCCTTCAGTTCGAGGCGATTTGAACGCCGTCCGCACCATCAGGTTTTGAGATTTCTACTTCCACATGTATTACCATCGTCCCTTTCTGAGTTCTCAGCATGCATCTAGAGTCTTTGCCACTGGCTTCGTCCGCTGAAATATTTCGTTGACGCGGCCCTCCTCGGAACCGAGCACCAAAGGGGAACTCGGGCTTAACCCCTGCGAGCATTTTAATTTTAAGAAGTCTTTATGAAGGCAACCAGAATTAGTGCTGCAACTTTCAAATCGATAAAACTGTCCACGTCCTTTTCCGTGCACCCCACGAGCCCTATTGGATTTATAAGTATACAAGTCAAGGCCTGATGCAATATGGTCCCATTCCACAATAATTGGGTAACTTAAACCTACGTTAGCAAAATTCTCCATTTTTCACTTCAAAGTCGATCTCTGGTATGTCACCACTGCAAAAAATGTAAATATAATTTATTTACATTTCGGGTAATGGTGAAAGTAATGTATACAATTTGTTTATATATTCTATAAAACGATTTTGTATTACTACAAAAATTAATATAATTTTTTATGTCTCCAATATTTCTGTTTTTATAAATAAAAGAGCGTATTTCACAAATTAGCCGCGGCAATGGCTAGTCTGGGGCGACTGTGTTGAACTCAGTGCGAGCGGCGTTTTTGTCGGAGGGCTCGTGCTGCGGCAACCAAAATGTCAGTCCACTGGGAAGGAATTTCTCAATTAATTATTTTAATGTCGAAGTAATTGTTTATTATTAATAAGTAAATAGTGTAGAATTGTATTCATTCCAAATATGCACGAAATCATTTAATAAATCTTAAAAAAAACTTAATATCATTTTTAATTTTATATTAGCTATCCAACAACGGATGTTAAGAAACACACCTTATAACAATGATCAAAACTAAAGTAAATTTTATCAATTTTTAGAATTTTCAACTTTATTTTTTGGCAAAAGCTCAATTTGAAATAATCCTACAAAAAAGGACGGAATTAGGTTAAGCGCCGGTCGGTATAAGGTAACAAAGATTACTATGATTAGAAATAGGGTAATCTAAGCCTTTTGTTTCTCGTCAATTAAAAAAGTTATTTCAATATACTTTAAAAATGGAAAGTTCAATAACAAATTTTGTTTGATTGATTTTATTGTATTAGTCGCTAAGTATAGTAAAAAAAAAAAAATTGAGGATGAAATTAGGAGGTGATTAGCCACTTAATATTGAACTCGTTTTTGAACGGAGGAGACTATTCTTATTCAAAAAATATTAGATTCATTTGATAATTTTAAATAATCTAGATCAAATAGGTAGCCTGTCTGTTTTGAATTTGATTGTTTGCTAATGACCGATAATAACTTAAAATATATGGAGAGTAGTAATAAAAACTAATTACGATTATTTTGCTTTTTTAAACTAAATAAAATATGTCTCAAAGCTCTTTCGAAGCTTTTTATTACCTTATTTACTGGTTTAACTTGCAAACTGTTTTCATTTTATGACTATTGAGGATAATTTTTAACACGTTCCCTGCCAGAATTTTCAACAAAGTTTTCGTGAGAGACTTACTTGCAATTTGTGCACTGTTTTCGGTACACGTGGCAGGGAACGTGTTAATAGGTTGTACATATACATATTGCTATTACATATCTTAACATTTGTGAGTATACAAAACGAAATTATAACATTATTGATTTCGACGTTAAATTACATATTAAAAATATTCATTAGGTTTAATGTGGTAAAAAATTCTAACCGAAGCATTCTTCTCGTTTCAGGGAATGCGTCTAATTTGTAATATTCCATGGTAGATACAATAAAGGTTCGTATAAACTTATTAAATTAATTTTTTAAATCACTGTATCTTTGGAAATTAATATTTCGTAAATCTGAAAATGAAGTGTGGTAGTAAAACTAGTAATAATATAATAAACTTCATAGTTGCACTCAGGAATTCGAAATATTGAAGTTTATAATACTACCCATTATTTTTCACAATTCACATATCGAAATTTAGCAAGGTTTTTCTTTATATCATAAAGGATAATGAACAGAACCGAGAATTGCAATTTTAAAGACAGGCCAGAGTTGAAATATCTGGGAAATTTAGAGGAATAACGTAATCCTAGAAAAATTATTAATCTTAGCTGATAAACATGAACTTTAGGGTCTATAGTTTCTTTAACACGTTATCGTCGGCAGCCGTACTTATAGTTCACGGCATCTGACGGCTCTCTAATTCATATTTTTGTTCAGCTGCCGGTGGTGTTGTGAATATAATCTCAATCCTTTATTAACTTTAACCGGCGATCTTTTCTTTGAATTTAGAAAAACAAATAGTTCTCACTGATAAATCAACTTTAGAGTAAGAGAGCCAATATTCGATATTTCGATTCTTAAAAATCTTTCTTGCCCTGTTATGTATGTACCACCCGTGGTACAAGCCGCCCGATGGGACGGTCCTCTATGTACCACTAGTGGTACATGCCGGCGGGAAGGTGAACAAAGATTCAATGTTATTTAGGCCGAATTTGCATATATTTTTGCATGCACTTGCACCTATACGTTATATTTTTTTTCAAAAAAACCCTTTGTTTGAAAGGCTTGGTGGTTTGGCTTCCTTTTGAGTTATGTTGCATGTCACACGGTTTAATTAATTATTTATTTAATACGACGCCACATTGATATGCGTACAGAAAAACCTCATAGTGGAGAGGCTTGGCAAAAATTTGATTGTGCACATATCAGGGTTATAAAGGGCAGTTTATTCGAAATCTTAATATCTTCATAATCTTCTTTCCCTATTTATAACAAATAAAGCCGCAATCTTTTATGAGAATTAACGTACAATATACCGTCTATTTGAAGATACGGGTTGCAGCAGTTGATTTACCTTTGTACTAAAAATGAGGTATGATTATTAAGTGAAAAGCCCACTCGCGTTCGGCCGCAACAGAGCTTTTAACCACCGCATTAAATAGCCCTACATACGTTTACGCCTTAAAATAACGATTGGCTGCTATCAAGCGAAATCAGAAAAGAAAAGGCTTGCGCTGGTATTCGTTGCGCCAGAGGTATGCAAATGTGTCGCAATAATTTAAAGGTCTCACGAGGGAATGTCAGCCAGAGTGGCTAAATCCAAAAAGCGCCCCTGCTTTGTCCGCATCCAGAACGACACATAACAGTTCCTAACAAGGTAAAAGCGGCGAATCATCGCCGTCGAACAGAGCCGAAGGCATTTTTCTATCTCCCCCCGCCCGCCATAGATTCGTTTTGCTGACCACCGCCTTGACCACAATTTCATGAGGCAATTACTTTCGTACATACGCGCGCTGCTCACATTTTGCAGCTCCGGCTCTGAGAGGTCATTGACCCAAAAATCGCTGCAGGAAGTGCCGCAGAAGAAGAAACTGCCATTGTCGACCACAAAAAATGACCTTATATTCGACATAGGCAAGCAGATTAGAAAATAGTCTTCTAATCGGCGAGAAAGTGTAAAACGGTGCAAGAAATAAAATTGCGCCACCTCCAGTCGGCCCGACACGGCCTGCCCTGGGATCGGGAATCGAGTCATTAAACCCGGGGCGCAGATCTTGAAGCTAGTGTGCGGCTGCGATGCTCTGCGGCACGAATGACGCCCGATGAAGGGAACCTTGAACCACAAACTGTGAAGTCATCTAATGAGTTTCGCTGGATTTTCGAATGTGGGAGGAGACGTACTCTTGCAATAAATGAATTATTGAAAAGCTCCAAGCACCACATTAGCCCCACAAGGCAGTGTCATGATTATTTTTGAATCTTCTTCCTAATGGTAAATTGGACACGAACCTGAGTCTCTAAGATTTTGGAAAAACAGTCAACGCAAGCGATTGGCGACAGCTTGGCAACTATGCGTTAAAAGGTGCAAGTTGAAATATTACCTGCAAGCCAACTTTGAGATTAACGACCAGTTACCGGAACTTCTATTTAAACTGATCATTTATGAATCTCGAGTTTGTGAAAAACACTTTTACTAAATCAGAAACCTTCCCGTTTTAGGAAACTCAATTTTTTCAATGTGATATTAGGCAATAAACGTAATAGTAGGTTTTTTTTTTTATTATCTTGCTAATTTGTCAAGCATCACCTCACGGCATTCACTTTTTTTCGACCTTGTTACGGCAAAAACTTTGAATGACCCCACGATACTTTTGCAATATCTGTCCACAGCAAAGCATTGTAATGGAGTAATTGATTCATTGTTAACATCTGTTACTGTAGCGGCACTCCTCTGATTCGGGGGGAATATGCCCTAAGAAGGTGAAGACTTTAGTGATTAGATTTTTGTTTTCAAAGTGTTTTGTTGCTGTTCAAAAATTAATTGCTTAACGATTAGGGGCTAATAGATGTACGAAATAAAGATTTTTTAGGTTTAAATAAATAAAACTAGTTGAAAGTGACTTTAATACTCTAGTTTTTAATAAAAAAAAAAACAAAACAAAAATAAATAATAAAACTGAAAATTCATTTTAAAAAATAATAGAAATGCACTTTAAGTTTCACAATAAAAGCTTTTTTTCAATTCGCGCTAATATTATTAAATCATTAGAACTCGAAAAGTAAAAATCGAATTCGTATAAAACGAATTTAAAGTTTCAAAGCTTAATGTATAGTAGAACCTCAAATGAAATACTATCGGAATGTATAAAACTCCATCGATTTTAATCGGATTAATTTAAAATGTTCAGCGAATATTTTCAAACAATTATTATTATTATCCATGCATCCAATGAGTCCACCTTTAATTATCTGCCTCTAGTTGAATCAGGATCGGATTTTTCTACTCAAATCGTTCATATTTCATCTCGTATCTTCGTATCTTTGAATCATTCTTATTCCTCTGTAGTTTGCATATTTAACTTTCGACTTTTAAAGCTTTTTATGATTTTATTGACACTGAAATGATTCTCATTACAGTACAAAAATGTATTACAAAGTATAAAAAGAAATTTGATCTAACGCAAAGTTCCAACAAATTTCTTAGTATTGTAGATTTGAATTCAGAAACATACCTTCAGGCAACTATTTTTGTTTTTATTTTCGAAAATCCAAATTGTTTTATAGTCGATTTTTCCGATATGTAGGTACAGTCATTTTAACAGACTCAGTCTACATGAAAATATTTCTCTTAAACTGAGATTAGTGTTTTGAAATCAAATGTAGTAAAAGTAAAAATGGCAGTAATAGGTGTATGGATGGTATTAGTGCTGAAAATTAATGGATAAAAGTGATACTCATCAGTAAAAGAGTAAATTATTCTTCAAGTTTCTCAAGGTTATTTCCAGCTTGATGATGGCTGATCTTTCCAGTTACAGTGTGCTCATGCTTTACTAATTTTTTAAGTTGCTCATCAATGTTGTTTTGCGTCTGTCTAATGCTCTTCTTCTCTGTATTTTTCATTACAGAATTAATTGGTCAAGATACTGGAGCTTTCGAATTTTTTCATTAGTGTTTTTCCTCATTTTACTATTTTATTCACTTCAATGTTTGATGAATACCTGAACATTCATATCATCAAAGTCATATTGGTTCCTCTTCCAAGTGTACTGTCTCTTCTCGATACTATTATAAATTTCGTTTTTAAGATGTTTGCCAAATCCTAATGCTACTGCGATTTAACTTGCCCAGCATTCTGGTTAGTTCTCAGATCTTTCGCAATAAACACAGACTCTTCAACGAATCTCATGTTGCTAATTGTCATTTATTTTCCTAGTTCATTTAATACTGGTTAACTTACTATTAAAATTAGTATATATGGTATATGTTTAATTGTACGTATTTCACTCTTAGAACTTCCCGGGACCTATTTCATTTCAACATAAAATGGAAAGCATTACTTTTAAAGTCAGTAGTATGGCAACAGTTATCCATAATTAAAATTACTACTGCACTTGCACATTGATTGCGTAAATACTCGTATGCGTTCATTTTTTATTCAGCACATCCGGAAATAAAATTCGTTCGAAATATGGAGAATTTCTAAGTAGACTAGTAGAATTTTTAGTCGGATCCTTTTGCTTAAATATATATTAAATATATATTCAATAATTCCTACTGATTTTTGTTAATGCCCGAGAACAAAATGTTAAATAACACAGAATTATTTTATTTGTATGATTTATGTTTTTTTGTCAATTTTGGATGCCTAAGTAATGTAATGCAATTCAGTCGAATGATATTTATTTAACGATTAAGTTCTGTTAGTTTCAAACGTTCAAAATTAGTTAAACCAATTTTATAATACTAATTTTTCAAAAAGTTGAACAAAACTAGTCGATTCAAATTACTTGTTCCCTTTTTCTTTTCTTTTTAAATTTATGTTTCAAATAATGAAAAAAATAAATAAATTTTTCTCATTTGTCCTAGAACAAAGTAAATATAGAAAACGGAAAACGGAAAACCTTTCGTTTGATTTGTTGAATATTGGTAATAAATAGGAGAGTTAACTTTTTCCGAGTCGTTGAAATAATGTGAGTACCAAAAAGTTATTTTGCAGATTGAAACAAAAGATCATATCTGAAATGGCTGATTTTCTGCTATTACCGCATGTTTATCATCTACCTCTCGCCAGTCTGTTGATTATTATAACAAAGCCGTCTGTTCATCACTCTCGTCAAATAGCAATATTGTTATGTTTATCCATCGCTGCCCTTTAATAGTTAAATTCCGGCCAGCTCAGTATTTTCGCACAATCGACATCCCGAATCGATTTTCCATTAATCAGCAGTTTTACGCTTGCCGTTGTGGTGGCCACTGGGAAGCTTCTAGATGAGTTGGATCGGAGACAACGGGCATTGTTTTTCAGTATGGTCAGAAAAATAATTGCTTCCTCCACCGCAGCATTGCCTGGACCGCGGATCTAGTCGAGAGCTCTGGAGTTGCTGATAAAGTGGCGCGCTGTGCTTTCAAATGCAAATCGAGTTCGGCACGCATACCAGGGCTCCAATGACGACATCAGTAAATTAGCATAACTTGAACTCTGAAGGCAAAAATTGATTACAAAATGTTCGCAGCCTTCATGACTCTGCGGGCCAGTTGAGGGTACGTAGGGTAAGGTGGTCTGCGGCACCTCAACGAACCTTCCGGGCCGAGGGAGGGATCTGGTCGCTTCAAAAGCTAATGAGCGCAACCAACTTCGACAGGTTTGGCTGCTGTTTATTAGCAATACGCCCGGAACGAAGAAGCCGAAACGGAAAGGACTCCATGGAGTTGAAGGTGTCGCTGGCGTGAAATTCGTGGAAGTCTCTAAGGAGCCTGTAGATAAGAGATAAGCAGGTCGTGGCGGATATTGCCGCACCACTTCAGCAGCCCCAGCTTTGGGGGAGAGAAAAAAAGCAGCGCGGCTCGAATCGAACCTTTCGACCGAAGGCGAGGTAAAGCAGCACCTCCGCGATGCAAGGGGGCAGCACCGAAGTCGGTACCAGCTCAAGCCGAAGACCAAGTAAAATTCCCTCGGCCGGCAGGCAGGCAGCTCGGCGCGGGGCGCACCACTTGCAGTTTATCCCAAAACTCGAATTGCTGTCGCCCAGCGGAGCACCATCGCTCGCCCCGTCGCCGTGTGTCTGTTGCTGCCGCTGTCGCTGTTTTTATTGGACCGATACCCAAACCCATTCCATCCCGATCCCATCATCTACTCGAGTCGGCGGCACGGCAGCGAGGCAGCCAGTCCCAGTCCCAGTCAGCGGAGCGCTCGTATTGTGTTGTATTTTGTGTGTAAACGAAACGACTCCTCCGGACTCAGAGCCACCGCCACCAAACATTTGCTCTGGCCGTGGTCCGTGGATTTCTGCTTCAGTTCGCTTTATTTGGTCGGCGGAGTATTTAGTTCGGGAAATAAAACTCTTAAACAGAAAATTTTGTGCGAAACTTACCTCCGCCATCTTGGAAGGCGACCAAGTGCTCCGGTGATTGTCGCAAGATTTCCAGCTATTTCGGCGGATTTCCGATGTTCGTTTAGCATAAATTCCATTAATTAAGTGATCTTTTTGTGAATATAAATAAATAAAGTGCGTGCTCATTGTGTTTGTGTCAAAATAAAGGATATTCTCGTGTGGACCGTGCTATCGACCTCTTCGCGGTGTATCCCCTCCCCCAGCCGATCCGTGCTCCTTCTGTTGTCGATTTCGGACGACCACCGAAAGATTTAAGGGCAGTTACGACCCATTGCGGAGGTGAAAAATTTGAATATGAAAAATTTCTTAGGCAGATGTGCGTAAATTGATTAGTGAAATTTAAAATCCCAGCTTGTGGTGAGTGTGTGTGTGCCCTGAAACGCGTCTATGTGTGCGATACCATTTCTCTTCTGCTCTGTTTTGGGCTAATCTCTGGCTTTTGTGCTCTTTATTCGAAAATTTGACACAAAGTGTCACTCACGTAGGTTCTTACAAGAATTGCCAGGTGTGATGTAATACACTCGCATTTGTGAATGAAGAGAGTCGCGCCGCGCACCCCGCGATCGCATGTAGTGTAGAGCGAGTGTGTGTGTGTTTATGTGTACGCGTTCTTGTAGGTGAATACGCTTTAAAATTGGAATCCGTGTACTTCGGTGGTATCGCAGAGACAATTTCCTTGGGGAAAGTGCGGAACAAGACAAAGAAAAGGTACTGAGCAGTGAGAAATCGCTTGCTTTTATTCGGATCTACTTATGATAATGCATCTCTAACTGTACCTAAAGAAATTAGAATAGGAGCCCCCACCTACTTTGGCCAATATTTCAAGAAAATAGTCCGAATTTCATCATTAACTACAGTAAGTGGTAAAAAAAACACCAGCTTATAGTAGTCCGAAATATAATAAAAAAAAGAAACTTATTTGCATTCACTTTTTTGTACTATCGACGCTTCAGTGCGAAGATTAGAAAACCCCAAGTTGGGAAAGCCCAAATAGAGAATAAGTAAACAGCATTAATCACGTCGAGCTCTGGAAAAAACGTAGCCGTCTCGTGAGATAGCTGTCATTTTACTGTATGCAGTAACATTATCTTTTTTTTTAGTGAAAAGTGCTTAAAATGTTCTTTATTAGCTGCTATTACCTAGGGCAGTGGAACTTCGTATGTAAGTTCTTTTTTTTTTTATCTGGATTGAAAGAAGTAGCTGTTGCAATAAATTAGAAAACCCAGAAAATCAAAATAGTACGAATACGTGGGACACCACAGAATCATATTGTGGAATCGATGTTTTGGATTAAACAAGCAATAATCAAGTTCTTAATATAAATACTACCGTTAAAAACATTCCTGTAATATGGATTACTTGGAATCAAATGAATTCTTTTGAAACTCACAACAAGCCACTAAAAAAATATATAAAAGTCCTTTTATTCTGCAAAAAATACTGTGTTTAGTGTTTAGAAAATTAGAAAATAAAATGTGTCATTGTGTGCAGTGTAAATTAATTATAAATAAAACGCGGTTTTAAATATTGAGTGGCATAAAAAATATTTGTATCTCGGTGGACATGTGGTTAAAAATGTGGTTCATTTTATGCTAGGCATTGCTGATACAAAAAAATCTTTTTTCAGCTAGCAATGCCCACTCGCATGGGTCGTCCCACTCATAATATAATAATAATAAAGACGAAATATGTATAGAGAACATATTCATAGAGAAATAAATCAATTCGACAGTCTAAATGTGGAGGCAGTGAGATCAAGATCTTCAAAATTTATCTGTGCAAATCAATTTGAACTTTATCTTATCTTAGAGTTTTGTAGAATATCCACGGTTACGAATTATTTCGGTGCATATTTTAGGCATGAAAACGATTAGTTTATCAATAATATCACTTAGAATTCATTTCCATTCTTTTTGAAAGGCTGAAGTAAGATTTACTAATTCGTGTATTATAAAATATTCGATAGATTTTCAATAGGGTTTAAGTCAGGCGATTTCTCTACCGACTTCGATGCACGTTTCGTTATTCGTTATTCTTTTGAAACATCCATCAGAGCGGTATTTCCCATTTCGCAGAACATTATTTACTCGCGTTATTTTAAATTAATCTGTAATACTTTGGGTTTGCTAGGAGGGCCTACCCCTTTCGACGGAAAACAACCCCATAACACATTTCCTTCTCCAAGCTTCGTGGAGGACTAGGGATAGTTCTTCTTGGCCATGTCATAGTTCAATTCCCATCCCATTCATGAAATTTAAATTTTAAGTCGTTGCTAAGCACGTTTTTCCATGTATTTATGTCTAAATTTTCCCCTGCAAATTGCAGACTATATATTACATTAGATAGTCCATTAAGTAAACCTATCTTCTTCGTTGATGATGTACTATAGCAAAGTTTCTTTGTTGGCCTAAATAATTGTAGATTTCACTTTATTAGGAGTCTTCTCACAGTGCTGGGGTTACGGTGTTGGTTATACGGCGTTATTTTATTTTGTATTCGTGGCGTTAGTTTTGGAAGTGGTCCTCCGTGACACCCTTTTTTACATGACAAATTTTAAAAATGTCATATATTTTCTGTTTTAGAATTCCATACTTAGGCTGTGTATAAATAATAACTACACTTTAAGCATTTAGTGCTGATAGAGCAGTAATTAGTTTACTGGATGAGGTAACTAAATTTTTGATAGCAAACTAAATCTGTTAATGGAGCGTATGAAGCGGACTTATTCCGTCGTCTTAAAATATGTCCCGCAAAACCACAAATAACAAAACAAATTTTTCGCACAGTTTGAATCTATCAAAATTTAGTTTAGCATACAATTTAGTCACTATTCGCAAACAGTCTTATTAGATACTTGCTTTTGTCATTTCACTATGAAAATCTTCTAATATTTTTTAATGATTTTTACTATTGTACTTGCGTTCTATTGCCTTTCACTTGCAGAATTTGGGAATAGGGATAACACATTTTGTATAGAGTCCATTGTTTTGCACAACAAATGAATTTGTGCTATTTTATTATTATTCGGAAATAGGCGCGATATTCTTTAAAAACTATTAAGTTTTTTTTATAACGTTTTGTTTGTATTTCTTCCTAGAAATAATATGAAATAACTTCGGGTCATATTAAAGGTAAAAATAGTGTAAAAATTCAGAAGCTGCTGGGTTCAATTACAACAAGTCCAATAGGTTGTTGAGAATTGTTTGATAAAATTCTCAAATTCAGGTGTTGAATAGCACAAGGAAAAAATAACAATAATCACTCCAATGAGAGATTGGCTAAATGTGATTGGATAAATCTTGATGATTTTCCATTTGTTGGGTCGTTTTGATGCCCGCCCTCAGAGAAATTTAACAACAGTCGTGTAGTGGAGAAGTTTAACTTTATTGACAATTTTTTGGAAGGTCAATTGGAACTTGTTTGGGATGGTTAGTTCAAATGTTCTTTACAAAAAAGGATTTTTATTTTTATTCGTTTTTGTGTTAAGACTTTTTCTTATAATAGAAGATAAAACATATAATTTCTTTGCATGTGTTACACTATCGTATTTGATTAAAATCGGTGATAATTATACGTGAAATTAAATCACATTACGAAATCGATTACAATATAAAGGATTCTTACTAAAAATGATAAGTTATTCCACCGGTAGCATTCATGATACCTACTCAACCGAATTACAATAAAAAGATGTGAGTGGAAATGAAGTTGTGTTTATGCAGACATTGGGTGAAATATGAAAATTTAGATAAAGTGGAAAACTATAAAAAAAAAAATATAAATAATGTATTGTAGTTTTTAATGATTTCTCGATTGACTTGAATTTCACCTTGAATAAATTTTATTAATACTAGGAACAATTGGAAAGGGAATAGTTCCTAAACGGCAAGTTTAGTAAATTTTGAAGAAAATGTTCAAGGTGGTATATAAGCAAACCGCAAAAATATCCATTACTGAAGCACCATCATAAAGAGGCTTCACCGAAATTTGTCCGCGAATACAGAAAATGGATTAAACGAGAAATAATTTAATCTCGATGGTCCGGGCGGTTTAATTATTACTGGCATGACTTCAGTTTCTGAGTGCTTCAGAGAAAACACACAAAGATATTAGAGCACACTGTAACTTGTTATTTGAAGACTGTCGTGGATGACCGGAAATTCATTTACTAACAAGATAATGCGTCTATCCATGATTCCTCTACTACCCCCAGAAGTGGTTTAGGAATAAATAAACCTCAAAGTAGGAACATGGCAACCCAAGTTCCGGCCTTAACCCCATTGAAAAATTGTAGGGAACGTTACAAGACAGGTTTATGTAGGTGGACAATATCAATATAATAAATAAATTATATTGAAAATTTAATAAAGTCGGTGCCTAACCAGATTTCCTTCGATGAGGAATAGAGGATGAGAAAAGGGATATTTTTGGCCTTTAATATTTTTCATAAATAAGTATTCTCAACGTTCTTAAATAAAAAAAGGAAAACAGACCAAGCAAATGTTGACAAAAGGATATTCATATATTGGAAATGTGCTTATTTATCTTAAATTTTGTTTTATCGAGTTTTGAAGTTAATTTTAAAATTGGATTTATGGAGATGTCATATATCGTATAGCATACGGAGTATTATACCTAATATCCTTAGAAAAACAAATTAACCACTTTCTAAAGCGTTGTGTGTAAAATTATCGTAATTTAATTTGAAAATAAAAGGTAAAAAGTTCTCTTTTATTGGGCCGATAAGTGAAACAGTGGAATTTAATGAACATGTATTACATGTTAACACGTTGACGTAAATGACTATATATTTTATAGTTGAATTCAAATCACTCCCATTAAGGTCTATAGAGGTGATTTGTAATTAAATTCAACCAAGTGGTTTATTGGTATTTAGAAAGAAACGAAAACTTTGTAAGAATTAAAAACTTGGTAAAGTGCATTAAAAGAGATTATAATAATCATAATAAGTAAATAAAAATCGCAAAAATGCGCGAAACAAAAGTAATATAGTATAAAGGAAGAAATTCAACAATTAAAAAAGAAAACTACCAAGATACAAAGACTAAAGCTTCTAAACAGCTATTAAGACAGGAACTTGGGAATATTTTATGAAAAGTTTTATTAAGGTTTAGACTAAGCTGGATACAACAACGAGTCTCTTTCAAATGTTAGGTCGCACGGATTATCGTAAAACTATGCAAATTGTAAAGAGTTGGCTATGTCAAGAAATTCGATGTTAAACGAATTCCAAGACATATTTTAAATGGTTAAGCCTAAGGCAAAGAAGCAACGTAAAAGAAAAAAAGGGCCCGATCGACGAGAATGGCAAACTTTTCCTATTAATCTATCTATCTATGATTCTAAAAGATGTAGTCGCTTTTTTAAGAAGGAAAAACTTTTTGGTTATTTACACACATTTGGCAATGATTAGATCTTTTTAAATAGGGAACCAGAAAAATAATTTCCTTTTACATTATGACCTTTATTTATTATTAATATTTAAGGAAAAATTTGGAAAGAAAAAGAAATTGTGTAGGAGGCTAGTGAGTAATGTGCGCAATATGTACAAAAGAATGCGGTATACAATTTTACTTTATTCTATATTCTTCGGATTATTTATGCTAAAAAAGTATTTAACAAATTATAACTTAGATTAATAGTTACTACTTAATTAAGTAATTAATAATTACTGTTCTAATGCAATATTAAGCCGGAAAGTGTTTTTATGATTTATGTAGGTTTTAGCGTTTGCCTTTAATAATAAAGTAAATTTTACAACGGAAATAATGACTTCTGTGTCGAATTTGATCAATTTTGTGATTCCATTAACTCGTATAGTTTTAATCTGATTGAATAACTTCTTCTTTACATGAAAAACAAAACTCAGTTATAAATATTTAAAGAGTTTTATTACTTAATAAATGTTTCTCGTGTTGGTAATTTTTAGAACAACTAAATTTGTCCGGAACAGACCCACTAGAATTTCAAGAAAAACTTTAGATTTTATCTTAGCATATCATGAATTAACATTTCAGAGTTAAAAAATTCGTAATTTTATCAAAAATAAACAGGGTACTTCAATATAGATAAATTTCGTGATACAAGATCAGTCTAATTTGGATTTCGATTGGAACCATTTACTGCTTCTAACGTAAAACTTAAGATACACTGACTTCGAATCAAATTGAACTACTCCTTACTGGAAGAAGAATCAAGGTCAATAAGTCCTACTACAAAACGTGAAAGTGTTGTGCTTTGACACATCTTGTGAGCCTGGGGTAATATGTGTGAACTTGGGAGAGTCTGTTGACCTTTGCTTATGATACCGAATGAGCAAATTTAAACTGAACTTGCACAAGGCGGAGCATATGATTATTGACGATGACTAAAGGAAATTAGAGCTGGAGATAATAATGTTGACAATGAAAATAAATGTTTGGGTTTAAAACTTTGAAACAAAAGATTAAGTCATTTAAATATTATCATATTTGCTAATGTAATATGAGAAGGCGCTTAGTTATATAAACCGAAAAAGTAATAAATTAATTTCGGACTATTGGGACTATTTATGTAAAAATAGAATGGCTTTAATTTATTTCGCAATTTCTAGTCGCAATAATTCGTTTATTTCTTTTTGGAAATAATGGTTTTTATTGGGAATTTTTTCGTATTTGTTATTTCTCGTCTAGCATTTTCTAAGGACTAGAATCAGGGCTGGATTCGGTTTCCATCTAAAACTGATCAGGAATGTAACTCCTCAAACCGGATCAAGGAAGCAAACTAGGGCAATAATGTTGTTATTGTTATCGTTACCATTATTAGCATGTAGATTACATTATTATTATAGTATCTTAATAAATATAATAATAATATTGTAACATAATTATATAAATATATTATAGATGATATATTATAAATACTAATTTTAATATCATGTATATAATATAATAATTTAATTAATATATATATACTAATATATGCATATATATATATTTACTACTAATATATACATTAATCTATATTAGGTTAGGTTAGGTTGCTTTGACTGGCTCGAGAGGCACACTTAGGTCAATTTTGGCCCATTGTGTTACCACGTAGCGCAGGAGACCATGGTTATTCGTGGGATTCGAACCCACAGCCTCTGGGACGGTAGGACAGCGCGCTAACAACTGAACTATCAGAGGCCCCATTAATCTATATTAACATTTAAGTTTTTATGTAGCATATTTTATTTATTTAATTTATATAGATCATAATGTATAATATAAAATATATTTTTTCCAGAAATTTACATTTACTGAAAAAATTATAAAATAATTGTATGATGATGATTTAAAATATTCCAGAATTGAATTAATTTACAAATGTATTTTACAGTTTCTAACATAAAAAAAATTAATAACGATTGATTAGATGTCATTTGGAATGTAAGTAAAAAGGTTGGGACAGACCATCGATGTCATGACCGGATCAGCTTATTTAAGTTTTACCATAATAAGGCAAACCTAAGTAGTTGTACCTTATTATATGAAATAGAGCTCAGATCAGCTTCAATTAGGCATACCCGAAAAGGGAATTATACAATTTCGGATCAGGAGCCGGTGTGAAATGCTTTTTAGGGCTTCTCGCTAGCCTACGCTGATCCAGCCCGAAACAATATCCCTTAACCAGTTAATTGTTTCAAACTTTTTGGAAAATGTATTTATTTCTAAATTATATCGGACAAATTAAGCGATGGCGAGTATACTCCCCAATTACAAAGTATATTTTATATGGAATATTAACTGCAAACTCTTACTTTTTACACATGTCGAATATACTCGTCATGCACTTTTTCCCATGACGAATATATTTGTCAAAAACAGCTAACTGGTTAATATAGAATGCAGTTTTAAATTCATTTAAGTTCAGTGCGACACTTCGGATTTTAAATCGGCGGATACTTGATATCTGCTATTAAATGTTTAGGTATTCATCAGACTTTCAAAATTTTGGTTAATCTTCAATAGATTTTTACTTATTATTGTTTAGTTTAGATAATAAATATTCAAATACTCGCTTCGGATGGATGGATGGACGGACGGACTCCATTATGTCTAGCTACTTTAGGAATACTTCGAAACTGCTTATCTCATAAGCCAAGTCTTAGGGTCAGAGATTCAACCTTATCATTTTGTAATATATAAAATATTAACTTGACTCGCAACACGATTTAAAGAGTATTATTTTTTTTATACTTTTTGTATAGTTGATGTTTTCTAAAATAATTAAATTTATATTATCTGCCAGATTTCTTTAAAAAAGCTGTGTTACATTACGTAAGACAAATATAAAAAGCTTGCATGACCATGATTTTTTTTTTTTAGAAGGCATCAGGTTTGTTAATAACTGTTTAGCCGACTAACCTTTGTAGGTACAAATTCTGAATTTTGTTCTTTTCGATGTTGAGTTTATTTATGTTTAACTTAATGACTGTGCTTAAATTATAAACACTAGCTACCAGTTGCAGTTATTTTACAAAATTGGATAAATTTAATTTTTCTTATGTGTGTGGGGACTTTTTATGTAAAGCACATTATTCCTATTCTTTTAAGATTAATAATACAATATTTAACTTCATAACAAAATAATAATAATAATAATAACAAATGGAAGTATACAATCATGAGTAATAAGAAATTTGTTTGGAACACATGATTAACCTTTCGTAGTTCAGGGCATATTTATAATAAATTGAAATTTCTACAAAAAGTAATTTACTAAAGTATACTTATAACATTGATGATAGCTTAGTTTAGGAAAATGTTCTTGCCAAGGAAAGTTCAATTTTTTGAATCCCCTCATTATTAGGGGAGGTTCTGATATAGAGGTAATTTTTAACTCTACAAATTTGGTACTTCGTAGTCGTCTAAGTAACCTATTTTCTCTGACTTTGTTATTGCACTATTCTAAAAATTCGCGTTCAGTGTCCAGACTATTTTTCTTCCTTTATCAGCCAGCAATTTGGTATTGAGTATTTTAATTTTTCGGTCAAAATTGAACTGTATTCGTTAGCGATACATTTTCAAGTGATTACTTTTTCTAATAACTTCATTGACAAATCGACGACGTTATTGCGTTTCATACTTTCTTTTCATCATCATTCGTTAAATTAGTTTTATTATTCAAGAATTAATGCTGAAAGAATTTTGGCATAATTTAATCTAAAGCAAAAAAACCAAGTTATCTAGAGATAGGTAGAGTCTTGTACTTTAAAAATGGCATTAAGGAACATATTTTATTTCGACTAATCTCCATAAAAGAAATTTATAATCATCTTTGATTTTTTTTTTTATAGTAACATCGATTTGTTGTGACACTAGTTGACATCTATAAATTAAAGCGCATTACTTCTACATCACTGCAATACACTTGATTCAAAGATTGAAACTCTCTCCTTTAATAATAAAAACAGTTTTATTAATAAAGGATATTCGCAGGATATCCGAGCTCTTTCAATTTGAGAACAGTTTCTAAAGCATTTCGTTAAATGTTGAAAAAGGGAAAAGTAAAATACTTAAAGTAGGCTCTTATGAACTAACTACAGACATATACATAAATAAATATGGACCGCTCAATTTCCTGTTTCAAGCATCCACCAATTTGACATGCAACTGCCTCAGGGGGGCGAGAAAAGATGTATCTGAGGGTAGCATCTCAAAGCGAGACCAGTTACCAGGATTAATTTTTGTTTACATTTAGATGTGATCAAAATTCTGTTTGAAAGTAAATATGTAATTAATAGAAAGTGATTGTTAGAGCCACAAGTGTAAAATTCTTAATAATTATTGTGGCTGTGAAAGGAAAAGAAAGGGAACAAACGTCGCACCGTTCGCCTCTATAGGCGTTTTCTTTTCTTGATCTGAACAATGTCGCCCCAGATAGACATTTCGGAATCACTTTCTTCATTTTGGTGATGATGACCAAAGGATCACAAAATGTTTTAAAGCAAAATAGGAGAGCATTTTGGGGATGATTAAAAACAAACTGATGAGAAAATAATTGTTATTATTATACATGTATCACTGGTCGGTTCTACGGCCGTTGGGAATAAGTTTAAAATCAATTGGAAGCTGTTTTGTTAATTTCACGATTAACTGGCTTTGGTCGCATAAAAGCCTTTACTGTGAATGTCTTCATAACTCAGTTTGTAGCACGTGCTGGATACGAACTTCTGGGCCTTAGATCATGTTAAAAAAGTAGCATGACAATGGGTCAAAATTGCCCTTAAGATACTCTTACGATAACCGAGACTATCTTAATTTTATCTAATCTACAACACACATACTTTTTTTCATTAAAGCTGATTACTTAGTGATTTCCGGAATCAATTATGAATGAATTCCCACAATAAGTTAGAAATTATATTCCAAGAATCACTTTTGAAACATACTTTTAATTTGTTAGTATTATAACCAATCACAGCTTTTAAAAAGCCGACATCGTCCATACAAAAAAGTCACTTTTCCATCAGAAAGAAATTCATGTCTTTAAATCAGTTCTTGTCTCTACCTGCCTCTGAATAGAGCTCGATCATTTCGAGTATCAGTTTAGTGTAGTTAGATCGCTTAAATTTGTTATTCAAACATTTAATAGCACTTGCTGTCTTGTCATACTTTGAAGTCGGCTATATAGAAAATGTCAATTCGTGTAAATATAAAACAATAACATATTTTTCGTCTGTTTAAATCCTAAAACGAGCCTCGTCAATAATTTTAACCAATTTGGCGTTCTTTTGCCTCCCTTCAAACATCAAATTATCTGTGCTCAGTTTCTTACTTGAAATGCTTTGATCATACTCTGAACTCAAAATGAAACACAACTTGGAAACTCTTTTTTAACTCATGTTAAACTAAACTTCGTATAGGAAATCTTGCAAAAATTGTACTTGCTTGCCGAAACGATATTTCCTGTCGGCACTTTAATTCGTTCATCTTCCGTTACATATTCTCAATAAATTTCGCTGGTATGTTTAAGTAAAACTGACTAATTTCCATTTTCCGAGTCGCTTATTGCTTTCAATATTTATGCAGTTGCAGTATAATATAAAAAATCGGTGTCGTCCGCGTAATAATTCTCCTCACTGAAGATTTTGTCCCGTAGAGATAGATAATGTTGTTTAAATGAAATAATTTTCGTTGAACAATGGGCGCAATAAAAACGAATGCCAAACGACGTATAAAGCTGACAATAATTAAAATTTATGAGTTTTCGCAACCTCTGAGAAAAATTCTCATCCTCCTGGTTGGTGTCCGGCGGCCGGCTAGGTTAGGAATGAGTCACACCCATCGCAACGGTGGCGTAGTGAGTTGAGTAATTGCGGTGCTTCGACCGGAGCATTTTCTAATGCCTACTGGCAACGATGCCACTTTAATTACAAGTTCATTTGTTCCTTTTCACCTTTTGAGACGAAATTAGTCGTCGCCATTCGGTGCTCCTCTATGTAGAGGGAGCCACCGTTGTTGCTGGCCTGGCCTGGCCGTTTGCTGCTGCAACAAACACAAATAAGTCACACATGCGGGTCGGGGCCGCTGCGGTGCGGTCATCAGATGTAATGTCCCAGTAGTCCCGAAGCCCGGCAATGTCTTTCTCTCTTTTTTCCGCACGTCCCATCGCGGCCGAGCGAGCAATTTATTACTCATTCATTCTCTGCAAAAGCGTGTTATATTTCCGAAAATCAAATCCCGTCTGTATGTATATCACCGCGGCTCAGGGCTTGCTGGGGTAAACGGTGGGAAAGAGGAAAAGTAAAAACGAAGCACAGCAGTCGCAGCAACAGCACTTAGCTGTGTGATCGAACTTAACCGAACCGAAACTCAGCAACCGACGTCGCAACGACGACGAGGACGCAGTGGTCAGCCATCTTGAAGCGACCGAATTCCCTTTTGCCGTGAAATTTCTGCTTATTTTGGGCGTCCTCTGCACAGCCCCTTGAAGAAGAAAAACAAAATATTATTAAAAAAAGCTGATTACGCACGCCGCACCGAGCGCCAATATCGCGTGAAATTTCTGTTATCTCTGCAAATAGCGCGGCTTCCACATGATAAACGTCGGTGAATAACGGGATCGGTCTCGTGTAGTAGTTTCTTACTATTCCAGTAATAGTAAACAAATGTCAGCTGTTTTGAGCTTAATTTAAGCGAAGAGAACACAGCAAAACGTGGAGCAACGTTTTGTTGAATGAAGCCGCTAGTATCGTTTTGCTCCATGTAAACATGTTTCATCGCTTGTTTCGTGTTCGCAACACCAGGGGAAGATCACGTAACAAAACATTTTAATTTGCAACTGTTATTTTGTTTACCTGAGTGCTTATCGCTGGTTTTTTTTTCAACATTTTCTCCATTCAATTCCCATCAATCATTGCTTCGCCGCGCGCGCGTATGTGTATGTGGACAGAGATGAGTGGTAGAAAATTTCGACTTCGAAACAGGGTGAATGAATGAATGAATGAAAAGAGATACTTAGAGAATTTCTCTTTATCACGTCCAGGAGTTCAGAAATGAGTAAAATGTTCTCTTATTCAATTTTCGAAATCGATAATTAAGAGAAGAGAGTGAATCGAACTAAGAGCAGTAAAGAGAGTTCACTCGAAAGAAAGGGAAGGTGAATTTCGATGGGAGAGAATGGAAAATTTTTGTTGATTGGTGTGACATTGCGGAGTTACATGACGTTTGTGTATTGGATTATTTTTTTTTTTTTTGTTTTACCTGTCACAATCATGTGCGTTCTGTGCGAAGCCGGTGGGGAGCTTTTGCATTTTTCAGTCGACTCTGTGCGAGTTTAAAAAAAAAGTTATCGATCGACACCGACCATAAGCATAATTTAAATAAGTAATTTCTTTAATTTGAATGAAGCAATGACCCTTACATATTTATTATGGCAGTGATTTAATAAATTTATATACTCTCTTTCGAAACGAAAATAAATAAAAAAAAACTATATTCCATTACGAAAACTTTATTTAAGAATTTCAATTTAATTCGTATTAAGATTAATTTATTTATTTATTTTTACAATTTAGAATTTAATTTTCAAATTGCTTTCTTATTTTTCGTGCACTCGGGAACTAAGCCCATATGGCAACTTTCAAATACTTTCAAATAAAAATATAACGAATAATTAAGCTTCTATGGATTCGCGTTGGTTAATTAAGATTACACACTATAAATTATTCAGTCGTAGTATACTTTTATATTATTCTAATGGTAATTTCTTGCTCAATCAGATGAAAGTGATGTATTCTTTTAAAGTCATCCGCTAAAATTCCCAAGTACAAGTTTAAAGTTTCTCATATTTACAAAAAAAATGAATTATAGACTGTTGAAATTGGAATTTACGAAAGAATTGGATACTACCTGGGCAGTTTGATAAGTCAGTAATTTTAAATGCAACACTGTTTTTATCATCTGCCATCTATTAATATACTACTGTCAAATTTTGAGCAAGTTACGTCATTTAGGTTGTGTTTGACAGCTATTGAGAGTAGACAACTTCGTGAATTTTAACGAAAATGGAAAAAATTGAATTTCGTGTGACGATTAAGCATTATGTGTAATCATCATGGCAAAAATCCATAAATGGGGCTATAGACTGCTACCCAATCCAGCATATTTTCAACATTTAGCCCCCCTGCCATTATTTTCTATTTCCAAACCTGAAGAAATGGCTGGGAGGTACGGGATTTGGATCGAATGAAGAGGTCATCACTGAAACAAATGCCTCGAGAAAACCTATTATTTGGTAGGAATAAAAAAATTTGAAAAACGGTGAACTAAATGTACAGGACTAAATAAAAAACTGAGAAATAAAAGGCTTATTTACCGAAATCAATATCTTTTTTTCAAAAAATCACTGACATGTCAAACTGTCCTCGTATCTAATCAAAAAATTGTAAAGGAGGTTGGTAGATCTAAAACTGTAATTAAAAAAAAATTTTTTTCGAAAAAGCGGCAATTTTAGGAAAATAATGGCACAAAGGGTAACATAACGGGGACAAATAATTTAAAAAGCAACAAAAAGTTGTTTAACATCGAGAAAGATAAAACGATGCGATAAAACAGCAAATTGTGAAAATTTTAAACATTAGAAACAAGGCAAACCTAATTAACCATAGGTTCATTAAACCACTGAATATACCGTTTAATTTAACTAAAAAATACTTGTATTGGAGTCCGGAGTGGGAATCTGTTGTCTTTTCTGTCTGCTCCCCTGGCATATTGTAATCCTTTAAAATATAATAAAATTCTGTATAGTCTAATACGCGCGTAGATTGTCAGGTTTCTTTGTTATTTCTTTACATATATATGGTATATTTGGTATACTTTTAAGGGTCACCAGATTGGAATATAGGTGCGGTTTATACGTGCACTTAGAGGAAAGTTATTTAAATATCCGTTTCTTAAATTTAAACGATCGTAATAAAGTTGTTAGTTTAAAAATATCTTTTTACGAGTACACATCATGGAAGGGCAATAAAATTTACATGCAAAGTATCTCCCCTGGTCTCTTTTAAAGTAAGAAAAAATGGATTAAGTTATTGACCACGACCATTGAGTCAAAATTCTGTTTCCTAAAATGCCCATTTTTTTCTTGAGTTTTAAGCTGTAATTATATCATATAATTTAATTTTAGTTTGAACATTTATTGGACTGGCCCGGCAGTTCTGATTGTAACCCCATAGAAAATGTATGCGCTATTTTAGCGTTAGGCGCTTATGCGAATGGACGTCAATTTGAATCTGCCGCGGAACTTAAGGGAGTGTATTAAAATTTTCTGGAACAACATTCTTAATTTCCCATTCGTTTCAAAATTTAATTAAATCTATGCCAACATGGATATTACGGAGGACATATGAAATATTTGTCTTTCGATCTATTAAATAATTTTTTGTAAGCGTCATTCAGACAGGTCGGTTGCCAAATTGGAGGCATTTTGCATATGTTCTCCGTACTCGTAATATAAAATCGAATCGAAATCTTTAATTTGTGAGAATAGAGTAGAATGAATATTAAAAGGAGATCAAAACCGAAAGGGATTTTCCGACTGTTTCCTTGTTGAGTAGGTCTTTAATATAAACGGGGTTTTGTATTGCCGTGATATAATTATTTATTTTTAATTATTAAATAGAGTACCTCTTATTGTCATCAATGTTCTGAAAAATGAAGTCCTGGATTTTGTAATTAAATTTTACACACACTACAAGAAAACAACGAGGTGCTTTATTAAAGGTCCTGGTATTTCAAAAAATCGCTTTAGAAATGCTCAGACTCACGGTAATTATTAAATTATGAAACTCCATGTGACCTAAATCTTATTCATAGTATGGACCAGACGGATGAAATTCAGAACAATTCCGCATAATCCGATTCGTCTGGTCCAAATTACAATAAAGTAGCTTTGGATTAGCATTTTACTTCAATTTGGTTTGGTAAATAGCCGACTATACCCTTGCAAAAGAATTTCAGACTGAATCTTGAATCTTCCCTCGTATTTTTTGTGCTTGCTTTCAAATCGTATCTATTACATTAGCATTGACTTTTTGAAATTATTCACTTGATGCGATGATAAGCGTTTACCTTATTTTATCTTTCCATCCTGTACTCGTAAATTTTAGAGAAGAAAAAATTAAAAATATTTTATTCTTCCATGCGAGAACGTAAGATTTCTTTAAATAGCGACTTTGAATCTTTTCCATATTTCATTCTCCACTTTTTCTCTTTGTAAAACCCTTGTTTTCTATTCAGAATCATTAATTTACGATGTTGATGTGTAATTTTTCACTTATAAATTAATGGGTACACTCGTATGTGCGTTATTAAATGACTAAATGAGCTATAAAAATGCAGTCTAAATTTTAAAATATGGAATTTGTTTTTATTTCGGTTATAACCGATAAAATGTTAAATTAAAACAATTTTAAGTACAGATAGAATGGAATTGCCCTATATTTCATATATATACAATATCAGAATTGAATTATACAAATGTAGTTTCCAGTTTTACTACCTCAACAGATTCAATGTATATAAAAAAGGTTGTAAAATTTCCCTTATCACAGCTAAATAGTGCTGTAGTGAACATAAAATGGATCAGAGCTTTAAAATCAAGATTTTTATAGCCCTCCTCTTTGCTTACAAAGGTTTTATTGTAGTTACATAGCCAGAATAAATTTTATTTTTACTTGCTGTAGACGTGTAGCACACGCCTTCATTTACCACTGCCTTTATGTTTTAAGTTACTCTATTTTTGCATACAATTTATTTAAATTAATTTCATTTTTCTTTCCAGGATATGTTAACTCTTGCTAAAAACGATGAAGACTCCTCCAAAGGCGTCAGTGACATCAAGTAGATAAGTCATGTGAAAATATTTCTTTCTTTTAAATCCTAAACTGGTGGACATTAAGAGAAAGTGCAATAGGACTAAGCTTCGCACAATAGTGTTGTTGTTATTATGGATAAGAATGGCGATTCGAGTACTGGTGATAGCAAAAATAGCGCGGGAAAGTCTGCTTCTGGCGGAGGTAGTGGATCCCATGACCCCTCATCCCTGCTAGATGCAGCTTCTCTTTTCGGTAATTTAATAAAAAATTTATTAATCTTTTATTCATTTCAATTAAATTTTAATTTGTTTAAAGTAAAATTCAATTATTATCCCAAATTGGTAATTTACAATTCCTTTTTAATTTTAAATAAAATGCATTAATGTTTATACATCCTTTAAATTACTTATAAATTACCTTATTTATGAGTTATATTCATTATCATTATTAAACTCAATTTAATCCAATTTATTTGTTTTATATTCACAAGATAATTCAATATTTTACTTTTATATACTCGTATTATATGTATGTAATGAAACGTAAAATATTAATAAAAAAATAATAATTAAATGATGAAGTAAAAGTATAAAGCACAATTAAAATCTGTACAAATTTAATTAATTTAAAAAAGGATTTTATTAAAATGTTTTTCATAAACCTCTTTCTAAAATCGAAAAGGTCTAAATGTGTTTGTAGGGCGGTAAATATATAATAAAAACCTCATTCCGAATAATTTTGTATGGCAAGAAATCAGTAAAAATTTCCTTGTTGAATGTAAGGAATTAAACTGGACTTGAAGAATCGTCAAATGTGTTCGATTTAAACCATGTGTTTTAGATACTTTAGGACTTAGGGACTAAATATTAATATTATGGCATCACTTATGCTTTTTCTTTTCTGGATCTTCTAAAACTTTCATCAAAGCTTTAACATCCATTTAAGTGACAATATTTAGATAATGATTCATGAACTTAAGGTATATTAAGGAGGGATTTATACTCGGATACTAGCTGTCTTTTTTTATATTTAAAGGATATTGCTTTGTACTTAAGTATGTACACTGTTTTATCCTATTATACAAGGATTTAAATTCTCTCTTTCGATCTTGAATTTCGTCGAAATTAGTTATTCTCTTTGGCCATGAGCTAATCCGTCGTTTTGTTATGTAATAATGTATGTTATGTGTATTATATATATTATACATACACGAAGAGAATGCGTTTCTCAAGCAAGTTAGAAATAAATGGATTATTATTGGACGCCATAGCAAACAGTATAAAATATTGTAAAGCTTTGAATCGTGTTTTGCAGTTTCTTTTTTAAATAGCTAATTTGTGAACATAGCATTAGATGTGGTGATATGAACTGTGTCGGCGGTGAGCTCAGGTGAAAACAAGCGAATAATATCCCTCATAATAACCGAATTAATTTACTTTAAAATATTTTAATATAAGCGATATGTCGCACCTCACAATAACCGAAGTCATTATAAACTAATTAAATTTAATAGAAATTTATATGAAAGCAAAAGTTTATAGTACGTATATTAATACGGTTGGTCAACGTAGACTGAGTTGTAATAAGCGAATTCTATTATATTATAATTGAGTGGTAAAAAGCACAATGGAATACATATATCAATGAATAAATTGAAACTCTTTTATAAATCTTGTGGAGTTTAGATTATTGTATATACGAGATCTGTTCAAAAAGTATCGCGAATTTTGAATTTCCTTGGGCTACGTATATTCGTTTCGAGTTTTTTGTGGCGTTATGTTGGTACTTATGTCCCTCACTTATGCTGACAAGCTCGGCTATTTTGAATGTTCAGTTAATTTTTGTTTTAAATTTGCTGCGATATTTTTAAAATTTGATACTAAATTTTTTAAAATCTCCAATTTACAGCATATTAAGGTCATTAGATTTGATTTAGATTTTAAGATTAGGGGATTAGGATTTTTAGAAGATATCAATGAAATTAGCATTTTCAAATTTTTTATTAATTATTTGTGCAATTTTAGATCTGTTACTTTGAATTATTAAATTTTAATTAAATTTATATAGGCTCATTCCAGAGGTATATCATTTTAAATAATAATAAATAAAATAGGTCAACAAATGGGGTAAATATGGCGTAACATACATAGAAAAAATGTTGTTTTTTTTTAAAATAGTATAAAAAGTTAAGTTTCTAACTAAACGCTTAAAAAATATGGAAAAAAGCCTTCGTTCAGGGTTTGCATAAGTTTGCAAAGTTTCCATTTGATCGGGTCATTACTTAGTAATCGCGGTCATCGATTTGAGGAATTTAGATTTTAGAAAATCGTGCTAATAAGTTTCGCGTAGAACACGTAAAGACTTTAAATGCATCTCCTTATAAACAGTTGACACTTCCTCAGTTTTGGCCTTATTAACATAAAATTTTAAATACATAATTTCGAATAGTACTAGTAGGTTTTGAAAATTAAGATAACAATTTTTCGGATTTTATAACTAAGTGTAACTTCTTAAGTGGAAATATTTGGAATACTGAAGAATTGTACTTTTGATTGTAATAGAAAATAAATGTTTTTAATTCACTAATTATTTTTTCAGCATACTGGGGACGTGACCCTGCTGCTGCGGCTGCAGCGGCGGCATCGAATCCGCTGTTTAATTCGCAGTTCGGTGCCGCGGCCGCAGCCGGTCTCCTTCTACCAAATCCAGGATCCGGGAATGATCGTTACTCGATGGCAGCGGCGGCAGCTGCCGCGGCGGGACATCACCACCAAAATACAATGGCCGTAGCCGCGTCACAAGCCGCAAGTCTAGCAGGTCTGCATCCTGCAGCAAGTAAGCTATATATATATAAAAAAAAAATGAAATATTTATAAAAATAAGACCGATTTCGGGTTCACTGGCCTCCCTTATCGCATGTTTTTTACTTCTCGCGAAAGAAAAATTGAAAAAGACGCAAAAATAATAAAAACGAGAATTGGTTCAATAAACCAAGGTCAAATGCTCGCGTCTAACGAGAGTCGCGCGAGAAACTCTCGCGTACGGGGGCAAGAACGAGATATTTTTAAATATAAACAACTCTCGCTGGCACTGCTGCTGCGTGTGAACGTGTGTAGAGCTCCCCGAGCCCCAAGTCCCAAGTCCCAAGCCCCAAGTTAGCTCCCTGGAGGCGCATGCGGCCTTCCGGCAGCACGTGCCTCCAATGGACGCTGTGTCGGTCCGCTCCGCAGAACTGAAAATATGTGTGGGGCAGGTTATGCTATATTGGTACTTTTAATTAAACATTTTATATAATTTTTAACTTATCGATCCAGGCTGGTGGTCAATGGCTCAACTGGCCGCTCAGGACTATTTTAGTCGCCTGCAGGCATCCGGTCTATCACCATTTCCCCATCCAGATCTAGCGGCTGCATTTCCATCCGCCCTAGGAATGGGCGGTGTAGGTGGCAATTCAGGGTCCTCGGGAAAAGGTATTTTTAAATCGTGTTTTTTCTAAGCAATTGCGTCGCTGATTTGTGCTCTTCTTCGGCTCCAGGTGGCTCGTCCTCCGGGAATAAATCAGGCTCGAGCAAATCACGGAAGGAGCGAAAACAGGCCATGTCCAATAACATGGGCAGTAATAATTCGTCCTCGATTCCCGGCCTTGGAGCGGGGACTACAATAACACCTACGTCAGTACCATCTTCAGGATCATCGTCTTATAAGGTGAGCGCTTCTTCTCAATTTACGTTTTAAGTGTAAGTGTTTATGCAAAAGTATCGCGCTCGAGGGGGCGTGTTATCGTGTGTTGGGATGATTGTCGGTTCGAGAACGGCGGATTATGAGTTATACCTAAATAACACTTTTCTCCTACAAAATGTTAAGGAATATTCGCTTAGTGTGACTGTACGGGATATTTATATTTTTTTTTATTAGTTTAACTTTGACGACCAATTTTCTGATAAGCGAATATTGTGGGATTTTGTACGCAGTAACGATACACTATTTATTAATGAGTGCTAAAGAAAGCCAGTGGAAGAAATTTACAATCTTGGGTGAAGATTCTAGCAGCGGGTACTTTTATGCGAGTATAGTACTCCTATAATTAGGGTTCCCTACCAGCAAGGTAAGAAACTAGCCCAATATGATTTGAAGAATTGATAAGACTGACTCGGATAATTGACTATTTGAATATATACTTAAAGTTTTAGTATTCAAGTACTCGTAGTGGCGTGGACCGAGTTTGGATAAAGTAGTTTTGAGTAACCGAGAACTCGAGGAAGAGTATTCGAGTACTAAATTAAGGAATATTCAAGAATTAGAATTTAGTTTTTTGTTAAATTAGTACAAAATTTGTTTTTTTCTGCATTTTCTTAAACGCGTATGGACAATATTTTCTATATTTAACTATTAGCAGCCATTAGTTAAACTTAGTTTTTTTTTTAAAGCCAAAAATGTTATTACTCACTCGCGATCACAATTTCGGGTGGTGTTAAACATGAAATTCACGAGTCAGACTCATAATATTAATTCTGGGCCAAACATGAATATCACTAGTCAGACTTTTTGTCGTTATTTGGGCCTGCATTTTCCTGAATTTATTTTGCGCAGGAATGGGTTAATGAACTAAGCATGCAGGCTGTTGTGCTAAGGTCTGAACGGCTATATGCCAATCGATTCTACAGGGTCTCCTAATCAACGTTTTATCGGAAATCCCCCTCTTATTTAGCCATAAATAAAAAGCATCTGTATGTAAGTCTAATTTTTGTATGAAAACGCTATAATCAAAAAGGAAAATGAAAATTTAAAAAAAAACCTATATCCAAAAAGAAAGTCCAACAGAAAAGTTAAGTCTAAATAATAACCTAAGCCAGTCTCACGCATCTAATTTCACAATAAAAATGAGAGATTGAAGCGACCCACCTGTTCCACGTTGCTGAATTACTCTAGACCAAATAAATTAAAAAATAATTTCTCTCGTCCCATTTCTCGCCTGTACGATGATTCTCAACAAACTTCTGTTTTCTGAGTTCACCTACTCTATGAGATAAAAAATTGCAATTGCAATTTTAGGAGGGAAAGGCTGAGGGAAGGACGCCATGTAGAAGAATCAATTGGCATACAGCCGTTCAGACCTTAGACCCTGTATATTACGATATAGTATTAAATACATTATTATTTTTTAATACTATATCATATAAATACAAAATAAAAAAAAAATTATGATTTTGTATAAGGATTTTAGTATTTTTAGTACACAGAATGTTTCGTAAATGGATAAAACTGAAGGAGAACGTATAGAAGAAATGTAATGTACAGTGGCAGTCAAAAGTAAGTTTACATGGGATAAATTAGATTTTATCTATTAACATTACGACTTAGTTGCTAACATAAAATCTCTAATGACTATATTTAAACTGCTGCACTGGCAATACACTCTTATTTAGGGAGAATTTTACATAACGGTATCTATTCTGAGATTTACTCGATGAAATACAGTGAAGTTATTAGTATTAAGCAGTCAGAAATAAGTTTACAACCATCTGTAGTCAGTGAAGAAAGGCTTTCGATGTTATATGTTGGATAATTTTGGTCGAATTATTTTTGTCTTATTCTAGAGCTTAATATAGTAAGTGATTTAAATATTGATTTTCATCCCCATGTAAGGACAAATTTTTATTTTGTAGGTAGTCGAATTTCAACAATATATTGTAGTTTTTTTTAATTTTTAAAATATAATGGCCAAATTTAAGCACCTGACAACCGAAGAGCGGAAGACAATAATAAAACTTCACAAAGAAGAAAAAAACCTTAGAGATATTGCAGCAATATTTGAAAAAAGTGCAATGGCAATTTGTAAGGTTATTAAAACCTTCCAAAATGAGAATCGCATTATTGAAGCAAAACGATCGGGAAGACCCAGAGTGACTGAAAACAGAGTGGACAGAAGAATTCTAACACTTTCCTCATCAAACCCTTTAATGTCAGCCTTTAAAATCCGAGGAAAACTAGTAGAAGAAGGTAGAAATGCTCCTTCTGTGGAAACCGTTCGAAGAAGGCTTCGAGAAAGTGGAAAAAACGGACGGGTAGCACGCAAAATACCGATGCTGAGTAAAAAGAATAGACAAACAAGAATGGACTTTTACAACGAGCATGCTTTAAAGCCGGAAAATTTCTGGTATAGGATTTTATGGACCGATGAAAGCATGATTAGAATGTCACACAGTCATGGCCGTATGTACGTTTGGAGAGGGAGCCGACAATCATTCTCCTATGAGTGTACCCAACATACTTTAAAAAGGCAGGATAAGGGCATAATGGTATGGGGTTGTTTCTCAGCATATGGAGTAGGTAAAATAGTATGTTTGGAAGGAAAAGTAACTTCTGCTATATATTTAAATCTGCTCAAAGATATTATAATACCTGAAGGTAAGAGACTGATTGGCGAAGATTTTATCCTACAGCAAGATAATGCGCCAATTCACACTGCCAAAATTGTGCTTGAATACTTAAAGGAGAATAACATTAATGTTCTGAAGTGGCCCCCCCAAAGTCCTGATCTTTCTCCTATCGAGAATATGTGGTCTTGGCTGAAAATGAAAATTTCTGAAAAGGAGCCTAAAAACTTAAGAGAATTAAAAAAATTAATTGAGGAAACATGGGTTACATTTTCTGTGGAAGACTGCAGGAAATATGCCTTATCTGTGCCACGTCGAATAGGAAGAATGTCCCAAAATAACGGTGGGCATTGTGGGTACTAATAATGTAAACTTACTTTTGACTGGCAAGTTTTTATACATAGTATTCTATAGTATTCACAAAATGTTAATGAAAACGATTTTTGTTATGTTTGTAAGTTTTTTTGAAAGAATATACTTTTGTTAATTAATTCTAAATGAATGAGTTTAATTATGATTTAATCTCTCTTGCATACTTCTTCCTTCGCAGTATATGTACACTTGTAAACTTATTTTTGACTGCCACTGTATACGAAATAGAAAAAATAAATAGCGCGCTTATTTTATTATTAAATAAATGTTGAAATTGATAAAATATAAATTTTTAAATTATTATATAATAGTAATTACAAACAAAAAACAAAGTACTTTATTGATTCATTTCATCATCTGTTTTTATTGACATTTGTGGTTCCTATGTGCGGGCATGTAGCTTTTGCAATAGTCAGAAAAAGGAGGCAGACATTATTACTCGAAAAATAAATATTTACCCTTCCTATTATTATTATTATGATTAACAAGCTGTGCGCTCGTCGTTTTTGGAATTTGAAAGCCAGTTCATCATAGAATAAGAGAGAATAAGAGAGGAATAAAATATAAAAAGAAATCTCATTATCTGTCTACCTTCAAATTCTCAGCATTCAAATTGTCTGCCTTTCATATTTAAATTTTTTTTAGTTTCTTTGTTTTTTTTATTATAGTTAATAAAATATAAAGGTTTAAAGGTAGATACAATAATATAATTTTATTTGCATACCTATATATATATATATTTATAAAAATATTTACAATTTTGTAGTTTTGTACTGCAGTGCTTTTTAATTAGCAGAACTTTGACTTGGCTTTTTTAACTTATTATAAAATAATTTGTATAATGAACGCAATCTTCCTGTCAATCAATTTTAAAACTACTTGTTGAATCTAAATCTTCATTTCCAGGGAATGATGATTATGATTTGGTCGGTTTCGTTTGCACATCATTTAAGACATTGAAAATCTACGAAATGATTCTTTCAGCAAAGTTATTCTTATTGTGTATTTCAGTTGTTATTGGCAAAGAGTATACCTTTTTTTTTGGATTATTGTGAATTTCTGAAAACTATAAAACCTAGAATTATCTTTCTATTTTGTTCTGCAAGCTATAGGTAAATTTCTACAAAGGAGAGAGTTTTTTGTAAAAAACAAGTTAGAAAAAAGGTATACTTTTCACAAAATTGTTGTCCTAATAAACATAAGAAACAGAACAAGCTTCTCATTCAGGTGATATTATTCTCTTCCATTGAGCGCGTAATTTCAGTATTTCGAACATTGAGGGCTGAATCCCATCGGACCACTGTGAGGCAGTGATAGTGGTAATAAATGTTCCAACATTTTTCTTTTAAGTTTTAATTTGGAAGAAAAATACGGGACAGTATAACTTTAGCTCAGGGCAGTTCAGTTAAAAAAAAAAATGAAAAATCTCTGAAGTCTGTAGCGAATGGATTTTCGTGAAACTTGCTTTACTGAGTTTCTAATAATTAACTTTAATCTTAAGAACAAGTTTTTTCTCGTCAAATACCTTTTTTTTTTATATATATACAGGGTGTTCAGAGGTGGGAGGGAAATAATGCAGGAGGTGAAAGGTCAGGCCGAGGCAAGCAAAAAATCGTATGGGTGGGGGGGGTCACCTCGCACCGTTCGGCAGTTACAGGTTGATTCGTAAATCAGGATGTTGCCTTATATGGGAACCGCTATTGTATTTTTATTTTTTTTTCTACGCATCGCAGCGACCCCAAACCGGTCTCAAAAAATCACTATTCTGAAACCCTTTCCAAAAAGGTCAACACCGCCCCCCTACCCCCAACCCCTTGGCCACAATCACCTCTGGAAGTTGAAAAATTGAATTTTATTTCACGATTTTGCATCTTTCGCCCCACTTTTCTCCTAAATTCACGTTATTAACATACCTACTTTTTATTGTTTTTAAGTTTCCTATCTAATTACCTTTCAAAAAAGGTACAACATGCACAGGTAGAAAAAGGATACAAACATTTATTTACAAAAATCCTTTTATAAAATATTAGGATAATTCGAATTTTTAAGAAATTATACTTAAATTAACTAAAAAATAAATTTTGTTTACTTAAAAACTAATTACAATTAAAACTTATGTGCTACAAAAGATGTTCGAAATGTTCTCCGCCACTCTCGATGCATGTAAGTAGCCTTTTTCTGATTCCGCGTTTGAGGTCTATGGTAGCCAGTCTCTCCCGTATTTTTGTCGCTGCAGTCCCAATCCTGGTAACTAATTCTTCTCTGGTGTTGATTGGTTGTGAGTAAACATCATCTTTCATCATTCCCCATAAGAAAAAGTCCAGTGGATTAAGGTCCGGTGATCTAGCAGGCCAAGGAATCGGTCCACCTCGTCCAATCCAGCGCTCTGGGTAATGTTCATTCAACTTTGCCCTAACAATGTTCCCAGTATGCGCAGGTGCTCCGTCGTGCTGTAAATACATTGCGTTTCTGGTGGCCACGGGGATGTCCTCTAACAGATCCGGAAGGGTATTCTCCAAAAAGTCCGAATATAGCTGACTATTCAGCACTTGAGGCAAGATGAAGGGTCCTATCAACTGGTTGCCGATAATGCCAGCCCAGACATTGGCACTAAATCTTTGCTGGAAGGACCGACACCTTGTCCTATGTGGGTTCACATCTGACCAGGTATGGAGGTTGTGGAAGTTTGTGATGCCATCCCGGGTGAATTGCGATTCATCCGTCCACAGAATTCGGTCTATAAACCTTCTGTTTTCGATGTCAGACTCGAGCAGCCAAGTGCAGAACTGCAATCGTCTTTCGGAATCTCCTTGATGTAGTGCTTGGACCGGGGTATGGTGGTAAGGATGTAGTCCCTCTCGGTTCACAACGGTCCACACTCTCCCTAAAGACAATCCTAACCGTCGTGCGACCTGTCTGATGCTTATTTCAGGGCTGTTCCTGACAATGTTGAGAATTTGTAGGTCGGTTTCCGCTGAATCGGCCGAAGTTCCTGATCGCGCTTCTGCTCTAGGGGTGGTCACACTTCCGGTTTCTTTTAACCTCCTGAAAGTCCTTGAAAATACCCTTCTATCGGGTACACGCCGATTCGGGAATCTCCTTTGGTATTCCCGTAAGGCCTCACTATCATTTCCGTCTACTAAACCGTACACGTAAATTATGTCGGCATACTCTTCAACAGTGAATTCTGCCATTTTGTCTTAATGTTTTGTGTTAAACACCCGTTCTTATCAATTTCCTCTTCAACTATGGTCAGTGTCCTTTCAAACCTACCCATTTTTATACCATAATTCATAGGAGGTATTAGACACGGAGCGTCAGGATACTTAGAAGTCAATACTGGATATCATAAACTAATAACGCCATTTAACGAGATTCCATTTAGTATTTTATAACAGTTTTTCTGAAATAATAAAACTTTATTACCTGTGTTTCCTAAATAAACATTTCCGAACTTGCTGTCATTAAAATTCTTTACTTAACAACTTTTTCCATTATGGGGCAATAAAGTAATTAGGTACCTGTGAAGATGTTTTAATTTCAG